>JARHVA010002996.1:2157500-2231458 GCA_037957365.1 Torreya grandis | reverse complement strand
TATACCATGAAAAGGAGGAATATTCTAAAGAGATCAATGGAATACAACAAAATAATGTTATAGGTAATGAAATTACTCTTTGGACATGCACAAATATAAGAAACTTCAAAAACTATGCTAAGCAAGATATTCGACAACTAGTTTTCTTAAACAAAACAAACCCTAACACATATACTACTACAAATAATCAAAGAGTTTCAATTTGTAAATAAAAGTGCCCTCATATCAAACTTAAAGATATGTGAAAACTTTCTACCAAATAATTATCCAAGCTATGAGGCAAGAAAGGAAGAAGATCAAGTTGTATGTAGGTTGAGTCTAGACAAGGAGCCAAAGCTATAAAAAAGGTGAAGGAGAAGACACCAATTTATGAGAGGTAATACAAGGAGAAAAAGTGACAAGTATAATAGAGTCTTGAGGAGGCAAATATCAGTCCAAAAGCTTTAGGAAAACTATCAATATCAAATAAAATCACCAATGGAAGCAACAACAAAGTAGGGCATCCCTTTTCACAAAGAAATCTTTTGTGCCTAGTAAGAATCAAGAGAGATTTAGGGAAGCAACCAAGATATCAATGTGAGATGATTAATGGAGATGATGAGAGTAGATATGTAGAAAAAGTGGAGTGAGATTCAATAGAGAGTATGAATAAATGAGGAAACACACCTATATCAAACCCTAATCTATCAACAAGTCAAAAAACTAGTTATTTATGACTATTTTGGACCAAATTTGTGACTTTTCATGCATTATTCCAAAAGTCCATATCCTAGCCAAAGATTTAATGAAGGAAATTTGTAGGTTAAGCCATGAGTTTCCTTCCTAAGCCATAACCTAGGTCAAACACAGGCTTAGGCTAGTCAAAGAGATCCCAAAAAGGTCTCTAGGGGTCCTTAGAGAGCCCTTCTAGCATGAAAAAAGTCTAGAATGGTTAAAGGATGGGAATAATGTGTGGGAGAGGTCTAAGAAAGTGGCCTATGACTCTAAGTGGGATAACCAAGTTTGGTAGTCTTCACATGAGATGATGTGTAATCATAGGGATGAGTAGGGTCATGGGAAGTATGATTACACAAACTATGCAAAAATGTTTCTAGAAAGAGCTTCACTAATTCCTCCAAATTGATCAATCAAGGAGCCAAAGCCATTGGTGCTAGAAGAGATGTCAAAGAAACTTGACCAAGCACATTAACAAATACTTAGATCACCAAATCTGGGCACAAACATGTTTATGGAATGTCTTTAAAGGAGAGCCACTTTGGGAGGGTATTACTTGTCTTGCTTTCCTCATTAGTTTCTTGATTTATTGACACTACCCCTCAAGGGAGTGGGATTATCATGTTAGGTTATTTATGATTATTATTGGTTTTCCTTAATAATTCATGAAATAACCTAATTTTTAATCTTATTCTATATTCAACACCATGGTACCACTAACCCATTGTCCGCCAAGGTCACAATGAAGATGAAGAGCTAAGGTTTTATAAATTCACAAGGAGTGATAGTCCATGACCTAGATTTGAATGCACTAGAGTGAAGGTGAAGACAAACCCAAAAACATCTAGATGGTTTCATCCTTTTCCAATAGGTATTTTTATAGGACACTTATGTTGAAGCCAAATAATAACATTGATGTAACCATCCTAGGCTAACATTAGTCTCTAAAGATCCAAAGGCGTTAGACCCAGAATTTCATAATTATTATAGAAACTAATTCCATCCTAATTTCTTCATGTTCTAGATCCAAAATTGTTTTAGCATTATAAAAAAATAAATATATTATTTCTTTGTCATTTTTATGTATAACTTAGTTGTAATTTATATATTTATCCTATTCTCAACATAATAAATTTAGTGTATGTTTATATTTAAGTTTAGCATTTAATTGGCATGTTTTATATCTAATTATCACCCTTATGCATTTTTATTTCTATATTCTTAACCCTATTCACACCAAGTAAGGATTCCTTAATCTAATTTAGGGTTAAACATTTGGTGTAGCTAATCTTTGAACATCAAACCATAGGTTAATTAGAGGTTTCTAATTTTTTTCCTGATTATTGTACTTTCTTGCAAAATTTAAACTTTACATTTGTGAAGAAATGGAAAATGTTAGTGAAAAAACCTTATTCCAAATGGAAGATAAATAAGTATTGATTAATCATCTCAACAATAAAAAGATCTTAAGGGATGCATTTTTTTATGTTACAAGAGATGAAATAAGTAAACAAGATAAAACTAAGGATGCCTTACCTAGTAATGGTGAATCCTTAGAAGGTACTATAACTAAGTCCATACCCATCAATCTACCTACATCTTGTGGACGCATGAGTTATTGGTTTAAACCTTTTTTTTCAAAAATTACTATTGATACATCCATCATGGAATTACCAATTGTTTAGAACATAAATACTGGTTTCAATGCCTATTACTACTAAAAACATGTTTGCATTCCCTTTGGTGAAAAATCAAATTACTAATCTAAATCCCACTAGGTATACCATTAAAACACTCCTTCAAGTTATAAATACCTTGGAGGATAAGGTTACAAACATTAAATAAAATACTTTAAAATCCCCTCATGTTATTAATTTACAAGATGTATTGTATAACTGCACTTAAAATCTCTTTCACCCATTGCCAACTAGTTTTGTTACACCTAAGTTTCCATGTTATGATGGCAAGGGTGATTCTAAAAAACTTATTTGATCCTTTTATGTGGCATGCCATGATTAGCCTCTAATGATAAAAATCTGACCAAATTATTTCCAAGAAGCCTCAAGGACTATGTTTTGATATGGTTTTATGATTTACCTCTCCAATCCGTAAAAGCATTCAAACCTCTTACAGACAAGTTTTTAACACTTTTCCATTAATATTTATAAAAAGGTTTCATATGCTCAAATTTTTGAAATCAAACAAGGAACCAATGAACCTATAAATGGATATGAATTGAGATATAAGACAATGCTATCTAAAATGACTAATCCTATGGAAGATAAGGAATTGCAAGACATATTCTAGAAAATTTTGCTTGTTCCTTTACATGAGTCCATTTTTTTAATAAGTTAAAATATTTTGATGATTTATACAATGTTGTAAAGGACTATGAAATAAATATTATTTCATTGAATATAATCAAGTATGTAGTAAACACACTAGATGCATCTACATCTAGTACCAAATTCACAATCAAGCCAAGTTATAAGGTAAAATCTCTCGAGCCTAAAAAGGAAACAACCACCATGGTTAAAATAGTTTCATAAAAACCTACTTATATTGTCCTCTCTAATGTACCAAGGAGATAATTTACACATTTACTTGAGTCCACATCTTCATTACTCTCACGGTTACTAGAGTGTTAGCTTATATCTCTCCCTCATCCTATCGATATTGATATGAATTAGCCTATACCCAAAGGATATGATGTGAATGATTATTATGATTATAATATGGGACTAGAGCACTCTAAAATTAGATGCTTTACCTTGAAGCACAAGATCCAAAATCTTATTGATGACCAAAATCTTACATTTGAGGATCCTCTTAAGGAATTAAGCTCACAACCTAGTGATCAACATAAGTAAAAAATATTTAATAATCCTTTGAAAGACTATTCTAAAAGGGAACTAGAAGTGTAAATGATATATAATTCACACCATCATCTATCACATTATGGGAACCCACTAGATGGGATTATTGGTACTTACACACAACATATACCTCCTATGGTTTAGAGACCCTCTATTACTTTCAATGATAGTGAAATTAAGGATGATGAAATTGATATTCATTATTTATTCATTCAATTATACCTTGATAAACACCCTATATTTAGTGCTGTGATTGATAATGGTGTAAGAGAGAATGTTTGCACCATGACATTACTTACAAACTTGGGTTATACTCATAATGATTTACATCCTTCTACTAGATCAGTTAGAGCATTCGATGGGACTCCAAAAAGGTTCTTGGTGAGATTTACCTAACTTTATAGGTTGGTCTTATAAATATTTTTGTCATATTTTCAATCATACCTTCCATTGGCATCTTTGATATGTTACTGGGGAAACCTTGGATCCATACACTTTGAGAAGTACCCTCTACAATACATGGATATGTTAGATAAATTTATGCCAATTAGGATATTATAGTTTCTAAAATTCCATATGAGCATCTTCTTAAAAAATAAAAACTTATACCTATATAGTTAATTACCAATATTACTAATACTCATTCACCAAAAAAAGGTAAACAATATGCAATCCCTTTCCCAAGAGAACAATAATTGAGAGGCCATTACATTAGAGACATACAGTGGATACCATAAAATCCCCATCTAATACACACCATATTCAAATATCTATTACACCTAAACATACTTCTAATATTGTCAATCCAATGAAGCCACATAGCACTCAATGATGGGTTCTATGAACCCTTACTCCTATTACTCTGGCTACTTCTTCATGACTATAGAGTCCTATTTTTCATGTGTAGAGCATCATTGATAGTATTGTGATAGATATTGAACCTACACGTGTTCTTTGAAAATGTCAAAATATTATTACATCAGGTTCAAAATGGGGATATATATATATTACCATCCATTATATGGCATCATAAGATGATATTTCCTCCTCAAATATTCCAAAAATACCAAAAAAAGATAACAATAAAAAAACATTCAAAAGTCCAAAAATTATTTTAAAGATCTATATGTTATATTAGCTCCTTGAAATCTATGTGTTTATTTTAGGTTGATGGATGGAATATTCAGTTACTTCTACATACACATTTGTGTCATATTTCTACTTGAGTGTGATACAACTTGTTGTCCCCCAAAAATAGCTGTCATTTTTGGGATAACATTTGAAATATTTTGGTCTTACAGACCAAAATTATATCTTCCATTTTCAAAATTTGTCCTAGACATTCAAAATCCTCATTTTCCAAGCCTCTCAAAAAATCTACGGACTTTGTAGGCTTGAATCTATGAACTGTGCAGGCAAGTTCATTTATACAGGTTTAAAGACTTCTACAGGTGGTTTCAGTTAAAAGAATCAGTTTTTCAATACTTAGTCATTCTCCAGAATTGGTTCAAAGCTTTGGTTCAGTTGAAAATATTCATCGGCAAGCATTTGAGTACAAAAAGAGACTTGAACCACTGAAACGTTGAACCATTTAACCACTTTGGTTCAAAGGTTCAATGGGTTCAAGGTTCAACAAGTTCAATGTTTCTAGCAAGAGTTAAGTGCTTCATCAAGGTTCAAATTTCAATCATTGAAATTGGTTCATCGGATTCCAAACACTTGGCCAAATCAAGGCAACTTGAACCGTTGAACCATTGAACCACTTTGGTTCAAAGGTTCAACGGGTTCAAGGTTTAATGGCTCGGTTCAATCAAGCAATTCAATGCTTTATTTCACTCAAGTGGTTCATTCCCTTCATTTCAGTGTCTTTTGGTTCAACCAGATAATTCACTCAGTTGGTTCATTATTTCAGTTCATCTTTTGGTTCAACGTCTCAAGGTTCAACAACAGGTTCAAAGACATTTTCAAAGCTTTGTTTGAACCGTTGAACCAAAACTTGGTTCAACAAAAAGGTTCAATGTCTTGGTTTAATATAATGGTTCATCGCCAAAGTTCAAAGGGGTAGTTCAATGCAAAAGGAAGCTTCGAAAGGACAAGTGCACTTGCAGAGGACACTTAGTCAATAAAAGCACCCTTCGAAAGGGTCATTTTTCAAGGAAGTTGAAAGGTAATTCTTTCAAATTTGTTTAAGGCATTTAAAAATTAACTAAGACTTAATTCTTTTAGATTTTTGTCTGAAGGAATTCCTTCAGACAAAAATTCTGAAAGAATTCTAAGTGGTCGCGGACCCTGAAGAAATTTTCAAAGAATAGTCAACATTTTCACAGACTTTTTGTCCACAGGAATTTTCCCTAGGCTTTTTGTCTGTGGGAATTTTCCCTAGGGAAATGTCCGTGGGAAACTTTCACGCAAGAAAACATTCACGGGAGAAAGCCTGGGGATTTGTCTATAGGAACTACCAAGGCAAAGGGTTGTTGAAGGACCCCGAAGGGTAAGTACCCTTGCGGGGGATTCTCAGTGGCCAAAGTAAAGGGCTACTCCGACTTGACACAGGCCATTTCTTAAGGCCTAAAAGGGCAAGTCCAATCTAGAAAAGTACCAAGCAAAAATCCAAAAGCCAAAAGAGGACCAAGGGGTGATGCGCCCAAAGATGTCAAATTCAACATAGCTGACTAGCCATTGGAAACATAGTGATGGGCACATGAACGTCAAATTGAAGACAATGAAATAGCCATTGATCCTTTGAATTTAAAGACTAGAATGCATTCCCAGAATTCAAGAACAAAACCAACAGAAAACGAGGAAAGATAGAACAACAAATGAATCTAGGGCCCAATTCAATTAACCAAAAAAAGAGGAATGATGAAGACAAGATTAGATCGCCAGCTAAACATTGAAAGTTGCAATCTTTCAATTGCATGGCTTGTTTATCTACATTGAGAAGATCAAATGGGTAAAATGCCCCAATGTTCTAGCTTGTCTTCCTAATAGTTCCCAACACATCTTGATGTATTATTGTTCCCGAGTCCTTCTTGAAGTGGCTATATAAGGGACTTTCTTTCATTGTAAATGGATCATTTTTTTTGACAATCTGAATGAAACTCTGCCCAAATTGAGAGGCATCATTAAGACTTTGTGCTCAGTCTGTTAATCATATTTTGTTACTAGAATAAGAAAGCAAGGGACTTTTTCAAAATTTGTACTGTGATTTCTTTGTCATTAAGGAAACTGTTCTTATGTCTTTTTCCTTGATATATTTTCAGTTCCATTAATTTAACAAGCAAGATTAGTAAAAATAGTCAAGAAGGTGTCCTAAAGAATCAACTGTGGAGAGACTTTGTGCCCCCATAACTGTCTTCAGTGTGTTTTATTTTCATTGCTATGTAAAGGAATTTGAGAAGACTTTGTGCCCTCATTGTCCTTCTTATATTACTCTTGAGCATTTCAGGTAGAGACTTTGTGCTATATCCTGATTTGCTTGTTACTACACCCTCAGTTACATTCTGCTTTTATTTCCAGGAGTATTCTTGTGGCTAACTGAATAGTTCTTTTAAAAGAAGAGGAGTGATGTATGTCATTTCCCTTGAATTTTTCCTTTGTTTTACACACATCATCTCTAAAGAAAGAGAGATGGATGGCTTGTTCTACCCTTGAGTATTATTTTCTGTTTATACATATATATAACATATCCATAGGGAACCTCCCCTTGATGAGAGGAGAGAGCAGTCTCCTTTTGATGTGATAAACTTACACATTTGGATGACTAATCTTCCTACTTTGGCTAATCAAACCTATTTTGTTTACCAGTATGCTGATAGACAAAATATTCAACCAACAATTTTTGGTGACTCCACTGGGGAATACCCATTATCCATTTATAGCCTATTCATTCACCTCCACATTAACCAAGAAAGAACGTGTAGTTTAAAGACCCAAGCTTTAACTGAAGCAAGGTCAATTCTTTTCCATTTTTGCTTTACAATTGGGCAAATTCAAGGTATACATGAAGCCAAAGGGCTAAAGGTATCATTGACCCTGTGTTTGAGCTAGTACAACAAAGTGATTTTGATCTTTTTCCTTCACCATCTCGTCTCCAACAAACCAAGAGCTTCCCTCCTACTAAAGCTAGATCCCCATTACTAGATGAAGTATCTACTTCTACTATTGATAAAGTTGTGTGTATAATTACCCCTTTGAGATTTGTTATCCCTCCTTTTTAGAATCCTATAATGGCAGTTCAAGGTCCCTAGGGTAATGGTTTTGGTCCTCTCAATCTTACTCCTCCTCTACATGAGCTTCCATGTAGTTCTATGAAGAATTTCCATAAATTTTATGGTGATGGGAAAGTTCATCCTGATGAACATATTGTAGCATTCAGAATAACTTGTGGAGTAATCAGAGTAGAATTTGAAGATGTAGCAGTCAGGGTTTTTGTTGAAACACTACAAGGTGTTGCTACAGATTGGTTTTACCATCTACAGGCTCGATCTGTAACTGATTGGAATACTCTCAAAGATAAGTTTAAAACCGGATTCAAACTTACAGAAGATGCACATACACTTCTATCTCAATTTACACAGATGAAGAAAGAGCCTCATGAGCTTATGAGAGATTTCATAGCTAACTTTGACAAATTGAGAAACAAAATTCCTATCATTGCCCGACCCACAACTGAGAATCTCAAATGTTTCTTCATTAATTCTCAATTACCAGAAGTTAGTTTTCTCTTGAGATGTGCTAGTCAAATAGATCTCACTGCAGCTCAACTTTTGGCCACTAAAGTAGAAGATGATCTCATCTTATTAGGGAAGATAAGAAGAAATTCAAATAGAAATAGAGCTTCATCATCTTTTGAATTTACATCTTCAAGCACCACAGATCCAATTATGCAGAAATTAGCAAATGAGTTGCTTGCTCTCAAAAAGCAAATGGCTCAAGGAATGTCTTTTGCTCCTACATACCGAAGGACATTCCCAAATCAGTCATATTAGGGCAATGTTGCCAGGAATCAAGGGCAACAAAATCACCTTCCTCCCCCACAAGGGAAACTTTCCCTGGAAGCTCCTCCAACCAATTCAACAATGGGATACCTTGAAGTAGAATCAGAATTCTCTTCCCAGCGTGAATTGAATCAAGAAAATGATGTTGATATCATTGAAGACAATCAAGAAGAATCAGTTGGTGACTCACACATTGGTTTCTTGAATTACCAGGATGAACCTAGAAGCAAAGGAGAAGCTTCAAATGGATCGTATGCAGTGTTTAGTAGGTCCAAGAACCAATCAATCCAGCAAGTTGATAAAGAGAAGATAGAGGAACAACCTCAACCAACATTCACAATTGCTAAACATGGGACTGCTCTACATTTTCAATCAAAGGATCTGATCATCACTCAAAAGGTAAATACATCCATTTCGCCTTCACCTTCTACTCCCAATTCACAAACCAGCCCACCTCCCATCCCTCTTAAAACTCAGAAAGTTGAAGTACCTTTCTCTGTACCTAGCTTAATTCAACCATTTGACATAATTGATCATGTCAAAAAGACAAAAATATAGATGTCTAAATTTGAATACTTGCAATCCAATTTGGATCAACTGAATAAGCTGGTTCAATATGTTAAAAATCAAATCATCCCTATAGGACAAAAAGCTAAAAAAGTAATTCCTAATTCTCTAAAGAATACGCCTATTCCAAATAATCTGGTCACTACTCCTCCAGGTGCTCCTAGAAAAATATAACCCTTCTATGTTTCCCTGTTAATCAATGGCCACAAGCTGAGTAACTGTATAATAGACTTAGGTACATCTGACAATATCATGCCTACTAAAGTTGCTGAGTCTCACACTAACTAAAATATTTGGGAGACGTTTCTCCATGGAGAATAAGCAAGTACCATTGCTAGGGCAAATCAAAGATGCCTAATTTGCATTCACAGCCTTTCTAGACAAGAGGATTAAGATGACTATCCTAGTGGCTGACGTCCCAACATCTTATGGCATTTTGCTTGGATGAAAATTCTATAAAGACGTAGGAGGAGAACTAAACATGGATCTATCTAAGGCAAGGATCCCTGTCCAAGGCATGATAAGAGATTAATTCCTAAAAAGGAAGCAAAGTATGTAGTCACCCAGACGTCAGCCCCTGAAGCTCAAATCCTTTTTGAATCCAAAAGTATGGGTAACTAATTTCTATATATAGATGAAGAAGGGCCCTCCATCTCTGATGAAGTAAAGCCTAAAGAAAAGTCACTGTCTGATGAAATTTGGACTCTAGAATTTGATGGTAGTTGTTCCTCTACTAGTTCTGGAGCTAGGATTGTCTTGATAACTCCTCAAGGAGATATGTTTCCTTCATCCTATAAATTATAATTTAGTAACACTAAAAATACAATTGAATATGAATCTCTATTGCTGGGCATGAAGGTTGCTCAAGAAAAAGGCATCAAGTTTCTTTATGCCAAAGGGGATGCTGAATTAGTGGTCTGTCAAGTGAGAAATCTATTTCAGACCAAGAATGAGAGCTTACGCCACTACCGTAACCTAGTTTGGGACCAAATTGAAAGCTTTGATGCTTTCAACATTTTTGCCATACCCAAAGAGTCTAATGACAGAGCTGATGCACTTGTTTCAGGAACTCTTTTAGTTCCTCATTCAAATTTCAAAGAAGCCAAGTATACCATTGAGCTAGTCTATAGACCAAGTGTTCCTAACAATGCTGATCATTGGCAAATATTCAATGATGATCATCAGATCATTACTTTCCTAGAATGAAAAGATAATTTTGAATAGCTATATTTTGAAGGTAGTGAATCTCAGAAGTCTGAATTTATTTCTGAATCTAGTTCAGATATGAATGAAGAATTCCTATAGCTGAAAGGAAACAAAATTCCCAAAGGCCTGGTTTCTCTTGAAAATTTGTTTGACAAACATGATAGATTCATTAAACAATAACAAATAGATTCAATTTTCTCTCAGGGATTTGACCAAGTAAATTTGACCAACAAAGAAAATCCCAAGATGGTCAACATTGGTAAGTGCTGCACCCCTGAAGAAAGATTCAAGTTCACCTCATTGCTCCATCAATACATTGATGTCTTAGCATATTCTTATGAAGACTTGAAGTCTCTCAGACCTGATGAAATCTGCCATCACATTTCTCTCAAGGCTAATTCAATGCCCTACAAGTAGAAATCCAGACAATACAATCCAAAAATTTTAGGTACTATTATGTTTGAGATATAGAAAATATTAAATGCTAGAATTATCTTCCCAATCCATCATTCTACATGGATTGCGAACATAGTGCTTGTAAGGAAGAAAAATGGTGAAATTCACATTTGTGTAGATTTTAGGAATTTGAATCAGTCATCTCTAAAGGATAATTACCTTTTGCCAATCATGGACCAAGTGCTTCAAACAGTAACAGGGTCAGAGATGTTATCAATGTTAGATGGCTTCTCAGGTTATAATCAAGTTGAGGTTGGTGAAGCTGACCAACACAAGACTGCATTCACCACACTTTGGGGTACATTTTCATATAAAAGAATGCCTTTTGGCTTAATAAATGTTGGTGCTACCTTTCAGAGAGCTATGGACATGGCCTTCAAAGATGAGATTGGAAAATTCATAGTGGTATATCTTGATGACTTAACTGTCTTTTCAAAGTGTCGATCTAATCATGTACACCACTTACAGCAAGTGCTGGAGCGCTACCGCCAGAATGGTATTTCCTTAAATCCTAAGAAGTCTATTTTTGGAGTAATAGAGGGGAAACTCCTTGGACACATTGTGTCCAAAGAAGGCATAAAGATTGACTCAAATAGAGTCAAGTCTATTCAAGAGCTGAATTTGCCTACAAATAAAAATGTTGTTCACTCTTTCTTTGGAAAAGTGAATTTCTTACAGAGATTCATCCCTAAATTTGCTGAGAAGACAAGACACATTGTGAACATGATGAAAGGGAAGACTACTTTTAGCTAGACTAAAGAAGTCAAATCAGTGTTTCAAGATATCAAGACTGCCATTGCTCACACCCCTACCTTGGTTTGTCCAAATTACCATAGAGATTTCATCATATAAAACTATGTGTCTGAACACACTCAATGATTCTTATTCAACAAGACAAGGAAGGTATGGAATCCCCCATCTCTTTCATGATTTACCCTCTCAAAACCCATGAAATGAAATATTCAAATATAGAGAAGCATGCCTATGCATTAGTAAAAGCAGTCAAACATTTTTGCTTCTATATTCTGAATTCACACACTACTGCCTTAGTTCCTGATACTACAGTCAAGTCTATTTTAAATCAGTAGGAGTTTGGCACAAAAAGAGGTAATTAGATTGCAAATATCCAAGAGTTTGATCTGGATATCAAACTGACAAAGCTGGTCAGGGGTAAAGGCCTATGCCAATTAATGGTTGACAATAATCTAGAAGATAAACAGTGTGAAGAAGCTAAAGTGGAAGATACACCAACAGTCCTTTTTGTCTCCACTACCAATGAATGGTACTCAGGTTTTGCCTATTTTTTGACTTATGGTGAATGTCTTGCTCATTTGTCTTATAAAGAAAGGAGAACTATCAAGTTGAAAGCTACCAGTTTTGTCCTTTGGGATAACAACCTATACAAGAGAAGCATAGATGGAGTATTCCTTTGATGTGTAGACAAAGAACAACAAACTCAGCTATTGAAATCTTTCCATAATCTCACCTGTGGAGGACACTTTTTTGCTCTTGTGACTGCTCAAAAAATTTTGTGAGCCAGGTATTACTGGCCAACTCTTTTCTAAGATGCACATAAGTGGGTGAGGAAATGTGAACTTTGCCAGCAATTTGTTGGAAAACTCAAGTTGGCTACCCTACTTCTCAAGCCAGTAATCATAGAGGAACCTTTCCAGCAATGGGGACTTGACTTTATTGGGACAATAAACCTATCTTCAAGTGTTGGACATGATTATGTCCTTACAGCAACTGATTATTTCACCAAGTGGGTAGAAGTGATCCCAATTAATCATGCTACTTTAGAAGTTGTATGCAACTTCCTCAAAGAAAATATCATTTCCAAGTTTGGAGTTCCACTCAAAATTATTACTGATAATGCAGCTTATTTCACCTCTCAAGAGATTACGTAATTCTATTTTCATTATGGAATTACACTCTCTCATTCTTCTAATTATTTTCCATAAGGGAATGGATAAGCTGAGTCTAGTAATAAAAATTTGGTAACTATTATCAAAAATCTAGCAGATGATAATCAAAGGACATGGCATAAAGCATTGGTTGATGCTATATGGGCAGATAGGATCACACCAAAGAGGGAAATTGGTATGTCTCCTTTTCAACTTCTCTACAATATTAATGATGAGATACCAATCACCTTAGAGTTACCAGCCTTTAAATTGGTGAAGGCCATTGAAGATCAGACATATGAGAGTTCTCTTGACAAAAGAATCATGTGCTTGACTTAGCTGGAGGAATAAAGAACCATGGTGGTGGATAGAATTGCTGCTCATCAAAGTCTGGTAAATAAACTCTTTGATCAGAAGGCCAGAAATCATGATTTCTAGATTGGGGATCAAGTCTTGTTGTGGGACAAAAGAAGAGAACCAAAGGGGATGCATGGAAAGTTTGACTCCCTTTAGAGAGGCCTATTTATAATTCATCAACACATTGGTGAAAACAATTTTATATTGAAATACCAAGATGGCACACTCTTTTCTCTGCCCCACAATGGCCAGCATCTAAAACACTTCAACTCTTGAAGTATCAGATCATTGCCTCTGTATATATGTATATTTGTACAGTTTTAATTCTATTTTGTTTTGTTTATTTTATTTTTGATGCCTTTCATTTCTGGGTAGGATGAATCTAAAGCCAAATGGTACACATGAAGACATTTTAAATTCTAGATTCTACTCCTTTCAATTCATTTTATAATTGAGAGAAGTTCCCCAACTGGACCTAGATGT
The DNA here is from genome assembly GCA_037957365.1 of Torreya grandis. NCBI lineage: Eukaryota > Viridiplantae > Streptophyta > Pinopsida > Cupressales > Taxaceae > Torreya > Torreya grandis. The sequence goes on along the minus strand of JARHVA010002996.1, from coordinate 2,217,895 downwards.
TGTCCCCCAAAAACAACTATCATTTCTGGGACAACATTTGAAATATTTTGGTCTTACAGATCAAAATTGTATCTTCCATTTTCAAAATTTGTCCTAGACATTCAAAATCCTCATTTTCCAAGCTTCTCAGAAAAACTATGGACTCTGTAGGCTTGAATCTATGGACTCAGTAGGAAAAGGAAAATCTATGGACTGTGCAGGCAGGTTCATTTATACAAGTTTAATTACTTCTGCAAGTGGTTTCAGTCAATAGAATTAGTTTTTCAATACTTAGTCATTCTCTATAATTGGTTTAGAGCTTTGGTTCAGTTGAAAATCTTCATCGGCAAGCATCTGATTGCAAAAAGAGACTTGAACCACTGAAACGTTGAACCATTGAACCACTTTGGTTCAAAGGTTCAACGGGTTCAAGGTTCAACAAGTTCAACATTTCTAGAAAGAGTTAAGCACTTCATCAAGGTTCAAAGTTCAATCATTGAAATTGGTTCATTGAATTCTAAACACTTGGCCAAATCAAGGCAGTTTGAATCGTTGAACCATTGAACCACTTTGGTTCAAAGGTTCAACGGGTTCAAGGTTTAATGGCTCGGTTCAATCAAGCGATTCAACACTTTATTTCACTCAGGTGGTTCATTCCCTTCATTTTAGTGTCTTTTGGTTCAACCAAATAATTCACTCAGTTGGTTCATTCATTCAGTTCATCTTTTGGTTCAACGTCTCAAGGTTCAACAGTAGGTTCAAAGACATTTTCAAAGCTTTGTTTGAACTATTGAACCAAAACTTGGTTCAACGAAAAGGTTCAACGTCTTGGTTCAATAGAATAGTTCATCACCAAAGTTCAAAGGGGTGGTTCAATGTAAAAGGAAGCTTCCCGAAGGATAAGTGCCCTTGTGGAGGACACTTAGTTAATAAAAGCACCCTTCAGAAGGGTCATTTTTCAAGGAAGCCGACAGGTAATTCTTTCATATTTGTTTAAGGCATTTAAAAATTGACTAAGACTTAATTCTTTCATATTTTTATTCAAAGGAATTCCTTCAAATAAAGAGTCTGAAAGAATTCTAAGTGGCCACGGACCCTGAAGAAATTTTCAAAGAACAGTCAACATTTCCATAGACTTTTTGTCTACGGGAATTTTCCCTAGGATTTTTTTTTGCAAGAATTTTCCCCAGGGAAATATCCATGGGAAACTTTCACGTGAGGAAACATTCATGGGATAAATCCTAGGGATTTGTCCATGGGAACTACCAAGGCAAAGGGCTGTCGAAGGACCCTAAAGGGCAGGTACCCTTGCGGGGGACTCTCAGCAGCCAAAGTAAAGGGCTACTCTGACTCGACACAAGCCATTTCTTAAGGCCCAAAAGGGAAATTCCAATCCAAAAAAGTACCAAGCAGAAAGTCAAAATCCAAAAGAGGACCAAGGGGTGATGCGCCCAAAGACGTCAAATTCAACATAGCTGACTAACCAGTGGAAACATAGTGATGGGCGTGCGAACGTCAAATTAAAGACAATGAAATAGCCATTGATCCTTTGAATTTATAGACCAAAATCCATTCCTAAAATTCAAGACCAAAACCAACAAAAAGTGAGGAAAGATAGAACAACGAATGAATCTAGGCCTGATTCAATTAACTAGAAAAGGAGGAATGATGAAAACAATATCAGATCGCTAGCTAAACATTGAAAGTTACAATCTTTCAATTGCGTGGCTTGTTTATCTACATTGAGAAGATCAAATGGGTAAAATGCCCCAAAGTTCTAGCCTATCTTCCTAACAGTTCCCAATGCATCTTGATGTATTACTGTTCCTGAGTCCTTAAAGTGGCTATATAAGGGACTTTCTTTCATTGTAAATGGATCATTTTTTTTGACAATCTGAATGAAACTCTGCCCAAATTGAGAGGCATCATTGAGACTTTGTGCTCAGTCTATTAATCATATTTTGTTACTAGAATAAGAAAGCAAGGGAATTTTTCAGACTTTGTGCTGTGATTTCTTTATCATTAAGGAAACTGTTCTTATGTCTTTTTCCTTGATATATTTTCTATTCCATTAATTTAACAAGCAGGATTAGTAAATATAGTCAGGAAGGTGTCCTGAAGAATCAACTGTGGAGAGACTTTGTGCCCCCATAGCTGTCTTCAGTGTGTTTTCTTTTCATTGCTGTGTAAAGGACTTTGAAAAGACTCTTTTCCCTCATTGTCCTTCGTATATTACTCTTGAGCATTTTAGGTAGAGACTTTGTGTTGTATCCTGATTTGCTGGTTACCACACCCTCAGTTACATTATGCTTTTATTTCTAAGAGAATTATTGTGGTTGACTAAATAGTTCTTTTGAAAGAATGGGAGTGTTGTCTATCATTTCCCTTGATTTTTTCCTTTGTTTTACACACATCATCTCTAAAGAAAGAGAGATGGATGGCTTGTTCTACCCTTGAGTATTATTTTCTGTGTATACATATATATAGCATATCCATAGGGAACCTCCCCTTGATGAGAGGAGAGAGTAGTCTCCTTCTGATGTGATAAACTTACACATTTGGATGACTAATCTTCCTAATTTGGCTAATCAGACCTATTTTGTTTACCAGTACACTGATAGATAAAATATTCAACCAACACAACTTACACAGATACATGATCTATACCTATTTTAGATGTTGGGTCTTCCCTATACTTATGTCATGTAGACATTGAGGGAATCCACTTATTTGATCATGATATACACAAGTTATATGGTTTGATTATCACATTTCATTATCATTGTTTAGCTTACATATGTACTTACACATTCCTTTATCCATGATTATACCTTATGCAAGGTACTTGATATGTTATACACATGACATTTTTCCCTAACATATTTGATCCATGGGCTACTATGACATGTTTATGATAGTTTCTTATGATTTACTTTATGTACTTCCTTGAGTTTTTTGTCTTGTTATTGTATTCCTTGTTCAAGCATTTGAATATGCTCCATTTCTTATGTCCACCATGCCTATATATGCTTTCATTGACATTTGAATATGACATTGTTTATTGTATAGACATTTAAATATGCCATTATTAATTTTATGCATATTTAACTAATTCATGTCCCTTCAATTTTGAGGCATGTAAACATGCTCCTTATTTGAGGTCTCCTTAGACCATTGCCTTTTATCTTATTTTTAGTGTTCTTGTGTTTGTGCTTGATTTGATTATTGAGCTTATATTATTACTATCTAGCCATTTCCATGATCCTTATCACACATCTTATGCCTTCATGTGATCACATTGGTTATATGTACTTCAATGATATATCTACCTAGACATGTTCCTTCTATATGTTACATGGTTACATTCATAAATTATATAGTTGTTTTATACTTTTCAAGTGAGGTAACTATTGACCATTTTTACCATAGGCCAAAATGGGTCAACCCCCTATAGTTATAATATTATATGTGGTATTTTTATATTTTCATGGTGTATGTTGTAGTTATTTTGATTTAATTTCATATGCCATTCTAGTCTTGGTCATGGTTCACTTAGTTCTTGTATCTTTTGGTGTCATAGGGGTCGTTTTAGGGTCATATATGCAAGTGGCAGGTCTTCATGGTAATCAATGTAGTTAAAGTATGGAATAGGTTTTTTTATGCCTCAAGGAATTAATTTGAGCTTTCAAAGACCAATCAGTAGCTCAAGAACAAGCTTTGTGAAGCTAGACCATATTCAGGATGCCACATGGGAACTAGAATGGAATAACTTGCTTGTGCATTTTAATAATATGCTTAAAAATCCTTGCATGACAATCAGACCATGCATGAATAATGCTATTAGTTATAATATCATGATCTATAAGTTTCATAGCTTGATGATTCTTCTATTTTGAGATCTAAGCCTTCCAATTTTAGCTCATCGAGTCTAAGGAGCGAGGCCATCTAGGACGTCATCTAGAAATGAATGAACTAGCTCATTTATGCATTTTTTATCTTCACTCTAGAATCCCTTGTAAACTAAAATATTATAGTGTCATGGATTTATATATACTAGGATCATCCTCTAAACATTTTATGCTTGCATGAGTTCTCTAGTTTGAGTTATGGACCTTCAAAGTTGGACCTACAGAGTAAGACATCTATGCAAACATCAAAATAAATATCAAGAAAAATAAACCGTTTTGAATTTTATGGTTTCATGAACATTGATGATAGTCATGTGAACATCATTTGATGGGAGCATGGATGCCAAATTTAAGCTCATGAAGTAGTCATTAGATTTCAAATAGTGGGTCCCAATAGATCTAATAGTCTATGCTACATTATACACCTTGATCTGACAGTGTGAGATGAGCCAAAAATTCAAAAAACTCAAGAAGCTGCCATGTAGCATAAGTACTAAAGCTAATAAACTGATAACAAGATCTTGAAATCAATGCCTAACTATCACTTGGCATAAGCTTGGATAGAGTTGACAAGTCAAGGTCAATATCAATGACTTGTGATCATTCATACCGATTAGGATCAATGATGTGATATGGGTCAATATGTCAATAGGTTGAGTTAGATATAAAAGACCAATGAAATTAAAGTTCAAGAAGCTAGGGGATTTCATGGAGATCGAACACATGACCAACGTTAAACCAAAGAAAACTTTCAAGGATCATCGATCTAAAATTAGAGCTTGATCAAACACCATAAAGCAAACACAATGATGTATCCAAGGTGATCAAGAACATAAAGGGACACCATTAAGCCTAAATATGGTCCTCTAGTTTGTAGATGTGTGGTGTGTAGGGTTTTTTATATGACTATGTTCAGCATTATAAAAGGGACCTACACATATGGTGAATTCTTGGATCTTAAAGAGATAGAATGGGTCTATTTGGAACTATTTGGATCCATAAAAAGGACTATGCATTCTAAATTTTTTCACCAATATAAATATTATAGGAAAACCAATAGTCTGAGATTGGTTTTTCATCTATAGTTAATCTATCAATATGGGGACAGGTTTGATTATGGTCTAGTTAGAATAAGAGATATATTTTTTAAGGATGCCATGAAGGCATACAGGTACACCCCAATTATTTTATCCCCTAGACCAAACTACATGAAAGGGACCCTTCTTTCCACTTTTTCATGCCATGATAAATCAGTTAGGAGTAGTTAGCACTAGAACAAATTTCTAATAGATGGATCTGATTATTGTAACTGCGAGTGTTAGAGCTTATCTCAAAACCCCTTGATATTATAATTACAACTATATGGAGAATGAGTGAAGGAATAATAAACTATTTCAACTTCTTGAGATGACTTGAATCAATCAATAAGTTTTAAAGAAGCATACTAGTAGAGGCAGTTGTAACTATGGTTCGAATAAGGTTGAACTCATTTGAATCCCCTTGGAACTTCTCTTTTCCAACTTCTCTCTCTCTTAAATTTTATAAGTAATGACCATTTTGGCCTTTGTATTAGACCACACTATATATGGTGAATCCCTATTAGACTGATGTCATATTTTACCTTTAAACATTAATATAAGTCTATTTCTAAGTTTTAAATAATTGTCTAAGTCTGCAAGTGATGTATAGTGATGAGAAGTGATAATTATGTATCCTTCCTTCCCTTATCCTTTCATATTTGAGCAAGATTTCTTAGTCTAATTGGTCATATAGAGTATAGTCTAGTGTGTAAAGCTTTTTCAAGTGTAAAATTGTCCTTAGAGTGTGTAATATTCCCTCTAGTTCATTTGCCTTGTGTTGTTGCTCACATCTCACCTCTATATTGAAATGCTCATGTTAGAACCCATTAAGACTTAGAGACTAGTTTGTATGCCTTGTTTCATCATGGTATAAATATTATGGTCACATGCAAGACATTTTAGTGCATCACCTCATTAAGATTAGGTACAATTTATGCATTCTCTAACTCTTTTCCCTATAAGTAAGTAGTAGTTTAAGTGATAAGCATTTCATGATATATTCAAAGAGATAGCCCTTAAATATAGAGTCTCATTTACAATATGGGTACACCCACATACCTAAAACTATTCCCATGTTGCCTAAATTTGGAATAAGCTTGAACAACTTCTTTTAGGGTACATGATTTGGTGACAACAATTTTGGCATGCCCGATGGGACCCATTATCTTCAAGACAATTTGTCAAGGTGAATGTTGGTCTTGAAAAACACTAGATGCAAATTGGTGTGCTACTCACCATTTGGTGACTCCTTCAAGGTCAATATAGTTATATACCATTATTTTTTTATAAACTTTCCCCCATAATTCATGATCCTCACTAGGTCATCCTCTACTCAAATAGGTAATTGCATTACTCACCCATTTAGCCTGAAATCCCTCTTGCAATTTAGTATCCATAACCTAATCTACCCTTTGACGAATGAGTATATTTTTCTAGAGAAGAAAAGGTTGAAGAGGTTAAATAAGTTGAATATCATTAATAAGAAGACATGTCTATACCTCATGATTTCCCTACCTTCAATACTGATAATCTAATTCAACTTTACACATATGATGCCATTCCTTCCAACACCATGAAAGGTGTGCCCACATTCAATGGTGAGAGTCATGTCACACCTAGTGAGCACATTAGATATGTTTTTAACTTTTACATTTTCCACAATATTATTTGAGAGAACATTTCCATTAGACTCCTTGCCATGTCCCTTAAAAGGAAGCCTCTTGATTGGTATAGGACTCTAGAAGGTGGATGTATCACAACATGGGATGAGTTTGGAGTGTGTTTGACTTCCAAGATTTGGAAATGAAAGTGATCATGCCTCTCTCATACATAAAATCAATGTGATAAAAATGGGACCTAAAGAAATGATACATGACTTAAATAAAAGGCTTTAGAAGACTTAGTATAGATTGCCTCCTCCTATGAGACCACCTGCTAGCTTTTTGTTCCCTATTTACTTGAAATCCATTGGGACTAAAATTGTTGTCATGTTTTAATCTATGGGAAATTCTACTCTCCTTGAAGAATATGATTTTGTTGTCAAAGATAAGAATAATCTCATCCAAGCTATAAGATTTCCACCTAAGGTGTTGTTGAGTTGTGGAGCTAAAAGCTTCACAGAATGTGCAAATGTGGAGGTTGTTGGGTTACGCAGTAACCGACATCGGTTATCTCCAACTACACAGTAATCGGCATTAGTTAGGGATCGGCTGGCATTGGTCACCTTCAGATCTACATCGGTCGTCTATGTGTTTCCAAAACTATTGTTCTAATTTTAGATGAATAGTTAGTTTGCATGTAAAGACTAATTTTAGTCTTGAGTCTGCATTTCTAATTATTGTTTGGTTTGGGATCTATTTAAGAGACCCATGGGGCTGTATTGTAATGTAATCAAGACCAATTAGATCTACAAGGTGTGCAAGATCAAGTGGATCTGCAAGGTGCAAGATCAAGAAGGTCTGTGGTCAAGGAGGCAACAACGGTTGAGTTGATTGTCACTTGGGATGTAGGCAACAATAACCATTGGGTTGATTGTCACTGGAGGGAAAAACTCAGTGTTTGAGTTGATTGTAATTGATTGAGAGAGAGAACTCTTGAGGGAGAATTACTGTACATCTACGAGGTGTGGGAAGAAGAGACTTCTTCATTGTATTTCCTTCTGGAAGAGTTTAATACAGATTGTATTGTTTCTCGTATCTCCTATTATTTGTTGTTTCTAATTTCTAGTTACTTATTACTTCTAGTTTAATTTTCATATTTAGTTGCTTATACAAAGGTAATCAATTGTACTCTAAGGAGGATCCTAATAGTTGGTATCAGAGCTAGGTTTACTAACAAGTGGTAGAGTGAGTTAGTATTTGTTGATTACATATTCACTCACAGGGGTTTCTGTTTGAGTGGGAGTAATTCAATGGCAAGAATTATCAATTATGGAAGATGTAGATACAAGATTATCTGTATCAGAAAGATATATACTTACCATTGGGTGGGGTTTCAAGTGAGCCCACATATATGCAAGATGAAGAATGGAATGTTCTTGATAGAAAGGCTCTGGGATCTATAAGGTTGAGCCTGGCATCGTCTATGATTTCCAACTTATCACAGGCAAAGACAACGGTAGAGTTAATGGATACTTTGGCAAATTTATATGAAAAACCCTCAGCTTCAAATAAGGTATTTCTTATGAAGCAATTATTTAATTTGCAAATGTAGGAAGGTGGATCAGTATATAGTCATCTTAGTGATTTCCATGGATTAGTAAATCAGTTAAGTTCAGTCAAAATAGTTTTTGATGATGAAATTAAGGCTCTCTTAATCTTATGCTCTTTACCTGAAAGTTGGGATAGCTTGGTAATGGCAGTTAGTAATATTGCATCTACTTCAAATATCTTGAAAGTTGATGATGTTTTTAGTGTAATCTTGAATGAAAAAATTCACAAGAAAAGCACAGGGGAAACATCAGGTAATGCTTTAAGTGTTGAAAGCAGGGGAAAGCAAAGAGAGAAGGGCAAGCAAGGGAAATCAAGGTCAAAGATAGGTAGTAGATCCAAATCCAAAAATGGAGGTATAACCTGCTGGAATTGTGGAAAGAAAGGGCATGCAAAGAAAGATTGTTGGTTGGTAGAAGATCAGCATGAAGGAAATAAAGAAGCAAATGATGCAGGTATTGTTGCACGGGATGCTCTTATATTTTACTTGGATAAAGTAGAATCTTGGGTTTTAGATTCTGGTGCCTCTTTCCATGCAACCCCAAATAGAGAATTTTTCCATGATTATGTCCATGGAGACTTTAGAAAAGTTTATTTAGGGGATGGTGAGCCTTGTCAAATTATTGGCAAAGGAAAAGTGTAGCTGAAATTACAGAATGGCAACACATGGGTGTTGAAGGATGTCATGCATGTACCCATCCTAAAATGGAATATAATTTCTATAAAAAAGTTAGGTGATGAGGGTTGCATAGTAACTCTCACAGCTGAATCTTGGAAAGTTTCCAAGGGTGCACTTGTATTAGCAAGAGGTAAGAAAGTAGGTACACTTTATCTATCTACTTTTATTATTGATTCTCCTTCTATTTTATCTACTTTAAATGTAGATGCAAAGATGTGGCACTATAGGCTTGGTAACATGAGTGAGAAGGGAATGGATGTTAAGTCAAATGGTAAGCTTTCAGATTTGATAGATCTAGATTTCTGTGAGCACTGTATTTTTGGGAAATATGAGAAAGTGAGGTTTCTCAAAACTGGGTCAATAAAAAAGAAGCACATGTTAGAGCTTGTTCATGCAGACATGTGGGGACCAGCTCAGGGAGCTTCTATTAGAGGATCATAGTGTTATATTTCTTTCATTGATGATGCTACAAGAAAGGTATGGATTTATTTCATAAAGAGGAAATTTGATGTTTTTGACACATTTAAGAACTAGAAAGCCTTGGTTTTCAATGAGAAGGTGATGGATAGTGATAAGCTCAAGAGGCTGAATAATTCTGAGCAAGGCAATGTTGATTTGGACAAGGTTATGATCCAAAATGAGCTCACAAGTAAAAATCATCACTCACTGGAAAACACAGACACCGATGTCGGTCAGGCAGAGACTGACGTGATCAGGTAGGAACTGACATCGGTCTAGTGAAGACCGAAGTCAATGATGTCAGGTAAGTGGAAATTGACATCAGCCAGGTGAGAACTAACATCGGTCAGGTCGGTCAGGTGGAACTAACATTGATTGGGTGTAGACTGAGAGATGACCAGGATCGGTCACTGTTAGAACAAAATTTGGGGAAACAACAAGCTATCAATGAGTCTCAAACACCCATGAGGAGGTCTGAAAGGGTAAGTAAACCTCAAATTTGTTATTCCCCTTCTTTAGACTACTTGTTGCTCACTGATGGTGGAAAACTAGGAATTTTTGAAGAGGCAATGTAGGTAGAATCTAAGAAACAGTGGAAGAATGGCATGAATGAGGAAATTGATTCCTTGGAAGAGAACCAAACGTGAGATTTGGTAGAGTTTCTAGCTGAAAAGAAAGCACTAAAAATTGAATGGATTTACAAGTTAAAAAAAGGAGAGAATGGACAAGTGAGACATAAGGCCAAGTTATATGGTCTTGAGCAAGCTCCAAGATAGTGGTATTTGAGGTTTGACAGGTTTATGACAGAGCATGGCTTTAGTCAATGTCAATCTGACCATTGTGGTTATTTTACCAGGTTGGATAATAGTAGCTACATTATCCTGTTACTGTATCTAGATGATATGCTTGTTACAGGTTCATACATGTAGGGAATTACTAAGCTAAAGGTAAAATTAGTTCACACATTTGCCATGAAGGATTTAGGAGCAACAATCCTTAGCATGAGTATTTCTAGAGACAGGGAAAATCACAGGTTGATTTTGTCTCAAGAGGATTATGTGAATAAGGTAGTGGAGAGTTTTAATATGCAGGATGAAAAATCGATAAGCACACCTATGGTTGGACAATTCAAGCTGAACAAAGAATAGTGTCCTAAATCACATGATGAGGTTGAGTACATGGTATGTACTAGACCTGATATTGCCCAAGTAGTGAGAGTTTTCAGCAAGTTTATGGGCAATCCAGGAAAGGAGCATTGGAAAGTAGTTCAGTGGATTCTCAGATATCTAAGAGGGACAACAGCAGGTATTTATGCTATGCAGGGTCAAACACTTCTCTACATGGATATGTAGATTTAGATATGGTAGGTGACTTGGATGGCAGGAGAAGCACCACAGGATATGTGTTCACTGTTGGTGGAATAGCGGTTAGCTGGATTTCAAAGTTACATAAGGTTGTTGCCCTATCTACTCCAGAGGCAAAATATATTGCAGTCACAGAGGCTAGCAAGGAAATGATATGGATGACTTGGTTCATGGAAGAGTTGGGAAAGGAGCAAGAGAGTTGTAGATTATACAGTGATAGTCAAAGAGTAATTCATTTGGCAAAGGATTCAGCCTTTCATTCAAGAACCAAACATATACAGCTTAGGTACCACTTCATTAGACAGGTATTAGAGGATGGTCAGTTGAAGCTAGAAAAGATTCATATGGATAAGAACCCTATAGATATGTTAACAAAGCTAGAAAAAAAGGATAAGTTGAATATTCATTCAACTTTTGTTGGTCTTCAAGATTGAACTTGAAGATGGAGATACAAGCCAGAAACAAATTAGAGGATGTTGCTATATAGGTATAGGTATAGGTGCAACTATTTATCTCCAAGTAGGAGATTGTTGAGTTGTGGAGGTAAAAGCTTCACAAAATGTGCAAATGTGGAGGTTGTTGGGTTACACAATAACTAACATCGGTCAGGCCAATCGACATCGGTTATCTCCAGCTACATAGTAACCAGCATCGGTTAGGGATCAGTCGGCATCGATCACCTTCAGACCGACATCAGTCATCTGTGCATTTCTATAACTATTGTTCTTATTTTAGATGAATAGTTAGTTTGCATGTAAAGACTAATTTTAGTCTTGAGTCTGTGTTTCTAATTATTGTTTGGTTTGGGATCTATTTAAGAGACCCATGGGGTTGTATTGTAATGTAAGCAAGACCAATTAGATCTGCAAGGTGTTTAAGATCAAGTGGATCTACAAGGTGAAAGATCAAGAAGGTCTATGGTCAAGGAGGCAACAACAGTTGATTTGATTGTCACTTGGGAGGTAGGCAACAACAACCATTGGGTTGATTGTCATTGGAGGGAACAACTCAGTGTTTGAGTTGATTGTAATTGATTGAGAGAGAGAACTCTTGAGGGAGAAATACTGTACATCTATGAGGTGTGGGAAGAAGATACTTATTCATTGTATTTCCTTTTGGAAGAGTTTAATACAAATTGTATTGTTTCTCGTATCTCCTATTCTTTACTATTTCTGATTTCTAGTTACTTATTACTTCTGGTTTAATTTATGTGTTTAGTTGCTTATACAAAGGTAATCAATTGTACTCTAAGGAGGATCCTAACAGGTGTCTATTCCTCCTTTGTCTCATAATTTTTGTAGTACTCTAGATGTAGTCCAAGTTCATAATGCTAATACCAAAACCTCCACCATTTTACCTCACCCTTATTATAGGTGACAATTTAGTACACAATTACATAGTCAATAGTGGATCTTCTACCTCTATCATGCCCAAAGTTGTAGCTAGCAATATGGGCCTAAAATATGAGACACATAGAAAAGGGTTCCTTCAATTAGATGGTACACCTACCAAGATAGTATAACTGATAAAAGGCTTGAAGGTTTTCTTGCATGATTGTCCTAGTTTTCCTATCTTACAAGACATAGTTATGGTTGGTCTCCTAGCCCACTTTACAATTTGCCTATCAAGGGACTTCACAGCTAAGATAGGTGGCTACCTCTCATTTGACTAGAATTTTTTAGCCATTAGAATAAGGTACAAGGCTAAGGTGATAATTAGGAAACAACTCCTTGCAAGGTTTCATATTGAACCTTACATTGAGACAAGTTTTAATTTGAATTGTGTTTTTCATGAAGAAAAGGATTCTATTCTAGATGATGGTACTTCCTCCAAGCTTGAAGGAATTATAGATTTGTTTCTTGATGAATATGGTACTAATAATTATGAGCATGATCCTTATGCTCTCATGGAGGAAACTGATTTAGGAGTATATTGCATATGTGAAGAAGGATTGCCAAAACCTCTACTTGCCAAGGAAGAGGGTGAAGATGATGAGCTGTGAAAGGTGTTTTTTGATGGTTCAAGAAGTAAATTTAGTATAGGGGCTAGTGTTATGTTGATCTATCCATCTAAAAAATATTATTATGCTTCATACAAATTTCATTTTAATTTTAATTATAATGTGGTTGAGTATGAAGGTTTGGTTAATGGCCTTCAATGGGAAAGGAGAAAAGGAATCAATAAATTGTAAGTGTATGAAGATAGTGAATTGGTTATGCATCAGGTGAGGAATTTCCTTAAGTCATACAAGCATAGGGAAGGATATTTTCTTGAAAAATTCAATGCATTCAATATACAATCAGTCCCAAGGGAGAAAAATAGTCATGCTGATAGAAGAGCAGGCATATGAGCTAAATTAAGTTCATTATTAGACCTTATGTACTTGATAATGAAGTGTCTTGGCAAGTGTTTGATAGTAAAAAACACATTTCATGCTTATTGAAAAGTGAGGTTAAGTTTTCTTTAAGGAATCAAAGGAGGATCCAAGAACATTTAGGTGGTCAGATTATACAAATAAGAACCAATATGATACCTAAGGGTTTTGTGACCTTATAAATTATCTTCAATAAGAATTATTGAAATAATAAGGAGAAAGTGGGTATGTGTACAAAAAAGGAGAATTATGAAAGAGTCTTGATCTTCAAGGACAAATTCCTCAAACCAAGAAATGTATGTTCTACATTAAAGAAGCAAGCATTCATTGAGTTATGTTGAGAGTTCCATGTTATCTTTTCTTAGGAATATAAGGAACTCAAAGGATTTGATCCTAGACTAGCACACCCTACTACTGAGATGTAACCAGGATTTAAATTGGTTAGACAGAAACAAAGACCCATCAACCCCAAGGTTAAACAACTCATGAGGTTATAGCTTACCAAAATCCTTGAATCAAAGATAATATTTCCCATCAAGCATTCAACATGGGTAGCTAACCTTTTTCCTATTGTAAATAAGAATGGGGAGATAAGACTTTGTGTAGACTTTAGAGATCTTAATGGAGTGTCACTCAAAGATCACTATACTCTACCCTTAATGGAGTAGATTTTGAAAATGGATTCAGGTTCTCAACATTTTTATCTTCTAAATGGATATTCAAGCTATAATCAGATTTTAATCAATGAGGATGATTATTTTAAGATAGTAATCACTACTAAATGGGGGAATTTTGCTTATAGGAAAATTCCCTTTGGTCTATCCAATACGGGTGCCAATTTTCAAAGAGTAATGGACATGGACTTCAAATGTTTGATCAATGAGATGTTATTGGTTTATCTAGATGATATAAAAGTGTTTTCTAAAGATGATAATGAACACATGAAACACTCAAGGAAAGTGTTTGAAAGATGAAGGTAGTATGGAGTATCTCTTAATCCAAAGAAGTGCATCTTTGTTGTTCATGAAGGTAAGCTCTTAGGACATATTATTTCCAAAGATGGTTTGACTATTGATCCTCAAAGAATAAAGGCTATTATATTCTTATCATTTCCATTTCATAAGAAATTTTTTCAAAGTTTCTTAGGCAAGAATTTTTTTTAAGGAGGTTCATACCCTATTTTTCATCTTTGGTGAAACCTATCACAACTATGATCAGGAAGAACCAAGTCTTTTCTTGGAACAAAGAGGGTAAGATAAATTTTGAAGCCATAAAGAAAAAAATTGTAGAAGATCCTACTATTTTTAATCCTAATTTTACTAAATACTTCATGTTGTATTCATTTTCTAACCTTGATACTATCTCAACCGTATTGATGCAAAATAATGATGAGGGTGTGGAATAACCAAATGCACTCTTTTGTCAAGGATTATAAGATTATGAATTCAAGTACACCTTTATGGATAAATAGGTATTTGATATTGTAAGAGGACTAAATAAGTTTAGATATATGGTTTCAAATAATAAGAATGATATTATGGTCTCGTATCCTAGTACCAAAGAGCTCCTTTTGAGCAAAGATCTTAGTGAAAAGAGGGCAGGGTCGATCACTAAGGTAATGGAGTATGATGTTGATATCAAAGTGAAAAAATTGGTAAGGGATAAAGGCCTTTTTGAACATCTAGCTTCATATCTTCATGAGTCAAAGGAAAAGGCTCTAGTTAATGAAGATTATTCCCAATCAGCTGGTTCATTTCCTCCACAAAGTTGCACATAGGATGTGATCATATTTATCCAAAATGGTGAGTATCCTAATACTATGAATAGATCACAAAAAAGATATTTTAAATTGAAATTTATTTCCTTTTATCTTGTGGATGGTGTGATTTTTAGGAAGGACATTAATGGTGTGCTATTTAGATGCATTGATAGTGATCAAGTTGGAGTATTGCTTGAGAAGTTCCATGATGGGATAACAGGAGGTAATTTCTCTCCAAGAACCACAATTGACAAGATCATGAGGGCTAGCTATTATTATCCCAACCTCTTTAAAGATTGTCATGCTTGGGTGAGAAGGTATAGAAAATGTGATTTCTTTTTAGGAAAGTAGAAGCTTTAAACTCTTCCTTTGAAGCCTATCTAAGTTTATTAACCTTTCATGCAATGGGGTCTTAATTTCATTAGCATGATAAATCCCCCATCAAGTGCTAGTCATAAATGGATACTCATAACAACTTACTATTTTAAAACATGGGTTGAGGTAGTATAATTGAAGGAAGCTAATGATAATTCTATCTTGGAGTTATATGATAGCATCATAACATGTTTTGACACTCCTAATATTATTTTAGATAATGATCTTACTTTTGTGGGTGCTAAAATAGCTAATTGAAAAAATAGTAATGGTATATTCTTGAGCACTTCATCTAAGTATTACCCTCAAGGTAATGGGTTGGCTGAATCTACTAACAAAAATCTAATCAGAATCATTAAGAGAACCTTAGAGCATAACTAAATATCTTGGCACACCAAATTGAAGATAGCCTTATGGAATTATAGGATAACTTCCAAGAGGTCAATAGGGAATTATTATTTTATTTTTGTCTATGGAAGAGAAGTTAGGTTGTCTATATCTTAAAATATGTGTGCTTTAGAGCTATCACACCAACTAGAGTTGTTTGAGAACACTCCAATGGAGGTGAGATTGATAGAGTTAATGGGGTTACAAGAGGCTAGAGATAAATCTCATCAAGCTATGGAACATCACCAAGTACTAATAAAGAGATATTTTGACACGAAGGCAAATCCAAGATCATTTCAAGAAGGTGACATATTATTAAAATGGGATGAAGATAGAGCAAAACTAGGGAGACATACCAAATTTGATACCCTATGGAGTGGACCATATATCATCACCAAGTGCAATCAAAGTAAATATTTTCAATTAGTAAGGATGAATGGAGAATAACTACCTATCCCTATGAATTGGATACATTTGAATCCCTACTATTGAGAACTGAGGGTCAAGTTTGTAAATATTAGATTAGGTGTGTGTTTCCTTGCTTGTTGTGTTGTATTCCAATAAGTTCTCTTGAAGCACATATGTGTTTTTATTTTATGTCTTGTTATTATTATTTCCTATCATTATTATGTATTGTCAAGAATTAGTTTATATGTCCATCTTGTATACTTGTGAATCCATATCCTAGTGGACAGGATTAGGAAATCGGTCATGGTATAGCAAGTATGCCACCCTTGTGAAATCACCAAGAATGTTGACCATTTTTACCACAAGAAAAAATGGGTCAACCCCCTATAGTCATAATCTTATATAAGTGATTTTTATAATGTCATGGTATATATTATAGATCTTTTGATGTAATTTCATATGCCATTCTAGTCTTGGTCATAGTTTGCTTAGTCCTTATGTCTTTTGGTGTCTTAGGGGTCATTTTAGGGTCATATATGCAAGTGGTAGGTATTAATGGTGATTAATGTATTAAAATCATGGAATAGGTTTGATTATGCCTTAATGAATTCATTTGAGCTTTAAAATACCAAGTAGTAGCTCAAGAACAAGCTTTGTGAAGCCAGACTATCTTCAGAATGCCACATGGGAACTAAAATGGAACAAATTGCTTGTGTATTTCATAATATGCTCATAAAGCCTCAGTTGACCATTAGACCATATGTGATCAATGTCCTTATTTCCAAGATCATGCTTTACAATTTTCATATCTTGATGAGTTTTCTATCTCAAGATCTAAGCCTTTCAAGTTTAGCTCACCAAGTCTAAGGAGCCAGGCCATCTAAGACGTTATCCATAAATGAACAAACTAGATCATTTATTATTTTTTTATATTCACTTAAGAAACCCTTGTGAGCCAAAATATTATATTGTCATGGAGTTATACATACTAGGATCATCCTCTAAAAGTTTCATGCCCATGTGAGTTCTCTAGCTTGAGATATGGAGCTTCAAATTTGGACCTACAGAGTAAGATGTTTGCAAAAACATCAAAATAAACCTCGAGCAAAACAAACCCTTTTGAGCTTATATTTGATGTTTTCATGAACATTGATGATGGTCATGTGAATGTCATTTTACAAGAGCACAAAATTCAAATTTGAGCTTGTAAAGTAACTATTAGATTTTAAATAGTGGGACCTAGCAGATCTAATGGTCTACATTGTATTATACACTTGATCCAATGGTGTGAGATGATTCAAAAATTCAAGGAGCTTGAGAGGATGCCATGTGGCATAATCATTGAAGCTGATAGAGTAACAATAGGATCCTAAAATCATCACACAGTTATCATATGGCATAAGCTTAGATAGAGTTAACAAGTTACGGGCAATATCAATGACTCATGATCATTCGTACTAAGAAGGATCAATGATAAAAGATGGGTCAACATGTCAATAAGTTGAGTCAGATATTGATGACCAATAAAATTAAATGTTGAAAAGCTATGGGACTTCATTGAGATTAAACACATGACCAAAGTTAAATGAAGGTAATATTTTAGGGATCATCAATCTTCCATTAGAGATCAATCAAATGCCATGAAGTAGACACAGTAATGTAGCCAAAGTGATCAAGAACATAAATGGATGCTAGTAAGGCTAAATACAAACCTCTAGTTTATATATGTGTGGCATGTAGGGTTTTTATTATTATTTTCACCATTATAAAAGGGACCTATGCATATGGTGAATTCATGGATCTTATAGAGATAAAATGGGTCTATTTGGACCTATTTAGATCCAGAAAAGGGACTATGCAGTCTATAGATCTTCATCAATATAAAGACTATAGGAAAACTAATAGTCTGAGATTAGTTTTTGGTCTATAGTGAACCTATGAATATGGGGATAGGTTCAATCATGATCTAGTTAGAAAAAGAGCTATATTTTGTAAGGATTCCATGAAGCCATACATGTAGACCCCAATGATTTCATCCCTAGGACCAAACTACATAAAAGGGACCCTTCTCTCCACTTTTACATGCCATGATAAACTAGTTAGGAGTAATTATCACTAAGACAAATTTCTAATAGATGGATCTGATTGTTATAACTACATTGATGTCAGAACTTAGCTTGAAACCAATTGATCCTATCATTACAACTATATGGAGCATGAGTGAAGGAATAATGATCTATTTCAACTACTTGAGATGACCCAAATCAATTAAAAAGTTACAAAGAAGCATACTAGTAGAGGAAGTTGTAACTATGGTTCAAACGAGGTTGAACTCATGTGATTCCCCTTGTGACTTCTCTTTTCTTATTTATCTCTCTCAAATGCTATAATTAGCTTCCATTTTAGGCTTTTTAGTATACCACACCATGTATGGAAAATCCCTATTGGGATAATGTCATATTTTGGCTTTAAACATTAATACAAGTTTATTTTTGAGTTTTAAACAATCGTCTAAGTCTGCAAGTGATTTATGGTGATGAGAAGTGATAATTATCTGTCCTTCCTTCCCTTATCCTTTCATGTTTTAGCAAGATTTCCTAGTCTAACAAGTCATATAGAGTGTAGTCTAGTGTGTAAAACTTTTTCAAGTATAAAATTATCCTTAGAGTTTGCAATCTGCCCTCTGGTTCATTTGCTTTATGTTGCTACTCAAATCTCACCTCTACATTGAAATGATCATTTTAGAACCCATTAAGACTTAGATACCAGTTTTTATGCCTTGTTTCATTATGGTAAAAATATGATGGTCATGTGGAAGACATTTTGGTGCATCACCTCTTTTAGAGTAGGTTTAATTTATGCATTCTCTAACTCTTTTTCACATAAGTAAGAAATAGTTTAAGTGATAAGCATTACATGACATATTCAAGGAGCTAAACCTTAAATCTAGAGGCTCATTTCCAATATAGGTACAACCACACACCTAGAAATATTCCCATATTTCCCAAATCTAGAAGATGCTTGAACAACTTCTTTTAGGGTAAAATATTTGGTGAAAAAAATAACTACCAGTTTCTATCTTTCTCTCACCTCAAAGGGGGGAATATTAGTGGGAGAATGCCATAAAGGCATGTTCTCCACACTTGACATAGTTTTAGATTCAATTGGGGCATATCATATGGGCATGGCTTTTACACACATTCACAATTCTTAGATTTAGTTGGGACATGATTTGGAAGCATGTTATCTACACCTATTCAATATTTTATACTTATATCAATTTTTAGATTCAATGAGGGCATGCCATATGGAAATCGATTCCACTCATTCATAATTCTTAGATTTAGTGGTGGCATTCTTTGGAAGCATGTTCTCCACACATATTGAGTATTTAGAATCTCCATATTATAGTGGGGGCATGTTTTGGAAACATGTTCTCCACATTGGTAATTATATCAATTTTCAAAAGTTTTCATATATAATGGGGGCATGCTTTGGAAACATGTTCTCCACACGTACACAATTTTTTGAATTATCTAAAGCACACAATTATATGATTTGTATTCATAGTTGTGGTAAAATCATATACATCAATACCATTTATATACATAGTTTCAACATGATATATATCTAAGGTGCATATGCTATGAAATGTGCTTAATATTACAAAATCTAAATTAGTTTCATATTTTAAAACATTATTAAGTACTGTCACCACACACCAATTTTAATTTTATGAAATATATTGAACCAATCTACCATAATATTAGTTAACCTTTTGGTATGGTTGGGGTGATCAAATCACTTAATATTTCTAAGTTTTTAGGTTGGAATTGATAACATCATCGAGCCTCACTAGTTTGATATTGTGGGTGACTTGGTTTACCCACACTCACCACATTATAAATATCATTGGGTTGCATAGTTGAGTTAATCTCAATTGCTAGGGAGAAACTCACTTTTGATCCAAATTTGAGGGTATGTGCCTTAAAATCTCTCTCTCTCTCTCTCTCTATATATATATATATATATATATATATATATACTTGGATATATGCACTTTTAATATTTAAATATATTTTTCATAATCTTAGTTTCAGATCCTTAAAATGATACATCTTTTATCAAATCAACTTGCCAATAGGCAAGGCAATTACATCAACACATAGGTATACTCTTAAACCTTACTCTTTCAATTTCAAACTATTTCAAGTAATTTTAAACCCATATTATATGCAATTATTATATACTATAACATGCTCTTTATTGTAGGTTAGTTACCAACAAAACACTCAAGTTGGGAACACATAAAGATAAGGTGTGTTCTACACACCTAGGTATGCATTCCTTGCCTTTAAAATTGTGATTTCATTACTAGATTAAAGGGGAAACAAATTTAGATGATATTTATGGATTATATATGTTGGGTGAATATTTTTTCAATAGCCAACTGATGAGAAAAATAGGTCTCTTCAACCACAAGGGAGATTGGTCAGCCAAATGTGCAAGTTTACAGCATCAGAGGTGGACAAATCTCTCCTCTCATTAAGGGGAGGTTCCTTATAAATATGAGGAAGCTATATACTATATATATAAGTAGAAAATAACACTCAGGGGTAGGATTACACCATCCATCTCTCTTTTTTTAGAGATGATGTTCATAGACAAAGGATAAATCTTGGTGAAAACACTGAAGGCACTTCTCTTCTTTCAGAAGTGATCTTGCAAGAAACAATAGGAGTTCTTTCAGGTAGTGACAAGTAACTAGTAACAAGGGCACAATAACCAGTAGGATGAAATGGAACACAAAGTCTCCACCTCAACTACCCAAAGAGTGAAAAACAAAGGATAATGGGGGCACAAACTCATCCCAAGATCCTTTACATAGAAAGAAACTAAAAACTAAAAACACACTGAAGAAAACTATGACAACACAAAGTTTGAAAGTAACTGGCTTCAGGACATCTTCCTGATTACTTCCACTAGTTCTGCTTGTCAAATTAAATAAATAAGAATGCTCTTAGGAAATGGACATAAGAACAATTTCCTAAGATAACACAAGATATAACATCACAAATTCTAAAAGTCACTTGCTTTCTCATTCAGATAAAGTAATATGATCAACAATCTGAGCCCAAAGTCTCAGTAATCACCTTTCAATTTGGACAGAGTTTTTTTTCTGTATTGGAAAGATCTCTCTTTGCATAATATAAGAGATTACAATCTACAGCAGCCAAGAAAGGCTTGGCACTTTCTCCTATGGGACGGCCCATGCTACATTCAATGCCTTGAATGCATTTTTAGTTCTATCTAGGAGGCCATATAGGGAACAATGCATTACCTTAACTATGGCGTGCTCGTTCATCTTATATGTCTCCTACTTAGCATGAGTTGTATGGTCCTTTTCTTGATGTCTGTGTAGCTCTCCATTTTGCCTTTACTTCATGGAAGAAAAATAGGTCACATCCTTTATTTGGTGTGCATAGATGACCACTTGATCGACTGTTTCACCTATTGGAAATAACTCCCTTTTAGATATTTCTAAACTTTTTGTATTGTTCTCTATTCCCTATAGCAATTTGAGTTCTCGAGCTCTCTCTTCAGTTGGTCACTTGGTTTACTTTTCAAGTTCCATGCTATATTTGAAATTTAACAGATATTCCCTTACCTTAAATTTGACGTCTGTGAGGATGTCAATGGTTGATGTCTGTTTGAACCATGTTGAACCATGAACCTTTGAACCTATGAAAGTTCATTGGTTCAATGGTTCAATAATTTAGGTGATCTTTATTGGTTCTTTTGTTCTATATGCTTCCTTGCTCTCTAGTTGAACCATCACTTTCTTTCTCTTTGGTTGAACCATCCCTTTGAACTGGTCTCTAGAATCTTCTGTGTTCTTTCTTTTGCTTGGGGCTTGTCTTTGAACCGTTAAACCTATGAACCATTGGAATTTAAACTCTTTTGGTTCAAGGTTCAATTGATTCATTGGTTCATTCTTTGTCTCAGTGCTTCCTTTACTTTTCTAAGTCCCTTTGAAGCCTTGAAATGTTGAACCTTTGAACCCTTGAACCCGTTGAACCATTTGGTTCAAGTTTCAATGGTTCAATCCTTGTTCTTTGAAGTCTCCTTTTCATCTAAGTCTTTTTGAAGATTTTCCTTCATCTTTATCAAGCCTTTGGAACACCCCAAAGGGAAGGTGTCCCTTTGGGCTTTGAGAAAGGTCCTTTTTGTGGGTGTAAAGAGCCCCTTGCAAGGGTACCTACCCTTCGGGGTCCTTCAAGCAGCCTTCGGGCTTCAATTCCTTCAGCGGGTCTTCAGGATCCAATTCCTTTGGACAAAATGTCCAAAGGAATTCCTTCAGACAATTTTTCTAAAGGAAATCTTTCCTTGGCTTTACTTTGTCCACTTTTCTTCAGGTTTTTTCTTTCCCTTTTAGGCAAATTCCTTGGGACAAAAGTCTGAAAGAATTCCTTCAGACATTTTGTCCAAAATAATTCACTTTGTCTTTTGCCTTGCACAAATCCGAAGGAATTCCAACTTTTCTACCTTGTTCATTTTTCTAAAGAAAATTTCTTTGTCCACTTTTGCTCACTGCCCTCTACAAGGGCACTTGGCCTTGGTTTACTTCCCTTCTCAAGGGCACTTTATCCTTTGGGATTTGGGGCACTCCTTTGAACTGACCAATTAAACCAACTTTGGTTCAATGGTTCTATCTTGCATTTGAAGCCTCTTTTCTTCTAAGTCTTTTGATCTCTTCAAACCAAACCTGCTAAACCAATCACTCATTAAACCTTTGAACCCATTGAACCTTTGAACTAAAATGGTTCAAGGTTCAACGGTTCAATGGTTCAAGCCTTCTTATTTTTGTTAAGTGTTTTAAAGCTATTGAACCTTGAATCAGTTTAACTTGTTGAACTTTTGCCAAAGTGCTTAACTCTTTAAGCTTGTAGACATCGTTGGACCTTTGAACCCATTGAACCTTTGAACTAAAATGATTCAATTGTTCAATCCTTCCTTTGAAGCTTGCTGATGAACATTTTTTATTGAACCAAGGCATTGAACCAATCTTGAAAATGCCTGTGTTGGGAACTTGCTCCTCTTAGAGAGAGCTCACCTATTGAAGCCTTTGAACCTATTGAACCTGCTAATTCCTTAACTAAAAAAGCTTGAATAATGAAGAATTTGAATGCTCAAGACAAATTTTGAGAAGGGAAGAGATAATTTTGGCTTACAGGACCAAAATAGTTCATATGTTGTCCCAAAAATGAGTGACAAATTTTGGGAACAACAGTTGGCTCCAGTTGGGGAACTTCCTGTTAGGTTGTGGAGCTAAAAGCTTCAACCTTTGCAAACTAGGAACAGAAGGTTGCTGAGTTCTACAGGAACCGGTGTCGGCAGCATTACCGACGTTGGCAGAATCCAGTGCAGAAGGCCACCGGCGACGGCAGGAAGTCGGCCGACGTCGGCAGAACCAGACTAGCAGGGACCGGCGTCGGTCACCTGTGTGTTCCCGAAGTGTTCGTTTCATGGACAGTTAGTTAAGTGAACGATGAGTTTGCATGTTAAGACCAGCCAGAGTCTTGGGTTGCGAGGATAATTGTCTAAATTAAGAGTCTTAGTTATTGTTTGAGTTAGGGATCTATTTATAGACCCATTAGCATGTATTGTTTAAAGGCATGAGATAGAAAGGAAGAGTTCCTTCTAGTTGGAAGATCTATGAGTTGCAGGTTGTTGCAAGCTCATTGGTGATCTACATGTAAGTTTGGTCTTTAAATTGCAGGTTGCAGGTTCATGAGAGATTAACTTGAAGTGCTATAGAGTGCTTGATGTACCGGCAGGGTTATTACTGACTGGTTGGTGAGGTGAACACCAATTCTGTGTGTGAGTTGGTTGTTGGGACCGTTTTTGTGTAGGAGAGTGTGTGTGAGAAGAATTACTGTACACTTGAGGTGTGGCGAATCTCTGTAAGGTGAAAGAGTGTGGCGGCTCTTTGATGTATTCTTTTCTATAGTGTTAATACAAGATAGTGTATTGTCTCTCATATTCTGTGCTATTGGTGAATTCTAGTTACTTGTGTTTCTGGTTATTTCCGCATATTCAATTGCTTATATATTTGGTAATCATACTGTGCTCTATCTGAGAAGCAAGATCCTAACGAGTTGAGTCAGAGCATGTTTGTTGTTCTAGATTCCTGACAAGTGGTATCAGAGCCTTGGTTGTAGGTTCTTGAGCTTGATACCAACAAGTGGTATCAGAGCTTTTGGTTGGGATACTAACAGATTGGTGTAGATCTGGGTAGTGTGTTTTGATTACAGGTTACTCACAGGGTTTCTGTTTGAGTGGGAGTTGAGCAATGGCAGAAAACAGTCAACTACGAATGGAAAAGTTCAATGGCAAGAACTACCAATTATGGAGGATGCAGATTGAGGACTATCTGTATCAGAAAGATTTGTACTTACCGTTGGGTGGGGTTGCTAGCAAACCCTTGGATATGAAAGATGAAGAATGGGAGGTTCTTGATCGGAAGGCTCTGGGATCTGTTAGATTGAGTCTTGATTCATCTGTGATTTCCAGCTTATCACAGTGTAAGACAACGGTGGAGTTGATGAAATCTTTGGCAAATTTATATGAAAAACCCTCGGCTTCAAACAAGGTATTTCTTATGAAGCATTTATTTAATTTGCAAATGTTGGAAGGTGGATCTATTCATAGCCATCTTAGTGATTTCCATGGTTTGGTAAACCAGTTAAGTTCAGTGAATATTGTATTTGATGATGAACTTAGAGCTCTCTTAATCTTGTGTTCATTACCTGAAAGTTGGGAAGGTTTGGTAATGGCAGTTTCTAATACTGTGTCTCCTTCAAAAGTCTTAAAAGTGGATGATGTTGTGAGTGTGATCTTGAATGAAGAGATACGCAGGAAAAGCACAGGTGAATTATCTAGAAATGCTTTGAGTGTTGAAGGAAGAGGAAGGCCAAGAGAGAGGACAGAGCGTGGGAGATCAAGGTCGAAGACAGGCAAGAGATCCAAGTCCAGGTATGGCAGAATAACCTGCTGGAAATGTGGAAAGCAAGGGCACTTAAAGAGAGATTGCAGATCGGGTGAAGATCATAATGAAGAACATGGAGAAGAAGCAGATGTTGCAGGCTACGTTGCACAGGATGCTCTGGTATGTTCTTTGGATAAAGTAGAATCTTGGGTATTAGATTCTGGTGCCTCTTTTCATGCATCTCCACATAGAGAATTTTTTCATGAGTATGTCCAGGGAGACTTTGGAGAAATTTGTGTAGGGGATGGTAAGCCTTGTCAGGTTGTTGGCAAAGGCAAAGTGAAGCTGAAATTGCAGACAGGTGACACATGGGTGTTAAAGGAGGTCATGCATGTCCCAGTTCTGAAGCGGAATCTGATTTCTGTTAGAAGTTTGGGTGAAGAGGGTTGCACAGTAACTCTCACATTGGACTCTTGGAAGGTTACCAAGGGTACACTTGTTATAGCTAGAGGTAAGAAAGTAGGTACGCTTTATCTATCTACTTGTTTTACTGATTCTCTTTCTGGGTTATCTACTTCAGCTGTAGATTCAGAGATGTGGCTTGATAGGCTTGGTCACATAGATAAGAAGGAGATGCTGGTTCTTGAGTCAAAGAATATGCTTTCGGATTTGGAAGGCATGGATCGTGGTTTCTATATGCAGAAGAAGAAGGTAAGGTTTCTTGAGGAATCCGATGTTAGTGACAAGAACGGGAAAGCCTTGATTTTCAAGGAGAAAGTGACGGACAGAGTTCAGCACAAGGTGCAGAGGAATTCTGAGCAGAGCAAGGGTGATTTGGACAAGGTTTTGATCCAAAAAGAGCTCGCGGGAAAAAGTCAGGTCTCACAAGAAAAACACAGAGACCGACGTCGGCAGGAAAACCGGCGTCGGCGTCCAGACAGGGACCGACGTCGGCTATGTGCAGCCCGACGTCGGTGACTCGGGGCAAACAGAGACTGGCGTCGGCCAGGGGAAACTGACGTCGACAAGGAGGCAGTCGTAGGGAACCGACATCGGTCGGTTGTAGACTGAGATGTGACCGGCATCGGTTACTGAGACGAATTTTGGGTGGACAGCAAGTTGTCATGGAATCTCAAAGCGCCCATATGGAGGACTGAAGGTGTAAGTAAGTTCTTAAATTCGTCATTTCCCTTCTTTACACTACTTGTTGCTCACTTATGGCATAGGACCAGGAAGTTGTTGAAGAAGCAGAACAGGTAGATCTAGGAAACAGTGGGAGCTTGGCATGGATGAGGATGTGATTCCTTGGAGGAGAACCAAACAGGTGTTTTGGGTAGAGTGGCCAGCTGGAAGTAAGCACTGAAAGATGAATGGATGTTGAGGATGAAGAAGAGCGGAAATGGATACGTGAGATGGAAGATCAGGGTATATGATCTTGTTTTAGCTGCAGGGCAATGGAGGTTTGATCATTATGTTTCTCTTTACCAGGTTGGATAGTATTAGCTACACTATTCTATTTTCTGTATGATGTGCTTGTTGTAGGGTTACATATACAGGTATTGATGAACTAAAGGTAAAGCTAGTTCAGGGGTTTGTCATGGAGAATCTGGGAGCAGCAAGATTCTTTGGCATGAGTGCATTCTAGAGACATGGAGGTCTTGTTGACTTTGTTTCAGGATGATTGTGTGAAACCGGTTAGCACGCTGATGGTTAGACAGTTCATAGAACAGGGGTCTTGATTCACATAATGAGGTTGAGTGCATGGTATGTACTAAACCTGAGTTTTCCCAAGCAGTGAGAGTTGTCACAGGTTTGGAGTCAATCTGGGAGAGTAATACTGAAGGGCAGTTCAGTGGGACCAGCAGCAGGTGCACATGCTATGCAGGGTCAAGTTCTTTTTCTACATGGTTGTAGATGCGGATGTGGCAGGTAATTTGGATGACAATTTTTACATCACGGATTTTGTGGTGGTTGGTCTTCAAGAGTGATCTTGAGGAGGGATACAAAGCCAAGGAAACAAACTAGACGGTGTACAGGTATAGGTACAGGTTGCAGCTGTTTATCTCCAAGTGGGAGATTGTTAGGTTGTGGAGCTAAAAGCTTCAACCTTTGCAAACTAGGAACAGAAGGTTGCTGAGTTCTACAGGAACCAGCGTCGGTAGAATTACCGATGTTGGTAGAATCCAGTGCAGAAGGCCACCGGCAACGGCAGGAAGTCGGCCGACGTCGGCAGAACCAGACTAGCAGGGACCGGCGTCGGTCACCTGTGTGTTCCCGAAGTGTTCGTTTCACGGACAGTTAGTTAAGTGAACGATGAGTTTGCATGTTAAGACCAGCCAGAGTCTTGGGTTGCGAGGATAATTGTCTAAATTAAGAGTCTTAGTTATTGTTTGAGTTAGGGATCTATTTATAGACCCATTGGCATGTATTGTTTAAAGGCATGAGATAGAAAGGAAGAGTTCCTTCTAGTTGGAAGATCTATGAGTTGCAGGTTGTTGCAAGCTCATTGGTGATCTACATGTAAGTTTGGTCTTTGAATTGCAGGTTGCAGGTTCATGAGAGATCAGCTTGAAGTGCTATAGAGTGCTTGATGTACCGGCAGGGTTATTACTGACTGGTTGGTGAGGTGAACACCAATTCTGTGTGTGAGTTGGTTGTTGGGACCGTTTTTGTGTAGGAGAGTGTGTGTGAGAAGAATTACTGTACACTTGAGGTGTGGCGAATCTCTGTAAGGTGAAAGAGTGTGGCAGCTCTTTGATGTATTCTTTTCTATAGTGTTAATACAAGATAGTGTATTGTCTCTCATATTCTGTGCTATTGGTGAATTCTAGTTACTTGTGTTTCTGGTTATTTCCGCATATTCAATTGCTTATATATTTGGTAATCATACTGTGCTCTATCTGAGAAGTAAGATCCTAACGAGTTGAGTCAGAGCATGTTTGTTGTTCTAGATTCCTGACACTTCCTTCAGCTGAAAACTTGGAACAGCTGAGGGGAGTAGAAACTAGAATCTCTAGTGCCTTTAAGTATGCCATTAGGCTATAGAGTCATACTACCCAAAAATAAAGGTGCCAAAAAATTAAAATAAACAACACAAAATAGAAACAAAGACTATACAAATATACATATGTATAGGTGAACTTATCTGATACTTCAAGAATTGAAGTGCTTCAGATGCTGCCCATTATGAGGTAGAGAAAAGGGCATGCCATCTTGATACTTTAATAGAAAACTATTTTCACCATTGAGCTGATGAATAGTAAATGGGCCTCTCCAAAGGGAGTCAAATTTACCATGCATTCCCTTTGGTTCTCTTCTCTTGTCCCACAACAGGACTTGATCTCCAACCTAGAAATCAGGGTTTTTTACTTTTTGGTCGAAGAGCTTCTTCACCAGACTTTGATGTGCAGCAATTTGGTCCACCACCATAATTCACTGCTCATCTAGCTCAGTCAAACACATGATCCTCTTATCAATGGAGCTTTCATATGTTTGATCTTTAATTTCCTTAGCCAATTTCAATGATGGCAATTCCAAGGTGATTGGTATCTCAACATTGAGGCCATAAAGAAGTTGGAAAGGAGACATACCAATTGCCCTCTTGAGTGTAATTATGTCTACTCATAAAGCATCAACCAATGCTTTATGCCATGTTTATTGGTTGTCATCTACTAGCTTCTTGATAATAGTTACCAGGTTCTTGTTGCTTGATTCATCTTGGCCATTTCCTTGCAGAAAATAATCAGAAGAGTGGGAGAGTGTAATCCCATAGTAAAAATAGAATTGGGTAATCTCCTGGGAAGTGAAACAAGCTGTGTTGTTTGTGACAATCTTGGTTGGGATCCCAAACCTATAAATGATGTTCTCTTTGAGGAAATTACATACTATTTCTGAAGTATCATGCTTGGTTAGAATAGCTTCCACCCACTTGGTGAAGTAATCTATGGCTGTGAGGACATAATCATGTCCAGCACTTGAAGATGGGTTTACAACACCAATGAAATCGATTCCCCATTACTGAAATGGATCTTCTATCACCACTAGCTTGAGAGGTAGGGAAGCTAACTTGGGTCTTCCAATAAACTACTGGCATAGTTCACATCTACGTACCCATTTGTATGCATCTTAAAATAGAGTAGGCCAGTAATACCTAGCTCATAGAATTTTATGGGCAATTACAGGAGTATAAAAATGTCCTCTATAGGCTATATTATGGAAGGACTTCAAAATTTGGTTATGTTGCTCTTTGTCCACGCAGCGAAGGAACACTCCATCAAGGCTCCTCTTATACATGCCATTGTCCCAGAGGACAAAATTGGTATCTTTCAACTTGATAGTCCTCCTTGCCTTATGAGACAAGTGAGAAGGACACTCACCATAAGTAAGGAAATGAGAAATACTTGAATATCACTCATTCATGGTGGAGATAAAGAGGACTAATGGTGTGTCTTCAATTTCTTCTTCTCCATGCTCTGTTTATTCTGGTTTATTGTCAGCAATCAATTAGCATAAGCCCCTTCCCCACACCAGCTTCATTGGTTTGATGACTAGATCAAACTCCTAAATTTTTGTAATCCAATTGCCTCTTTTCATCTCAAACTCCTGCTGAGTTAATATGGATTTGACTGTGGTGTCACAACCATGACAATAGTGTGTGAATTTAGGATGTAGAAATAGAAATGCTTCACTATCTTTACCACTACATAAGCATGCTTCCCCATGTTTGAATACTTTAGCTCATGAGCTTTGAGAGGAAAACTCATGAAAAAAATGGGAGGTTCCACACCTTCTTAGTTTTGTTGAACCAAAATTGTTGAAAGTGTGTGCTCAAAAGCATAACTATACATTGTAAAATTCTTGGCATAATCTAGACAAACTAGAATTGGGGTGTGGGCAATAGCTATTTTAATATCTCAGAATGCCAATTTGCCTTCTTTAGTCTAGATAAACATGGCCTTTCCCTTCATCATGTTTACAATATGGTGAGTCTTCTCAACAAACTTAGGGATGAACCTTTGCAAGAAATTCACCTTCCAAAGAAAGAGTGAACTGCAGTCTTACTTGTGGGCAAAGTAAGCTCCTAGATGGACTTGACTCTTTCTAAGTCAATCTTTATGCCTTCTTAGGATACAATGTGTCCAAGAAGTTTCCCCTCTATTACTCCAAAAATAGACTTCTTGGGATTTAAAGAAATGCCATTTTGGCAGCAACATTCTAGCACTTGTTACAAATGGCACATATGGTTAGGGCGATGCTTAGAAAAGATTGTTAAATCATCTAGGTACACTACAATGAACTTACCCATTTTATATTTGAAAGTAAGGTCCATTGATCTTTGGAAAGTGGTTCCAACATTTATCAAGCCAAATGGCATTCTTTGATAGGCAAAGGTGCCCCAAGGTGTGGTGAAGGTAGTCTTATGCTGGTCTGCTTCACCAACTTCAACTTGATTATATCCTGAGAAGCCGTCTAGCATTGATAACATCTTTGAACTAGTCACTGTTTGAAGGACTTGATCCATGATGGGTAGAGGATAGTTATCCTTTAAGGATGACTGATTTAAATTTCTAAAGACCACATAGAGGCAAATTTTACCATTCTTCTTCCTCATAGGTACTATGTTGGCAATCCATGTAGAATGATGGATTGGGAAAATTATCCTTGCATTCAACATTTTTTGTATTTTAGACAAAATAGTACTTGATATCTTTAGATTGTACTACCTATATTTTTGCTTGTAAGGTACTGAATCACTCTTGAGAGGTATCTCATGGTGGATTTATTCAAGCTTGAGTGACTTCAGATCATCATAGGAGTATGTTAGGACATCCATGTACTGGCTAAGTAGAGTAGTGAAATTGGACTTTTCTTCCTAACTACAACACTTCCCAATGTTCACCATCTTGGGATTTTCTTTGGTACCTAGATTTACTTGATCAAACTCCTAAGAGGAGCTTGAATCTATTTGCTACTATTTGATGAACCTGTCATGTTTGTCAAATAGCTTCTCAAGGGAAACCAGGCCTTTTGGGATTTTATTCCCTTTCAGCTATAGGAATTCTTCACCTGTGTCTATACTTGATTTAGGTGTTAGATCAAGCTTCTGAGGCTTACTGCCTTCAAAATGAAGCTATTGAAAGCTATCTTTTTGCTCTAAGAAGGCAATGATTTAGTTGTCACCATTGAACACATGCCAATGATTGGCATTATCCAACACACTTGGTCGAAAGACCAATTCAATAGTGTACCTATCTCCTTTAAAATTATGGTGAGAAATCAATAGAGTTGTTAAAATAGCCAGTTCATCAGCCTGGTCACTGAATTCCCTAGGTATGGCAGATATGCTAAAAGCATCAAAGCTTTCAATTTGATCCCAAACTAGACTGTGATAGTGTTACAATCTCTCATTTTTGGTTTGATACAAGTTTCTCACCCGAAAAACCACTAGTTCAACATCTCCTTTGGCATAAAGGATTTTGATGTCTTTGTCTCGAGCAGCCCTGAATCCAAGCAATAGAGATTCATACTCAGTTGTATTATTGGTATTGCTAAATTATAACTTGTGTGAAGAAGGAAAAATATCTCCTTGAGGAGATATCAACACAACCCCATCTCTTGAACCAGTAGAGGAGTAGCTACCATCGAATTCCAAAATCCATACCTCATTAAACATTAATTTTTCCTTAGATTCTTCTTTGTTTGGAGGGGGAGATTCTCCTATACTTGCATTGTGCTCCACTAATCCTTCTATTGTTCCTTCAAAAAAAAATTTAGGTTGTCACCTTTAGGAGCTTCATCAGATGCTTCATGGACTTACTCCATGGATAGAAAGTAGTTACCCATGTCTGAAGACTCCAATAGATTTTGAGCTTCAGGCGCTGATGTTTGAGTGACCACATATTTTGCTTCCTTTTCGGGGAGAAATCTCTTCATAACACCTTTGACTGGGATCCTCACCTTGGATAGGTCTATGCTCAATTCACCTCCAACATCCTTGCATAAATTTCATCTAAGAAGGATTCCATATGATGTTGGGACGTCGGCCACTAGGACAGTCATCTTGATTTTCTTGTCTAAGAATGTTGCAAATGCAAATTGGGCATTCGTGATTTGTCCCAATAGTGGCACTTGTTTGTTCTCCATGGAGAAACATCTCCCAAATGTATTGGCTAGTGTGAGACTAAGAGATTCTACCACTTTTGTAGGCATGACATTATTTGAAGCTCTGAAATCAATGATGCAATTATTCAGCTGATATCCATTTATCAGTAGGGAGACATAAAATGGTTCAGTCCTCTCGAGAGCAACATGAGGAGTAATGACAAGGTTGTTCCTTGTGGATGTGTTCTTGGGGGGATCACGAGTTACCTTTGGAATTTATTATCCTATAGGGATGGATTGGTTCTTTACACATTGAACCAACTTATCTAACTGCTTAGAGTTAGACTACAGGAATTCAAATTTAGACATTTAAATTTTGGTTTTCTTTATATGGTCAATTATGTCAAATGTTTGAAATGAAATAGGTACAAAGGATGGGAGTTCATCCTTTTGATTTTTTGGAGGGGGGACTAGTCTGTGAATTTGAAGTAGAAGGTGTAAGGATGTTTGATGTACTTACCTTTCTTGTAATCATTGGGTCTTTTGGCTAGAAAGGCAGAGTGGTTCCTTGCTTAGCAATTGAAATTGTTGGTTGAGGTCACTCCTCTATTTGTTCTTTATCAGCTTGTTAGGTTGATTAATTCTTGGACTGGGTGAACACATCATATGATCCCTCAGCTGCTTTACCTTCACTTTTAGGTTCATCCTAGTAATTTAAAAAACCAATGTTGGAGTCACCAGCTAATTCTTCATCTTTCTCTATGAAGAGATTAGCATTTTATTTTAGGTTTAACTTAGGATGGAAAGAGAAATATGATTCTGCTTCAAGATATCAAACTGTTGAATTGGTTGGAGGTGCTTCAATGGCAATGTTCCCCCATGGGGGAGGAAGATGATTTGCTTTCCCTTGATTCCTGATAGCATTGCCTTGGTATGACAGATTAGGGAATGTCCTCCTTGGTACATCTCTATATGAAGGAAAAAATGACATCCCTTGTGCCATTTGCTTTTTGAGAGCTAGCAACTCATTTGCAAACTTTTGCACCATTGGATCAGTGGTGGCTATAGGTGAGTATTCAGAAGATGAAGAATATTTACCTCTATTTGGATCTCTCTTTATCTTTCTAGCCAAAATAAGGTCATCTTGTACCTCAGTAGCCAAATCCTGAGCAGCATTAAGGTCTATGTGGCCAACACGTCTCACCAAAAAACTCACTTCAGGCAACTATGAGTTGATGAAGAAGCATTTGAGGTTTTCAAGTGTTGGCTGAGTGATTATAGGAATATGATTCCTTAGCTTGTCAAACTTTGCTATGAAATCCCTCATAGCTTCATGAGGTTCCTTATTCATCTATGTGAGTTGGGCTAGCAAGGCATGCACATCTTCTATAGGCTTGAACTTGGCCTCAAATTTAGCTTTAAGAGTGTCCCAGTCAGTTACTGACCTAGTCTATAGATAGTAAAACCAGTCTATAGTAGTGCCTTACAGTGTTTCCACAAATAGCCTAACTACTATGTCTTCAAATTCCATGCCTATCACACCATAGTCTATGTTGAAAGATACAATGTGTTCATTAGGATTAACTCTCCCATTACCAAAGAATTTGGGGAAATTCTTCCTTGAACTGTGTGGTAGCTCATGCAGAGGTGGAGTTAAATTGAATGGGCTGAATGAGTTACCCTAGGGGCCTTGAACCGCCATGATTTGATTATGGAAAAGGGGGATAAAAAATCTAGGTGGAGTTTGAATAGGCAAAGCTCTGTTAATAGCATAAAAAGAAGCTCTACCTTGTGTTGGTGTCCTAGTATGAGTAGGAGGAACACTCTTGGGTCGTTGAACTTGAAGTTGGAGAGGGAACAAATCAAGATTGCCCTGCTACACCAACTCAAAAATAGAGTCAACAACACCTTGGGCTTTTTGGCTTCTAGTATACCATGGAGTTTCTAGATTATAGAATAAAAAAAGAAAAGAACTAGTCTTGCTATAGCCTGAAGCTTGAGGCTTCAAACTACGTGTTCTTTCCCTAGCAGAGTTGCCAAAAAGACTTTTGGGTGAATATTTTGTCAACAGCTAACTGATGAGAAAAATAGGTCTCTTCAACCACAGAAAGGGAGATTGGTCAGCCAAATGTGTAGGTTTATAGCATCAGAGGCAAACAAATCTCTCCTCTCATCAAGGGGAGGTTCCCTATAAATATGAGGAAGCTATATACTATATATATATATATATATATATATATATATATATAAGTAGAAAATAACACTCAGGGGTAGGATTACACCATACATCTCTCTTTTTTTAGAGATGATGTTCACAGACAAAGGAGATATCTTGGTGAAAACATTGAAGGCACTTCTCATCCTTCAGAAGTGATCTTGCAGGAAATAAGAGTTCTTTCAGGTAGTGACAAGTAACTAGTAACAAGGGCGCAATAACTAGTAGGATGAAATATAACACAAAGTCTCCACCTCAACTACCCAAAGAGTAAAAACAAAGGATAATGGGGGCACAAACTCATCCCAAGATCCTTTACATAGAAATAAACTAAAAACTAAAACCACACTGAAGACAACTATGACAACACAAAGTCTGAAAGTAACTGGCTTCAGGACATCTTCCTGATTACTTCCACTAGTTCTGCTTGTCAAATTAAATAAATAAGAATGCTCTTATGAAATAGACATAAGAACAATTTCCTAAGATAACACAAGATATAATAGCACAAAGTCTGAAAGTCACTTTCTCATTTAAATAAAGTAATATGATCAACAATCTGAGCCCAAAGTCTCAATAATCGCCTTTCAATTTGGGCAGAGTTTTGCTTCTATATTGGAAAGATCTCCCTTTGCATAATACAAGAGATTACAATATATAGCAGCTAAGAAAGGCTTGGCATTTTTTCCTATGGGATGGCCCACATTGCATTCAATGCCTTGAATGCATTTTTAGTTCTATCTAGGGGCCATGTTAGGAACAATGCATTGCCTTAACTATGGCATGCCCATTCATATTATATGTCTCCTCCTTAGGATGAGTTGTATGGTCCTTTTCCTAATGCCTACATAGCTATCCATTTTTCATTTACTTTGTGAAATAAAAATAGGCTGCATCCTTGATTTGGTGTGCTCAGATGACCACTTGATCGATTGTTTCATCTACTAGAAATAGCTCCCTTGTAGATATTTCTGATCTTTTTGTATTATTCTCTCTTCCTTGTAGCAATTTGAGCTCTTGGGCTCTCTCTTCAGCTAGTCACTTGGTTTACTTTTCAAGTTCCATGCTATATTTGAAATTTAATGGATATTCCCTTACCTTAAATTTGACATCTGTGAGGACATCAATGGTTGTTGTTTGTTTGAACCATGAACCTTTGAACCTGTGAAAGTTCATCAATTCAATGGTTCAACAGTTCAGGTGATCTTTATTAGTTCCTTTGTTCCATTTTCTTCCTTGCTCTCTAGTTGAAACATCGCTTTCTTGCTCTTTGGTTGAACCATCCCTTTGAACTGGTCTCTAGAATCTTTTTTGTTCTTTCTTTTGCTTGGGGCTTGTCTTTGAACTGTTGAACCTGTGAACCATTGAACTTTGAACTCTTTTGGTTCAAGGTTTAATCAATTCATTGGTTAATTCTTTGTCTCAGTGCTTCCTTTAATTTTCTAAGTCCCTTTGAAGCCTTGAAATGTTGAACCTTTGAACCCTTGAACCCGTTGAACCATTTGGTTCAAGGTTCAATAATTCAATCCTTGTTCTTTGAAGTATCCTTTTCATCTAAGTCTTTTTAAAGATTTTCCTTTGTCTTTATCAAGCCTTTCAAATACCCCAAAGGGAAGGTGTCCCTTTAGGCTTTGAGAAAGGTCCTTTTTGTGGGTGCCAAGAGCCCCTTGCAAGGGTACCTACCCTTTGGGGTCCTTCGGGTGGCCTTCAGGCTTCAATTCCTTCGGCGGGTCTTTAGGCTCCAATTCCTTTAGACAAAATGTCTGAAGGAATTCCTTTAAACAATTTGTCCAAAGGAAATCTTTCCTTGGCTTTGCTTTCTCTACTTTTCTTCAGGTTTTTGCTTTCCCTTTTAGGTGAATTCCTTTAGACAAAAGTCTGAAGGAATTCCTTCGAACGTTTTGTCCAAAATAATTCACTTTATCTTTTGCCTTGCACAAATTCAAAGGAATTCCAACTTTTCTACCTTGTTCATTTTTCTGAAGAAAATCTCTTTGTCTGCTTTTGCTCACTGCCCTCTGCAAGGGCACTTGGCCTTGGTTCACTACCCTCCGCAAGGGCACTTTGGCCTTTGGGCTTTGGGGCACTCCTTTGAACTAACCATTTGAACCAACCAATTGAACCAAATTTGGTTCAACAGTTCCATGGTTCAATCTCACATTTGAAGCCTCTTTTCTTATAAGTCTTTTGATCTCTTCAAACCAAACACGTTGAACCAATCACTCTTTGAACCTTTGAACCCATTGAACCTTTGAACTGAAATGGTTCAAGGTTCAATGGTTCAATGGTTTAAGCCTTCTTCTTTTCGTTAAGTGTTTTGAAGCCGTTGAACCTTGAAGTGGTTGAACTTGTTAAACTTTTGCCGAAGTGCTTAACTCTTTAATCTTGTAGTCATCATTGAACCTTTGAACCCATTGAACCTTTGAACCAAAATGGTTCAAGGTTTAATGGTTCAATGGTTTAATGGTTCAATGGTTCAATCCTTCCTTTGAAGCTTGTCAATGAACATTTTTGATTGAACCAAGGTGTTGAATCAATCCTGAAAATGCCTAAGTGTTGGGAACTTGCTCCTCTTAGAGAGAGCTCACCTGTTGAAGCCTTTGAACCTGCTAATCCCTTAACTGAAAAAGCTTGAATAATGAATAATTTGAATGCTCAAGAAAAATTTTAAGGAAGGGAAGAGATAATTTTGGCCTGCAAGACCAAAATAGTTAATATGTTGTCCCAAAACTGAGTGACAAATTTTGGGAACAGCAATATATAACCTCAATCTTATACACTTGGAAAAATTAGACCTTGGTTGTTCCTCTTAGTTTGGACCTTTCCCACTTTTGCAAGTCTCATATCTTCTTTATATTATACCCATTCACCTATCTCTTAGTTCAACCAATCTCGTGCTGATGACCCTAATTATGTATGTTCCTATTATTGGTGTTCTGACATTGATGTTATAATTATGTTAAGGTCAAGATGGATGTCATTAATGTCAAGCTAAAATTTGATGTCATGCATGGTAAAGTGGTATGTGATAAGGAAGCCTTATGACAAGAGAGAATTTGAAGGAAACCTATTATCTCTCTATTGAGAGAGAATTCGAAGGAAACTCAGTAATTATTCTAAGGTCGATGACATTTTTTAAGGTCAATATCAAGATACAAGGTCTAGATCAAGATACAAGGTAATCATACTATTGAGAACTTGTCTTAAGGAACATTGTTATATCATGAGCATGTGTATGAAGATGGTGTTCTGGTAAGATGGATACACACATGTATGAGTGGATTTTTAATAATTCCCAAGAATTCATATGAATTTTTGAAATAATCAATAAAGTTTCAAGTTAAACCTTCAAGGGTAAGGTCTTAAGCCTAATCATGTAACCAGAGTAGTCCTAGACCCTACTTGACCTAATGAGGAGTTTTGAGGTGTTATCAAGGTCTATTAAGAATGTAAATCAGTGGTACAGCATGTGAGAATATTTTTAAAAATATGTAAACATGTGTATAAGGTAGATAATGTTTTAGATGATGTTTCAAGGTTAGTTTATGGCTTATTTATTTGTATGAAGAGACCTAGTGAGAAGCATAGGCTTGGTAACATGATGAGGTGAGCAGTTTGAGGCTTGTGAGAAGAATATTGGTAGTTTTTGATCATGGTATGATTTTTTATGACATTATTATGAGTTTTTGAGAGTAGTAAAATAGGTTTCAATGTGTGTTCAAAGTCTAAGTGTTGCTTACAGGTATAGGCCTAGTATATAAAGAGACCCAGTGTGGCCTAATGAGGGGTAAAGTTTAATTTACAAGGTGATAGAGATCATGTGAGATTTTAAAGATGTGTTATAGGTTTTTTAAATAATTATATTGGAGTTTTAGGTCTTGTATTGAATAAAAAATCATAAAAAGTGAAGTTAAGGTCTATCAAGTACTAGAATTAGGTCTTGTAAACCTGAGAAAGTTTTTTTTGTGCTCATTGACATGTATAAAATTTGAATTAGGATCCAATTATTTCATGGTATTTTTTTAAGGTTCATATGTAAAAGTTCCTAGTATTAGTCTTTGTGTTGAGGGCCTACGCTTTATGAATGATTTTTAAGAGTAGAGGGCAGTCTAAACCCTCATAGTGACCTAATATGGAGGATCTTGTTGGAAATGGATTAGAATGAATTGGATGACCTAGTTTGATTATTTTATATTGGATTAAACTCTCTCATTTGTCTAGGTGGCATTGGTTAGAGACAGGAGAGAGAAAATGACTAGTTACAAGCATATTTGTAAAGAAGTTTATGTAATTCTCAAAAGTTGCATTGACTAGAAGAAGTGAATGGATGGAGGGATAAGTTAAAGAATATTATTTTATGACCATGGTGGTTTTTGAGTATGTTTTAGACTTAAAATATGATATATAGTTTATGTAAGTTGACCTATCGCTAAAAAGGCCTAGTGAGGAAGATAGTGATAAAAATAGGTAGAAGTGGGCATGCGATTAAGAATGTGTTGCAGTGGATTAGGGATGGATAAAATTGCATAGGTTTTTTTTTAAATACATTTAACACATTTAAATAATGGATATAATATTTAGATATATGTGTGTATGGCATAAATTTTCTCTCAATATGACTTGTCTAACATAGTGAGGTTTGTATATAGTAAACCCATGAGATTGGTATGTAAGACCAATATTGATATTGGAACTTATAATATATTTGTTTAAATATTATTTAAGGATGATTAAGGATAATATAAACCCACTGGAAGTTCATGAAAATGATTCTAAAAGTGTTCCAAGTCTTTGTTTTCATGATTATGTTTTGAAGTCTTTGACAATTCTGAGTAGTCATCCAACAAAGATAAGTATGAGGTGATTTGTATAGATTTTAAAACTATAATGAATATGAATTTTCTATATAAGTATAATAATTTAATTTTAATTTATCATTATTCATGATAAACTCCTATGAAGGTGTGAAAAGTCAAAGGTTCTTGACTAGTTTTTTAGGCATGTTTACAGTTTTGAGTGAACATATAGAAGTGGTTAGTTTGAGGTCTTTTTCCTTATATGGTAAAGAATAATGGAAATGGTGATGAATATTAGGTCATTATATTTATATATAAGTTATTTATTTATATTTTTATGTGGAAAATTTGAGTGTATACTTTAGATATTCAAAACAGACATTTTGACAATAAGAAGGCCTAATTGTGATTAGGCCTAATGGTGTGGTTCAAAAAGTGAAATGAGATAAATGATGTTATGAAAATAAGGTGAGATTATAATTTGTATAATTGAATAATTTTTTAATTTTTTCATCCATTTATATAGGTTAAATATGTTCCAATGTGGTCAAGGTGAAACGTGTACTTTGAGAAGGCCTAATTGCATTAGGTTCCCTTTAAGCCTATTGGTGGTTTTGGTCCTTATGAGTGGTAACCAGCCTATGTAGTGTTTTTTATCATATTAAATGTGTTTTTTTATATATTAAAATGTTTATACATGTATTTAAAGGTTTGTGTATTACCAATGTGTGAAATCAAGATTCAAGTATAAAAATGTCATGTCCCCTTTTTCGTGGACATTGACAGACTTGATGATTAGCCTATTATGCGACCTTCATAGGCTAATAGGATGGATAGAGGGTCATAATGGAGCTTGGCTTGACTTTGATTCATATAATTTCTACATTTGGTTTTCATTCAAGTTATTTCAGACACATTGGGCCTAAGCTCCTATTATTTAGAGATATTTAACATGCAGTGGAGCGCCTTTATTTTGGTATGGTCATGTGCGGAATCACTCCCTGGTTCACTAGCTTTGAACAGTTCAAGGATCCGACATGTATTGAGGGAGATATTAATATTTGATTGATTTAATCAAATATTAATTAGTTAGCCTATTTTTAATTAGAAACCCTAATTCTAATTTAAGAAAAAAAAACCCTAATTAGGGCAAACATATCTTTTGAGGGTATAAGGGTTTCTCATGGAGGCCATTATTGATGATGCATATGATTATTGATTTTGATATTGAAGAATTATTCTATGAAGACTGAGCCAAGGGTTCCAATATTCCATTGCAGTGGAGAATGTCAACTCTTCATTGTGTGTGATTCAGAGGCTGTGAAATATCAGCTGATCTATTACCAAATTAAGAGATAGCTTCATACAGAAGTTATCACAGAGGTATACAGATTTGAGAGATAGCTTCACACAGAAGTTATCATAGCATTTCAGGTATTTCTTTATTTAGTTTTGATCCAATAAGATCTTCTGTATTAGAATCATATATTCTTGAGATCAGGTTGTTCAGCTATCAGGGGTTGAAAACAGACAGGTTGTGTTTAATTGGCAGTCATACTAAGTCTGTACAGGTCCGTACAGATCCGCTTAGACACCAACCTCAGTAGACAGTGATTCCCAGTGACTGACATTGGCTGACTGAAGACCGACGTCGGCCGAGAAGGACCTACAAAGACTGACATCGGTAGTATATCGACCGACGCTGGCGATTGTGTGTTCGACATAGCAGGCTGAGACTTGACAGAATTCAGGTTTCATTCCCAGATTTGCAAAAGCCCAGGGTTTTAAGATAGAATATTTCATATTATTTTATTTGTATGATAGAGACTCAATTGTATAATCATTTAGAAGAACAAGTGATAAGATCTGTGATTTGCCATTGAGAGACTATATTGTGATTTATTTATTTATTTGGCAATTATTTTGGTAGAATTTGTATCTTTGTTCAGAGCTTTATTTTTTTTATATTCCCAATTGGTTGGGGATATCACAGTGGTATCAAAGCTTTTTGCAAAAAAAGGATCCCCTAAGTAAGGGACATCACAGTGGTATCAGAGCCAAATTCCTGCTATCCTGTTGGATAGTTTGGGCAAATCAGAGCCAAATTCCTACCATCCTATTGGGCACATTAGAGCCAATGTCTTGCCAACCTGTTGGGTAGTTTGGGTAGATTGAATCAGCGAAGTATCCATGATGTCTTCAAGTACTCAGAGACAGTGGGACTATGAGATGAAGAAGTTGGAACTAAGTTTGAAGAGGTTAAATGAATCTCTTTCATATCCTACATCCAAAGACAAATCCACACAGTATATGACAGCGAAGGATGAGTGGGAGTTACTAACTCCACAAGCTCAAGGGAGGTTGTCTTTTGATTGCTTTGTTAAGCTAAGGAGAGAGCACTATAGATCACTTAGACAAGAGAGCAACATGTCCCATGATTATTATGATTATTATGAGATAAGAGATAGTAAAGATGAGGATGAGTCTGATGCTTGCACTCAGAGTGTAAAGGTGTGCTCAGAGGTTATTACACTGAGGGTTGATGATCTCTCAGCTACGGCAGAGATTTTAGAGGAGTCCCAAGATTTGATTATTGTAGAGGACACCCAGGAGAATACAGTGGACAATTTTGAGGACTTAGTTTCACCAACAGTTCCCTTCGATATGGAGGAGTTAGACAGTGATGCTACAGTTGTTGATACTACATATGTTGATATGAGCTTTGGAGTTGCTTCACAGAGTATGGATGGTAGTACTCTAGAGATCAGTGATTTTGAGTCTACTCTTTTGGACCGTGCATCAGTGGAGGATTGTAGGAGACAATCTAGCCAGTGCCATCATGTGTCTAGTCAGCTGAGAGTTAGTGAGCGAGACATTACTACTGCTTGCAAGCATTTCGAGACTGCTCGTCAGTTGTTAGCAGTTTATGGATGGGGTTCTCCTACTAGCATCAAGCAGGGAGGCAGTTATTTATCCTTGACAGAGATCCACTCTTTATGGGAGGCTATCCAGATTCTGAGACAAGACTATATGCAGTTGGTCACCGACAGAGATTATCTTATAGAGTGGGGTAACACAGCGTATGATGCATTATTGGCCAAGGAGAATAAGGTGAGTGAGCTTACTCAGTAGCTTGAGGTGACTTCTAAGATTCTTGAGAGTACACAGTTAGCTTATGAGGAGTCATAATTTCATTTGGCTGAGATGACCATGGAGTTAGAGCATTTGCGGTCTTCACCAGCCCCAGACTCAGAGGTTAGTACATTGATTGTTGTTAGTGAGTACGTTCCTATAGTTGTAGTTGAGGAACATGTTGTTAAGGCTGACACACTGGTTCAGGATTTGGGAGTACCTAGTTTTGATGAGTTTGAGATACCAGTGGAGTTGAGTTTCCAGATTGATTCTTCTCACACCGATGATAGTGTGGTACAGTTGGTCATGCCACCTTTATAGAGGGATCAGTTATGGGATGGATTGGCACCATCTTTTGTAGATGGAATTGGCAGTTGGAGTTGTCCATTCTATTTGGGTTATCATA
Source organism: Torreya grandis (assembly GCA_037957365.1). Taxonomy (NCBI): domain Eukaryota; kingdom Viridiplantae; phylum Streptophyta; class Pinopsida; order Cupressales; family Taxaceae; genus Torreya; species Torreya grandis. The sequence continues at coordinate 2,175,276 of JARHVA010002996.1, read as the reverse complement.
CTTTGAGATTTTGTTTCTCATGCATGCTTGACTATGGTAGTTGTGCTTTTAGAGTCTGGTTGAGTATTATTTACCAGTTTGATTATGGATTCCTCTTTGATCTACTTTTGATGATATCACAGGAACTTGCATTGATTTACAACAGTGTAGAGCATAACTACATTTGGGATCCAGGTGGATCGAGTGGTTCATTGTTCTGAGATTACTTGGGGACAAGCAATTTTTGGAGGGGCAGATTGTCATGTCCCCTTTTTTGTGGACATTGACAAACTTGATGATTAGCCTATTATGCAACCTTCGTAGGCTAATAGGATGGATAAAGGGTCATAATGGAGCTTGGCTTGACTTTGATTCACAAAATTTCTACATTTGGTTTTCATTCAGGTTATTTCAAACACATTAGGCCTGAGCTCCTATTATTTAGAGATATTTAACATGCAGCAGAGCACCTTTATTTTGGTATGGTCATGTGCGAAATCACTCCCTGGTTCACTAGCTTCGAACGGTTTGAGGATCCGACATGTATTGAGGGAGATATTAATATTTGATTGATTTAATCAAATATTAATTAGTTAGCATGTTTTTAATTAGAAACCCTAATTCTAATTTAAGAAAAAAAACCCTAATTAGGGCAAACATATCTTTTGAGGGTATAAGGGTTTCTCATGGAGGCCATTATTGATGATGCATATGATTATTGATTTTGATATTGAAGAATTCTTTTGTGAAGACTGAGCCAAGGGTTCCAGGATTCCATTGCAGTGGAGAACGTCAACTCTTCATTGTGTGTGATTTAGAGGCTATGAAATATCAGCTGATCTATTGCCAAATTGAGAGATAGCTTCATACAAAAGTTATCACAGAGGTATACAGATTTGAGAGATAGCTTCACACAAAAGTTATCACAGCATTTCAGGTATTTATTTATTTAGTTTTGATCCAATAAGTTATATAGATATAGATCTTCTGTATTAGAATCATATATTCTTGAGATCAGGTTGTTCAGCTATCAGGGGTTGAAAACAGACAGGTTGTGTTTAATTGGCGGTCGTACTAAGTTCGTACAGGTCTGTACAGATCCACTCAGACACTGACCTCAGTAGATAGCAATTCCCAGTGACTGACATCGGTTGACTGAAGACCGACGTCGGTAGTATATCGATTGACGCCGGTGATTGTGTGTTCGACACAGCAGGCCGAGACTTGACAGAATTTAGGTTTCATTCCCAGATTTGCAAAATCCCAGGGTTTTAAGATAGAATATTTCATATTATTTTATTTGTATGACAGAGACTCAATTGTATAATCATCTAGAAGAACAAGTGATAAGATCTGTGATGTGCCATTGAGAGACTATATTGTGATTTATTTATTTATTTTGCAATTATTTTGGTAGAATTTGTATCTTTGTTCAGAGCTTTATTTTTTTTATATTCCCAATTGGTTGGGGATATCACAGTGGTATCAGAGATTTTTGTAGAAAAAGGAGCCCCTAAGTAAGGGACATCACAAAAAATAAGGTCTAAGAGGCCTAATTTGACTAGTTAAGAAATTAAAGAGATGAACGAATGAAATAGATGTTTGGAAAATAGGTAGAGAGATTAAAAACATAATATAGGTGTGTTTAATATTTCATGAATTTATAAAATTTATTTTATAGATGATGATAAAGGTCATATGACCTAAATCTGTCAAGAAGAGGGATAGTTGAGTGAAGAGGCCTAATAGGCTGTTTGAGAGAGATAAAAGAGTGTGAAGAGAAAAATAAGGTGAACATCATAATTTGAGTGATAAATAGGTGCCCAAAGGTGATAATATGTTCTAGGTGTTTGAATTGGTTCTGAGTCACTTAGGGGGTTAGTGCCTCCTTACAAGTTGGTGTTTGCCAAAGGCCTAGTTGAGTTGGTGCTTGACTAGAGAAGGGTTGGTACTCCATGTAGGGTTGGTGCCTCAATAAATATTGATTAATTGATTATATGAATATATTACAAGATATTTTTAAATGGTTTTTATCCCCCATGAGGGTTTCCAAAATATCTCTTGTGTTCATATGTTGTATGCTTATGTGGATGTTTGTTTATGCATTGGTTGACGTATGTGTTTAAATGAATGCTTCATGAATGATAATTGAAATTGAATGATTGTTTTAAGGGAAATTATTCACCCCATCCTCTTAGTTTAAGTGATTAAAATATACCCAAGACATATATATTGTCTATAATTCTTAAAATCCACTTGTCATCTATCTCTATAAGTTCCAAACATGTACCTACTTTCCTACTCCTTGGACACTAAGGTCTAGGATAGATTCTAGTGTCAACATTACTATCCTGACCCAACATAAGTTTCTTGTGCCCTAAAGTCATCCAATTTTCAAATTAAATGTATACTGATAGTTGACCTAAGTTATTTAATGCAAGTTACTTCTCCAAAAGGATTGATATAAATACAATATCATCCCTCATTCATTCCTCACCTAATAAAATGCAAAAGAGACAAAGGCAGATTATCAAAATCACTCTATTAAGAATTTAATTGAAAAAATCTTTCCTATTTCCATACTGGTCATAGGTAAAACACATATATATGTCTAAATTACTGAAGGATTAGTCCAAGGGCCTGATTTTCCAAGTTACAAGTTAAGTCATTATTGTAATTACTTTGTACATATTACATGATTCACATACAAACCAACATATAGGGTAGAAATACATCAGTCTAATGCCCTCTTCAGAGTATTAGCTATGTAAGTAGTGGTCACTAATAGAGGGGTCTTTAGGGTCAACTTAGCTCCATGTGCCCACTAACCCATTTCCCCCAAGGTCACAATGAAGATGAAGAGCTATGGGTTTTCAAATTCATGAGTAATAATCCATGACCCAAATATGAATGCACCAGAACAAAGGTGAAGACAAACCCAAAATCATCTAAGTATTCACATCCTTTCCAATAGGTATTCTATACAAGACACTTGCATCTAACCTAGAGAGTTGTGTCGATGCAACCATCCCAGGTTAATGTTAGTGTCTAGAGCTCCCAAAGTGTCAGATCTAGAATTTGACAACTATTCTCTAATATCTTTCGAGCCAATTTTTTACTTGTCTTAGATTTATCACTATATTAGCATTATAACCAACTAATTATATTACTTATTTTTCATTTCCATGCATAGATTAGTTTTCATTTCTATATTTAGACTATTCTTAACATAATAAATTTAGTGTATGTTTATATCTAAGTTTACCATTTAATTGACATGTTGTAGATTTGATTATCACCCTTGTGCATTATGATTTGTATAATCTTAACCCTATTAACACTAAGGATTCCTCAATATAATTTAGGGTTAAACATCTATATTTGTGTTTAAAACTTTATTCAAAACATCATCACAAGTAAGATGAATACCATTTTTATTTTCATTATAAACATTAGAAATTGAAACATTCTCATTTTTATAAAGAGAAAATGGGGGAAAGGTATTTACATTTTATTTTTCCTAAAGTATCATCATATTCAAAAGTAACATTATTTTTATTTTCATTATTACAAGAAGGGATTATAGGATATGCATTAGCATGTTATACTTTAGTCATTTCATTATTATATGTATAAGGAACATTAATATAACTAGAATGCAACTCTTGACATACATAATTGTCATTTTAATTATGCAATACAATTTTAAGTCATTTTATCTATATTATGAAATGTTGATAAGAGAGATAACAAAAGTTTGTGATAATCTAGGAGTATTATCAAATAATGCATCACCAATGAGGAGTTCATTTAGAATTATATTGTTAATTTATTTTAGATGGATTTTAAGAGAAATGATATAAGAGGCAGTAAAAGAACTTTCATCTACATTAATATATTTTTCACATTTATCATCACTTGAATAATATTCTACATTATCATCATGGTAAAAATAAACATTGTCATCATTATACATATAGTCATGATCTTAATTAGTATTTAGTGCACAATATTAATAGCTAGTAAATTTTTTATTAAAATTATAAGGAATGCCTAAGAATTCATCAACAAGATAAAGAGGAAGAGATTATTTATTAACCATTTTAAATTTTATAAAGACTAATATGCGAACAAGAGAAGAGAGACACACAAATGATAGAAAACACTTTAACATGAGAAGGTAATCAAAATTTATTTAAAACCTTAGGTCAAAATTTAGAATGAAAACCTAAAGAAAACTATGGATTTAAATATTCAACAAATAAATTGGGTTCACCAATATGTTTTATAAAAATTAAAGAATCAAACATAATGTTAATTCAATTATGACAAACTAATCAATAAAATCATAATATATAACACATGCAATAAATCACATAAGATTGATTTATAAATTACTATTTATGGAAATATGCTAAAATGGAAAATTAATAAAAATGAATAACTTAGTTGGAAACTCATATTTGATGGATTGCAATGGAGAATATGTGATCGATTTTGGGACTATGTGAGGTCATTTTGAATTAAGAATAGGTCTCTATTTAAATTTGGGATAAGGTCATGATATTTAGATAATTAAAAAATTATATTAAATATTGTTATAATAATGTTAAAATAATAAATCAAATGAATACATATATAAATTAGATTATCACAATAGCAAGCAACCATAAGTATGAAACAAAATCTGTCAAGTGGGGAACCTTTAAATGAATAAAAAATCCACATCTATTAGAAGGATTGAAAAGTAACAATATCCAAGTATAATTTCATATGTAATAAAAGAGAAAACTAAATATTAATTTATTCAATCTGTGAAAAAATATTTCAATATGGACTAGAACAAGTGAGAATAATGAGAGAGGGCGGCTCATTATATAGAGTTAGAGAAAGGAAGAGGGAGTTACAAAGAATCCCATCATGACTTTAAAAAAAAAATTAGTGTGTGTCAAATGTCCCTGATACCCATAAATTAATGGGGATGTGTGTGACAATCGTGGATGGAGCTACTTATATAAGTAATTCCAAGATTTCCTAAAAAAAGACAAAAAAGGTGTCACACCTCATAAATCAGGGATACATTAATTTTTTTATAATAAAAAATTCACAACTAAAATAGACTTCAGATTATCCTAAATTAAACTAAATAAATATTAATCTCAAAAAATACCCCTTAAAATTTGTTTGGGGCTACAAATAAGGAGAAAAAAAATAATGGAGTTGACGTTACATAATTCTCACCCTTAATGGAAACTTCATTCTAGAGGAATTACACTAAATTTGAGAGAAGAAAAAAAAAGAGGTGTCACCAAAAGTTTATAGGATAAAGGTGTGATCTTAGAAAATCTCCAATAAGCCTCTTCAAAAAATAAGGTCAATCTAATTTGGAATAAGGACCAACACAAAATGAGATGATAAAGATGATCAACAAAACTGGTGAAACATAAGTTTACACTAATTTTCATGTTAAAGTAAAAAAATATGCCATAAAATACAATCTAAATACAATAAAAGTAATAAACATAGATCTAACACAAGGAAAATGGAGAAAAATACAACTTTCATCACAAAATGTAAAATCATGCATGAAAAGGAAGTTAGTCAAATCATAATGAGCTATAATAAAAGCATATTTCCTTTCCAAATTATAAGAGGAAGTAAATGTAAAAGCAAGGGATGCATTTTTTTTTTAAAACTTATTAAAATGGAGTCAAATAAGATGTTTTCCTATCTTAAAAATATATTCTATGTGAATCAATTGAATAATTTTCAAAATAATACACATTAAAGTCTTGAGAAGATACATTACCTTTAAGAATCCAACATTTTAAAACCTTTGAGTGAGATGATTTAGTGATGTTACAACAATGCAAGATGTCATGATTTTATTTACCATAATATGTGCATGGGTGTACTTTCAAACATTTATAAATATGATGTCTAATCTTACCACAATGCTCACAAATTTTATGATTTTTAACCAAATAATCACAAAAAACATATAATCAAAAGAATCATATGATATTGAAGAACATTATTTTGAAAATATCTTAAAAGATGGGGAAATATTAATTAAAATTACTTTGATAATAATTATAACATAGCCTTGAAAAATTCACATTAGTTTTAAGTAAAAGAGGCTCGACAATGTTGTTTTCATGTTTTCCAAAGCCATCTCAATTATAATCCATCAAGTGAATAGTGTATAAACCAAGGTTGGAAAAAGTTTGTTGCAAAGTAATATTCTCTTAAGGAGAAGAATAAGTAAATTTTAAATTAACATTTTTATAGGCATGAACATGTTTTAAAGAATCAATTTTCTCATGCAAAGTCTCAATTGAGATTTGTATATTCTCCATTTTTTCATGAGAGGAATTTTGAAATGCATTAATAGTCATATTTTGACATGCAATTTGACATTTAAGACAATGAATCTCATCAATTTGAAAAATAATTTCTAACATATTATTTTTGAATTTTATACATAATTCTAATTTAAAATCCGTTTAATATCAATTATGGCTAAAAAATTAACTAAAATCTAAAGAATACAAGATTACTTGAAACTTTATGAAATCAAAATTCATTAAATTATTAAATGTCAATGATAAAAGACCTAGATTGGTAAAAAAAAATATCATAATGCCAATTTGATTAATTATAAAATAAAAATCATAAAAACATTTTAAAATATGTTAATATTATTTTTAAAACATTGTAAATGAGATCAACTTTTTTGGAACAAAAACTAAAGGCTCAAATAATCCATGTGCCTCTAATTTATATTTTTATGTGGATTTAAAAAAGTTTAAACACTTAATTTTGAAGATTTACCACATGACACTTGCCAAAAATAAGTTAATTTTAGTTAAGCTTTTCAAAAAACCAATTTACACATGTAAAATAGAGTTAAGTCATGACACCAAGCTCACTACATGTAAAAAAGGGGCTAAATCAAAACACCAAACTCAATGAAAAAGGTGAAACATCTCACATGGTAAATATGCCACTTAGCTAAATGAAAGAATTTAGGCACAAAGAAATCCACAAAACATATACATGTTGTTAAAAACATAAATAATGGATTATGAGCCAAGATGATAACTTCAATGCATTGAAACACAAAAAAATAAGGCATAAAACACAATAATAAAATAAGTTATGAAATTGTAATGTAGAGAAAACAATTTCCACTTGTCAAACAACTAAAAACAAAGGAAAGGATGAATTATAGAGGATTGAATAGGAAATTATAAATCTAAGGTATGACATATGGTATAAGGAAGCATCAAAAAGATGTAAATCAAATAAAAACCACCATTAAGTAATGGAATGCTACCTTGACCAATATGAACAAAATATAATAGAACACAAGATAAGATATTAAAAATTCTTATTCTAATAAAAATATGATGCAAAGAATGGAAATATGAGATAAGCCACCACTCAATAAAAAATTTGGAACACCACATAGTTCCAAGCATGAATAACAAAGGTTTAAGTCTTAAAAAATAACATAGGCACAAAAGGATAGTGTAATGTCTTGTAAAATGCTAAAACAAACTACCACATAGATCATTTCTAAAAAATACAAAAAAATGCCTTGGATTAAATACAATATAAATAGAAGTATTAATGAAAATTTAAAAAAAAAACTCAAAGCGCAAAACAATGACAACACATTCATTAAAAACAAAGACGCCATGAAGAAGTTAAAAATTACTTAGCAAGGAATAAAGAGAAAAGACCACATAACAATGAAAAAGATAAGAGAACATAAATGAAGGAATCAAGATGTATTTAGAGAAAAAATTAAAGTTCCAAGATTCAAACACACCAAAAAGTGATAAACAAGATGTAAAATACTGTAGAGAGTGAAACAAGAATAAAACACACCATAAAGAGGAGAGTTAAATTCTTGTTGAATTCATTTATGAGTGCCTAATATACCGATAGATGCCAAAAATCTTACAAAAATATGCTGAAATTGAAACATATATGCATGAAAGGATATGTTATTTCTAGGTAAGATGCCAAGAACAAATATACTTGAGAGATAAATCTAAATATTGAGATGCAAATAATTGAATATGCATATACTAAAATATTGAAAAATTAGATAGGTGCATCCAAATATACCTAAAACTAGTTGTAATAAAAAAAAGTTTATTTTAAAAATTTGAACCTAAAAAAATCTCAATTTTCAATGTTAAAAATAATGTGATCTGATTCTAGATAAGGAAATTATCAAGATCATTATAATGACCTTGAAAGAATAAAGAGAATGAATGTGTAAATAAATGAAATTAACTCAGTATCAAGAAACCAAAAGTATGAAACAATATTTATCAAGTGAAGAAGCCATAATATATATATAAACCCCACATATATTATAAGGATTATAAATTAATAATCTCCAAGTAAAATCTTAAATGTAAGACACGAGAAAGAGAAATAAGAATGTTGTTAATCCATGAACAAGTATCTCAAGATGGACTAAATAAATTAAGAATAATGAAGAGTAAATATCAATATATAGATCTAGAGGAAGGAATAAGGAGTTATAAATAATACCATTGTGATGTGCACAACCTTATTAGTGTATGAAAAAAGTCCCTAATGCCCATAATGTAAGGGGTGTGTGTGTGTGACAAGTATGGAGGGAGTTGTGCAAGTAACTCCAAGATTACCTAAAATATGATGAGAGATTTGAAACCTCATAAATCAAATATAAAGTTATTTTTTTATAATGATAAATTTACAAATAAAATAAAATTTTATTTATCTTAAAATAACCTAAATATAGATTAATCTCCAACATGAACAAGACTATCCTGTGTTATCATCCATAGGGTGCGTTGATGTCTCATAGGGTTTTTGACCTCTATATAAGTTTAAATTAGTGAATCTTCACCTATGTATATTATGTGTATGATAAATATTGTTTTATTCACTATGGAAGTTTTTATGTACCTTATTCTTCACTTTTAACCCTAGCTTAACATACAATGAAGGAAAAATGTGATGAATAAGGAAAAAGGGGTTAGTGGCTAAAGTTGTGCTTGAACTCAATACCACTTGTGTCAAGTTTTTATTAAATATCAATACTTTTAAGAGGGACCAAACTCCATGTCATTTTCTTATGTTATAGTGTTTTGTAAAATATTGGTGTAATGCTACGTGATGGTGCAATCTTGGTGTAATTATGTGCTTTAAAAATAACTTATGACCTTGCATATGTATTCAGACTTAGTTTAGGGATAATTATCCTATATAAACTCATAATTATGAAGAATAGGTGATTTCATCTCAATTTGTAGTTATAATAAGTATGGGGTTTTCAATATGGAAACCTCTTACCAACTAGTAAGCAAATGAATGTAAAAAAATATTATATAGTGTAATTTTGGGAAATTACTAGAATGTTACTTGTGAAGCATGCAAGATGACATGTTAGGTTAGTTTCAACTATATAAATTATCCATTATTTTGTGTTAGGATGAAATTGATGACTTTAGACATTATCAATGAGTAGGAATATCTTAAAAGATTAGCCTTTCCAATGAGTAAAGATAACTAAACTAAAATCACGTATTAGTCTAGTAGTAAGTTTAGTTTTCTTGGAATTTATAACATGAATATAAAGTTTCAAAATTTATTAAGGATATAAGATCATTTGCATATAAGTAGATCAACAGTGGTTTATAATTGTGGAATTAGGCATAGACTAAGTGTGCATAAGGATGGTCACAAGTACATTATTTTAACATTAAAAGTTTAATTTAAGTGACTAAAACATAGATATATATTGACATATATTATGGGGGAATATGGAATGCATATGAATTGACTTATCAAATACTCAAAATATAGATGTATACACACTTAAATGTATATTCACAAATAGATGCAAACCATTTATAGAATAAAAGTTACAAGTTGAAAATACATTTACAAGAGCATATATGTGCATAACATTCTATATAATTGGAAATCATTAAATGAATGATACTTGTTCATTCTCACATAATAAATTTTCAAAGTTCAAAGTTACAATTTAAAAATTAAAAAAGGCATGATACTTGTTCACTCATATTTTTAAAGTTCAAAGTTATAATTTCTAAAATCTCAAAAAGGCATGATACTTTTCATGCACATTTTAAAAGTTAAAAATTAAAAATGCAAAGTTTAAATGGCATGATGCTTAGTCATTTACATATTTTCAAAGTTAAAAGTTACAGTTTCAAAAGAAAAAATGTTTAATTTTAATGTAAATCTATGAGCAATGTGGGAATGATGGTGGTATGAATAATCTTCATTCTCTTTTGATCATACAAAATAGAATATACATCTGTCTATAGAAGTATGACTCAATATGTTACATGTAATATAAGTTTTAATCTAGTGACACTAAATATCATTGGAATTACTTATTTTGAACCCATTTTATGGTTCCATCTTCTACTATGAGTGATGTATATTCGAGTCTAGTGACACTCAGCAGCCTTGGCATCACTTATAGAAAACCCATCATGGTTACACCCTTTTTAAATTAATACATTGGGAATCATCCCCATTTATGATATTTTGAAAATGAATCTTTACAACTCAAATGATTGATTGGTTATTCAAAATTGAGACTTGGTCATCTTCAATTCATCATTGTTAAAAATTATAGAAGTGTTTTAATAAGGGGGCACAATTCTCTATCATTAATTACAAGTTATAAGAAAATTTAATTTCACTTACATAAATGTGTACTCATTATTTGATTTAATTTCAAATTTTCAAATTTTCAAATTTCATTTTTTTAAAATTCAAATATGGACAAGTAATTATTTCATGTTCTATTACAAAGTTTTCTAAATTTGAGTGGTCTACAAAATTAGAGTACCCTCTCAAAGACAAAGTGTGTTATACACACTTAGGCTCAATTGTTTATCCTTTAATATATAAATTTTATTACTATAATAGGGAGGGAATGTAGAAACATAAATATGGTTGCAAGTAATTGAAATGTCATAAACCATATGAATTTCACCTAAATACAAACTCTTATTCACCATTCCTTTAAGTTATTTATCTATATGACAGATTGACCCTTTGTTTTACATCAATACTACATAAAACATTCAAGGTTAATTTCTCTAGCTAATTAATATCATATTAAAAATATCTCCAACTTAGGAGAACTATCTAAGATTTTTAAGGACAAGTATGTGCTAGGTGAATATGAATGTTGTCATGGGCTTGCCCACATAGAGTAGTCATGTCTCATGTTGAATAATGATGAATTTAAAAATTTAAAATTGATATTTTTGGTCTTCCATTCATATCACTAGGTTGGATAAAGTAAATTATCAAAATGTGTTGTTATAAATACACATCAAAGGTAATTCATTACACTCCCCTATTTTTTATAAGTTAAAATATTTTAAGGTTCTTCTTAGAGTTTCAAAGATAAGAGAAGGAAATAATGAATTTTACATGACATAATATGAATTGAAATATATTAGCTTACTCAAAAAACATAGGTGCAAAAGGAACAATAATCATACTTTTATCGTAATTAGTGCAAACAAGTCCATGGTCAATGCACTCAAGCAACCTACATTGTTGTACACCTATAACGGTCCTACATAAGAACATAATTATATTATTCTTCCAATATGTCGCTATTATATCTATATTTTTTCTATATTTTCCCTCTTAGTAATTAGTAAAAATCAACTAGTACAAGTCCATAGTCAAAAAAATTGAGCAACCTACATTATAGTCCATAAAAATGGTCCTATACATGAGTAATTTTGTATTATGTTCTTGATATTTAGAATGCATATTCACATCTTTTGTTGATTTATACTTACAAATATATGAAATATTTAAAATAGTTCCCAATTTGAGCCAAGTACATTTCTTATTGGTGTTTTCCAAAATATCATTTTTTTATATTTATTATTTTCTATATTAGAATTATTAATTATTGTACATCTTTAACATTCTAATATCTATCTAGTTTTACACTTATTAGTTAAAACACATCTATTATTAAATAAAAAATATTGTAAAACATGATAATATATCACTTAATGGAACCACACTACTTATTTACCTTGCATTACTACAATAGCATACACCTATGCCCTACACACATTTTACATCTTGGCACATTATGATTGTCATACTTCATATACACATAATTATATCTTACACATTGGTGTACATGACTTATACATTTCCAATATGATCTTTATACATAAATGTTCCTCATGAGCTATTTATGACATATATTATGTAAATGAGGACATATTTACCATACTCACCTCTCATATGAGCTTAATTAATCACATGTATACTTTTTTTTTCTTATTTGGACATGAAACCCACATCTATTCTTAATGAGCCTTATATGTACATATATAATATATATGGACCCTATCACATATATGTTTATTACATGATTATATTGGATCCTATTAAACACTTGTGTCTTATGTGCTTACATTATTTCTTCATACATATATGGTATTTATTCATGAAATATCTTGATACCTTAAGAATTCATCTACATTTTGAGATATCACATTTTTGATATATACTTAGCTATATAAATTCATGTTGTTATCCCATGAACTACCATACTCATTTGAGGATACATCCATCTATGGATATTACCACATAGTTATTTATATTTATCACATATAAACTACTCCATTGTTCATGCAGTGTATATTATGGGCATGTTGTTACACCACCATCACCACAATCATTCTAATTAGAGGATGCATCACACTTATTGAGGCTTACATGAGAAAACATTTATAGACACTTAGGCTCAATAGAGTATTATATTCTACCTTTATCCTTACATGATGTTATATTTATGGTATTGATAGTCATTAGATTACTATATTGTATATTGAGCCCTTACTTGATGTTATTTTAGTTATACAACACAACATTGATACTCACCAGCGTAGTACATTATACATTAAACTATATAATATTTTATATATCTTATTCAACATGACACTTGGGTCATGACTAGTTTCCTACATATAACCTAACATGGAGCTTTGTATGTAATATTTTATGATAGTTACATGTGTTTTATGTAATTTTAAAAATGATAATGGATACATACGTGTGTGTGTGTGTGTGTGTGTGATATTATACATGGTGGTTTTAACTCTTTTAGTTTTTTTTATGATTTATTGTAGGCACTAGTTATTCAATACCTCACCTTAAAATGGGGAATGTATTGGATCATTTGAGAGAATATTTCAATCAATACCAAGTGAAAGATACTAAGAACAAAATGGGCAACTCTACTCAGAGCATTATAAAATTTAGGTAGTTCTGCTTGGATCATCATAAAATTTGGGTATCTCTTTTAGAGAAAAACATAATCTACTCCATTGATGAAGAATTAAGAGGAGGGTTAAAAAACTACCAAAAAAGTGGTGCTTATGTTTAGAAATTTAAAAAAATCAATAAAAATAAGTGAAATAGGGGCATTGATTTTAAAGTTATGACAACATTTGGTTCAATATAGAGTAGGTGTATTTATTCCTACACTCATTTCAATTTTAGATTTTCAAGTTTAATTTCAATTTTAAGTGCAATGAGCATATACAACATTATCACCTATTGAAAAATGGACATTATTGATAGGTATAATAAAGTTTCCAAAATGACAAAGGTAAGGATGGATACATGAAAAAAATATTCCTCCTTCTCTCCCTATGGTAAATTTAGGTACACACTTCAATTATTATTATAATACTTTGACACACATGCATAAATCACATATGCACATAAAAGTAGAGGCATTACGTATCCAACTAATATTGGTAAAATCTTACTTATTATAATGTTTTCAACATTATTTTTTGCATAAGGGTCACCACCTTGATTTAAGGACTTATTTTTGTTTGTTTGTCTCTCTCCTTCATCTTTATGAGATCTCATGTATTCTTTTATTTTTTTGTCATTTAATTTTTTTTTGTACTCATGATCCTATTTTATCTATCCTCTATTGACCTATGCATATTTATTCTTATGGGATGGGAATAATAGTATATCAATCATGTTAATTCAATCACGGTCAAGGGTCCCAGTGAAGGGAGGCATTACATTGCTTAGCCTCTCACTGAATCAATTCTATTACATAATATATCCTCACAAAAGTTAAATTTTATTCAATTTCTTAAGGGGATAAAATATATTCATAGCTTTGAAACTTTACAATGGAGATTTTTAATCATATTTATAGTCATAGATTCTAATCTACCTATTTACATAATGATGGGGTCTCTCAAATTTCCATACACTTAGGGCTACAAACATTCTTGTCTTTAGCTCTATGCATAAAGTTTCATCTTCTTCAAATTTAATATTTTCCAATGCTCTCTCTTGAAAAAATGGTAGATTATACCTGGATTATATATATTTATATCGAAGGAAAACCAATTCACCTTATATAGATATCAAATTCTTTGAAAACTCTTTTGGATTCTTGTCAAAGCTAATAACTTCATTTAATGGCATACTGATTTTACAAACTTGATATGTATAAAATGTGTAGCCCTAAATTATAACTTATATCGATATGAATATTGTGTTTCCACAATATGATCCTTTTCACTTATCTATGTCAACACATAATTATTTCACCAACTTTTATCTTCTACAATTACTTAGCTTGGAAGAAACTAGTCTAAAGCTTATGTGGCTAGGTAGGTTTAGGGAGTTCATCATTAGGAAATTATCACTTTTCACCATGGGTTATGCATATTTATTTTTCACAAACTTAAAATGAGGAAACTATATGCATGCATTGTTTCAACCTTCCCTATGCATCAACTCTACTGTGCATGTAATTTAATACTTGTGCACTAATTATTTTATACAATTTAATGCCTACACATTGATTTCTCTATATATAATGAATTAAATTTTTATATAGTGATAAATAATACATCAACATGATTATGATATTATGGATTATGTAACTACATATGGTTAACCTTGTGTAACTAAAATTTCATCAAAAAATCAACATGTTGATTCCCTTTACATGTAATTTTGAGCATGCCTCTTATTTGGGAGCTTGCATTACCTTTAAAGTTCATATGAATTGAAACTCATACAATAATCACCTTTATGATATTCTAACCCATTTTCATACACACCTTAACCACTCTTTAAAAGTATCCCATCTTGTGCATGGTTATGCAAGCCTCCACTTGTCCTTATTTGGAAAGTTAGTGTTCCCTTCTTTCCTTCTATGCACTCCATGCCTTCACTAAAAACTTGGCCAAGTTCCAAACCTAAAACATTTTTGCTCTTGTCAACTATGTAATAGCTTTTATCTCAATTCCATTATCTAACTGACTTAGTGCATTGGATAACTAACTTAGTGTGATTGACTTATACTTCCTCATTTACACTATTCTAAGTGCCCAAACACTTTCACTCTTTTGAACCTTCCAAGTTGGAAGTTTCACAAAACTAGACTTGTCTATCTTCAGAGATGAAATTTGTTTTATTTTCCTAGGATGGTCATATATTATACTCCCTAGGTAATTAAAATGTGATACCCTACTCACAATCAAGTGTTGTAACCAATATTTTGGCTAGCTACCAAGGCCAAAATGTTCCCTTCCACATGGTGTGTTGCATAAGTAGGTCTTCTTTACACTTGTTCTAGACCCTTTATAGGTTGTAAATCATATTCTTTGACTATATATGATTACTTCATTTCTTTTATCCATAATTTTCCTATTCACTCTCTTAGTTCATGACCACCTTGGTCTATCTACCTCCACCAAAGGTCTCTAGTACCTTTATCTTAATCTCATATGGATGCTTCAAACATCTATTCCACCATACACACTTCATTCCTTCCCACATCTACTGTAAAAATTAGGCATACTCGTTCTTAATCCTTTATCATGTATTTCACAAGACATCTTTGTATAAATAGACTATGAGATTCCTTAATTTCCTTCATAGCTTCAGTTGGGAAACTATGTGTGGTACTCTCACTACCTTCATTCTTATTCTATTCACTGCATTTGATGCCTATAATGAAACTCAAAACACTATAGGATTTGATGAATCCCATTCTTCTTTATTTCATCCAATCTTATTTTATTAATGTACTCTATTCTAAAATATTATATTTTTATTAACTTTAGTTTCTCCTCCTACCTTAATTATTCACTCACTCTCCTTTCATCAGCTTTAGGATAATCATTTTTTGTCTTACTATTTTCTAGTACTACTTTTCCCATTTTAGGTTTAGATTGATTTTTTCCCACTCTTATTACCTCAAGTGAATTCATCTCATTATGTGAAGTAAACATTTCACTCATTTTATTAGTTACAGGTTGAACTCTGATAGATTCTCCTTTCCTTAGAATATTAAGCATGTTGTGCATAACAAAATTTGCATTTCGTTATTTAGCATGACTCATGCGAGTATCCCTCTTTACATTAATTTAGGCCTCTCCTACATGTTATTAATCTTATGCATCCCTCAATTAATTCCATATAATTTCATCCATGTGCTCTTTTTATTCTTTTTCCTTTGGGGAAAATGGTCTACCTCCTTCTTTGTTTTATTTTCTCCCATTGTCCATTGTACACTAATACAAAATTAATTCTACTTCTTCCTCTTATTTTTCATCCCTTCTAAGGATATCAACCTTTTACACACTATTAATATCATCCAAAATATCACATCAATTTTCTTCACACATTTTACAATAATCTCCCTTGTACACACAACTATGAATAATCTTATGTGCACCATAAAAACCTTCTCCATGAGCATGCCTTTTATCCAATTAAAAACCTACCTTTTCAAAAATAGGTTGGCCTTCACCAGTGCTTATATATCTCATTTATTTTACACATATAATCTATTTGGTATGATGTATTATTGTGTCCAAGACAACTCTTTGGATATAGAAGGACTTCCATTTAATTTTTTTTATTTTTAGGATTAGACACATTCCCTATGTGAACAAAATTTTGCATCCTCTTCCTTTTTCATTTATTCCTCCCAAAGGAAATACTTCTTCCATCTAGTTATTTCACACACATTTCTCTTATGCAATATTATTCTTACTATTTTTCTCCACTAGCATTGTACTGTCCTCATTTTTTCCTTTAGATGTCACTTTATCCAACTCATCCAACTTTCCATAAGGAAAATTTTCAATCATATGCAACATGCTCTTGTTTTTTTTCACACCCCAACCTATTGTTATACATAAACACACTTAATATCCTTCCATAACAATGATCTTCAATTCATCCTATTGTGCTTCCTCCACAGAAGTTTCATTCAAACAAAATTTCTCTATAACCTCTCCTTCCTTAGGCTTGATGGCTATTATTCCCTCCCAATCCTTGGGGAGGATTTATTATTTTAAGGATAGTGTATAATCCTCATCCACTTTACTACTCCTAAAAACATATTAATGTACTCATAATATGGCTTCCATTGTGTATCACCTTTAATGTAAACCTTATTACTTTTGGTGATGTGCCTTAAGGATTCAAGCCTTCTTCGCCATGTAGGCTCATCCAATGGGTGCACCCTCTAACTTATTAGCTTGTAAAAAATATGGTCCTAATACTACACCTTCTTATTGTGATTCAATATCCTTATTTATTGGATTTCTCTCCAACATTATGTTATGTTATCACATAACCTTCTCTATGTAAACTCCACATTCTTAGTATTATACACCTTGTTTCATGAAATAATGCTCCACATGAAAGA
>JARHVA010002996.1:2005000-2152500 GCA_037957365.1 Torreya grandis | reverse complement strand
CATAAAAAGGGAATACATATTATGTTGAATTAATAAATAGGGAATGAAGATTGTGTTGAATTGAGAAACATGGCATACATATTGTGTTTAATTTATAAAAATAAGGTGTACATATTTCGTTCAATTGAAAAAACTAGGGCACATATATTTCCCAAGTACAAAATTTCACATAAACTAAGGTTGAATTGAGGGTGAATTAATTCTTTATATAATAAATTGATGGTGAATTGGATTCTTATTACATCAAATTAAATGCATACATATTTTCCAAGAACATATTTTCATTCCCTGATTTCATTACATATTTTATAAATACTCATTGTTGAATCAAATAAAAAATATGCATTTCATTTTAGGCACCCTCATTTTGGGAGGTGTAGACGAAATTGTTGATACTTGACATTATTAGAAGTTTTTATAGTAATTCCTTTGATCCTTTTTGAGACCTTTTTCATCTTTTTAATATACTCAAAATATTTCCTTTGGGACATGAAACCCACCATTGAAATTGAATATTATCTAATTTTTTTTCTTGCACCCTTTAGCCAAATGTTTTAAGGCAAATCCCTATTTCAAGGACCCAAATAATTGTTAGGGTATAGAGAATACATGGTATGAAGTTTAAATTTAATAGGGGTGTTGATTGATACTTTTAAAGACCCTAATACTTGTTATAGAGGGCCTATAAATTCATTTTTTGATAATTTATCAGTAAAACCTTCATTCTAATTCAACCCCTCAATTTTATAGGTAACCTAAATAAATGCATCCATATTAAAACATAAATGTGAGATTATTCACATTGATAAATGTTAATAAAATTTTGGAACATATATGATAAGTGATTTAGGCACTGACAATGTACATTTTATGCATCCATTATGGAATAATGTCATAAATTATCCTTCATATCATTACTTTATTAATTTTCTAGATATCCCTCCTAAAAATCCTAATAGAGAATACTATTTATCCCATCATGTAAGATTTTGATTTAAAATTCATGAAATATATTTTAGTGTATGAAATTATACATATTTTCTTTTTAGACATTTATTTGAAAAATAATTATCTTTTTTTAAGGAAATGAATTTTATTCACTTCATCTACCACTATGAAGGAGAGGCAGAGGCCAAATAGTAGGAATGGGAAGGGGTCATAGTTTTAGAAAGAGAAATTTTATTTTTGAGGTAAATCCTGATAAATCTACTACTTTTGAGTTTTCATCTATACTCTCTATCCTAAGGTCTATCTCTTCAACTGATGCATCATATAAATCACCATTTCTTTATGACTAGAATACCTATGATGAAGATGAAGAGGTGCAAAGCAATCGAACAAATAGCTAGTTTTCAATTATCTTGAATAAATTAACCAAATAAAAATGAAAAATAAAATACAAAATGTATGAGTAGGAGTATCTAGATGATTTTTAACTTATAATAAAATATATGGGATTGTATGATGCATAATTTGAAAATTTTATATCATTTTGTGTATGTTCTATGAAGGAGTAACTTCTTGCAGTGTATGATCATTTTAGAATCTAGGGGTGATAATATATTATATGAACATATAATATATTTGATTTAGGATTTGATATATTTATTTTTACCTTCATAATTATGGGATCAAAAAGTTATCAAGATCACAAAATTCCCATATTAGCATTGTACATACTTGAGTACTCATTCAAATATTGGAAAAGGTTGGTTAGGTTTAATTTTATAATGTCATATTATGGTTTGTGTTTAAATGCAAAAATAGTTAGAGAGACTATTTAAAATAATAATAAAGTGAAAAACATGTATGATTGCACATACATATATGGCTATGTGTATGCCTATAAAAATATTATCTATTTGGTAAACAATTTTAAAGGATGCATGTCAAAGAAAGCTAATTTTCAATTTATAAATTGTGGTAATGATAGAGAGAATGACATGCCAAATAAAATATCTCATCATATAATGTTTGAGGTAATTAAGGATATTAGAGCATGGGAAGAGTTACTTATCTATTATAATTATAGTCACCTCACTCTTTCAAAGTTAAGACAATGTAATTGTAAGAGGGCATTAAACTAATTATCTTTCATCATATATTTCGTTATGATGTTAAATAAATGGATTTTTAGAATAAAATTTGAGACAATTTTTATGAATCTTTACAAATATATCATTTTATTTTTCATTTATTTTTTTATACGGTAACTAGGGCACATCCCTAGAGCAAAAAAATGAAAATGAATAAAAACATGGGGTACTACCCTGAAGCACAGATTGATTCAAACCCCTCCAAAATTCTAGTGAGATTATATCCACTAGAGGGGGATAACAAACACACAACCAACCAAAATAAAAAAATAGGCTACTTATATTTATCATATAATAAGGTTTTACAATGCCCCATAGGGACAATAACATATCATATAAAAAATAAACCCCCCATTACTATTTATGTTAAGCCTTTATAACACTTAGAATTGAAACATGTATTTTATATCTATCTATAAAGATCACCTCCACACCAACCAAAATTACTTTTTCTACTAGGGGCTTCTCCTTTGCTTTTGAGTTGGCCCACTTCCAAATCTTGGTTCATCTTCCACTACTTCCTCATCCTCCACATCATAACATCTAGGGGGAATGAAAATACACTCCTTTTGTAGGTTGGTCCCCAATATTTCTACCACAAAGTCTAAACTAATATGTAGTTTCACCATGCCATCCATAATTTTATAGCTATGTTCACCTGATCCATCACTATTGTATGCATGATGGTCTCAATATCCAAGTGCTCCTTATGTACAGAAAATGAACTCAATTCATTTGAAATAATTATTTCCTTATTGATGGCATGGGCAGTGTTAAACACATTCCTTCTACCAAGATATTGCTTGGGATCGAGCATAAAATCCTTCATTAGCTTTGATATGTCTTTTCCTTCCACCTATTTCATACTAATGGTTTCTTCCCACATATTTTTAGCCATATCCTCATGAAAGGGGTTTTCATTTCTTTATTGATGTTTTCATATAAATGGGATACCATTTCCTCCCTTATCATCTAATTCATAAGTGTTACCCTCTCTCCTAACTAGTTTTTAACCACATAACCCTCCTCTTAATTTAGCCTTTTTTCTCTATCCATGATTCCTCCTCATAATTATCATTAATTTAAGGCTCCTACTCCACCTTTTCCAGTCAAATACTATTAGAAGGTTGGGCTCACACTCATTCCTTCATACCATACCTTGAAATGATTTTTCCCATCTCAATGCATACTACTCACTAATTCCACATGTGCCAACCTTACTCTCTCTCTCTCATCTT
The DNA here is from genome assembly GCA_037957365.1 of Torreya grandis. Lineage (NCBI taxonomy): Eukaryota > Viridiplantae > Streptophyta > Pinopsida > Cupressales > Taxaceae > Torreya > Torreya grandis. The sequence continues at coordinate 2,149,166 of JARHVA010002996.1, read as the reverse complement.
CATGATTTATTCATCAATATGGCCTTATCACCTTAATAACCTTTCCCAATGTCCCATACCTCTTTTAAATATTATATTTTTACCACTGGGATATTTCAGTTTACTTGTAGGCCCATAGGGGATGGGTTGTGAGTTATGATCCATTCAAGGATGAATCTATACTGTAGGAATCCAAGTTTCATGAATTCACTTACTTCCACCCTTGAATTCTCCTTACCCACTTTAATCCTCATCTACCTTTGATTCTATAAAGCTTATCAAATCTGTAGCTATCAAGATGTGAACCTCATTTTAAAAAATATCTATCCATTCCTTATATTTGAATCTCCTTCTCCTTGAGTAACACTGCTTCATTAGTAACCCAATATACTATCACATTTCCTTTCCTTTTTATATGCTTAAACCCAAAATAGCCACACTTATTCTTTTCTACCTGTGTTTATTCAATGATTTTCCTAATTTCTAAGCCTTTACTTCTCATTAAATGAGAGTGTTAATCATTAATTTTAAATTTCATTCAACACTAAGATCCTTCCATCCATACTTATCTTCTATTTGAAATCCTAAAATAGTTTCTTTTACTTGAAAAACCTTATTATAATTTATTCTTAGCACTTTTAGGTATATTAGTGAAGGTTTCCCTTCACTATCTCAGAACACCCCACCTATCTCTACTGGACTAGGGTTACCTTTTGAGGCCTTATAAAAATTAAATTTTATTTTATCATTATCATGTGGCCTCCAACACTATGAATTATCCTTCATATTCCCCTTAATTACCTCAACCCATTATCATGCCACTAATCATCATAATAATTTTTCATCTAGTCCTCTTACCTCTAATCTTTAGAGATAATTTTTTCTCCATCTACTGATGTTATCTCAATCAGGGTTATTTAACACTTTGCCATGCCTAATCCTCTGAGTGGGAGGTATCAAAAAAATATCATATGTTTCTTTTGATCCATAAATTTTAACTTATCATAATTGGGGATAATTTTTAGATCAAATATAAACAAGGGGAATTTAACTTCTTATTCAACTAGTTTAGAAGTAATTTAAGGGACTTAGGAATAGGAAATTGGAGATTGTAACTTTCTTGAAAATAACCCCAAATTCTACCAACAAAGGAATAATTCATATGTAAGTGATTACTAGACTCTTCCTTAGTGAAACACAACATATATCTACATGGGCTCTCAAAACCTTTTCTTTTTATATGATTAAAGGTTAATATATATTTTTAGGATAGCCTTCCATAAAAATAAATTTGCCTTCAGGAGGCCTTTATAGACTCACACTACCTTGGATGGGAACTTAATTTTAACCAAAACATCTATATTTAAAATAAAATCATAGGATATTCCAAAATAAACATTCCGTATAAAACATGCCTACCAAATTATACTTTCCTCACCTTCCTTCATTGGAATCAAGAAGTTTTCTAATTTTATTTCTAAATATTTCATCACTTGTTGTTGGTCATCTATTGACCACTTAATAATTATCCATCTTCTTACATCCCCCACTTTTTCCAGATAGTTTTATAACCTTGAACCCCATTTATTTAATGCAAAAATATCTAAGTGAGTGATCATCTCACTACCCACCAAAGCCTTTAAGAAGATCCAAGCATCCCTCCAAAAGGAGATACTTTGGCCATCACCAATTTTCCATCTGATACTAGGGAGAAAAAATACATGGAAATATTTCATGAAGTTCTAAATGGATGAACCATGGGGGAGATAATTTTGAGAGAAAACCCTTAAAACTTCTTGAAAATGCAAGATTTAAGACTCAACTCTACATCTTATTTCTACACTCATAGATTATTCATAACAATTTTGAACCCAATGCTTTATTTATTTTATCCAACCTTATTAACTGTAAACCACCCCATGCTTTGGGAGTGCAAATTTTATCCCATGAGACCAAGGCAAATTTTTTAGTATCTTCCAAACCATTTCAGAGGAAATCTATTTGTAATTTAGTTACACCTTATTTGATCTTTCTTGGAATTTTAAACATTGACACTAGGTAAATTGGGATCACTTACATCAACTATTGAATCAACTGAATTATGCTAGCCATATAAATCCACTTCCATTCCACCCCTCCATATTATTTTGGATGCAATTTATCATAGGGTACCATAAAGATACACTAGTTCTTCCTAACAATAGGGGAATTCTGAGATTAGATCTTAGTAGCAATATTTCTTTAAATTCTAAGATCATAATAATATTTTATTTCATTCCCTTTTGAAAATTGATGAAAAAAATATTATATTTATAAGTACTTACCTTTTAACCTACCACCACCTCATAAAGATCCAAGATATATTTCAACTCTAAGTATTATGACCTCAAAGGTTCACTAAGTAGGAAGGTGTCATCTACAGATTAGAGGTGGGTAATGCTCTCCAAAATTTAACTAAGAATCAACCTTCTATCTTATCTAGCCTTTGTCAAAGATCTCCCAACTACCTCCACGACTACTAGAAAAAGGTAGGGGGAGATAGGATCTCCTTGACTAATCCCCCTAAAGGACTTAAAAAACTAGCTACAAAACTATATACAATAATTGAGAAGGTTTCTATTGAGATTCAACTATTAATCCATTATCTCTAATCCTCACAAAAATAAAAGCTAGCCAATGTTTTATCCATAAATCTATAGTTTATTCTATCATAAGTTTTGATCATGTCAAGTTTTATACATAAGCCAAGTCTCTTAGAGTGTTGAAGAAAATTTTTTATAATATTTTAGGACTTAGTAGATGTAAATCTGAGGTTGTTAAGGGGCCAAGTATAATAATAAATTGAGATAAATATAAGAAATAGTTAGTCTAATTTTTTTTCCCAAAATAGTAGACATTGAGAAATTGTACTTATCTATAGAAAAATAGGTGTTTATGTAAGTTAGGAGGTTAGAATGGGCCTGAATATGAGTTAGACATATTTTGTTTGGAACTATAGTTGAAAATAGGCTTCATACAATACTACCTTTATGAGGATAGTAGCGCCAATGGTGTTAGTGTCTTTCTATAGAAGAGCTACCTAAAATTTTTAGAGATGTTGAGAAAGGGTTTTAGAGATGTGTAAGTTATTTGGTGACTTATTTAAGTTTGTCTATGCCAATATTTTTTTGGATCTATTTCAAACATTAATGAACACCTACACACATAAAATAAAAATGAGATCAAATGCAAAATAAAGGAAAAAAATGTGTTCTAGGATATCATGATCACATCAGATAAAATCCCTATTGTCCTTGCCACTACCTACATTAAACCCAATGCTAGGGGTCTCAAATCACATATAGTTCTCCCTTAGGGAACATGTATAATCAATTCACATGGTATGTTATAATGGATTTTTATTAGGCCCTTATTTGATCAAACATACAAGTCTAGATGTGATAGCTAAGTAATATGTAGTGTGTTGAGCAATACTATTGATTGATTTTATGTAATTATGTACCAAGATAGTAAGTGCTAGATGTAAAATGCCTTATGAGGATTTTTACATATAAATAACTTTGATTTAAATGTAATACCCTTGTTCACTACCCAATAAGATACAAACGAGGGAGAAAAACATAAGAGAAGGATCAAGGGAGGGTTAGGACCCAAAACACAAAAGAAAATTGATAATTGGGAACTAGCACTAATGGATATCCAAATAAGGGTGCTAGTGTCCTAAGCTCCCAAAATAGAGCAAAAATAAGGCATAATAGGCTAGGGGCCCTTATGACTGGGAGGGGATGACTTAAGACCACTAGGGGTGTAACAAATAGGGAAAACAAGACATATGAAAGACCAAAATACCTAAAATGACCATGAAAATAAGAGCTACAATCATCACTAAGACCTTCATGTGAAATAGCAACAAAAGATATAGTAATTTTGGTTACTTGACAAAATTAGGGTGTGTACATTTACCGCCATTTTATTTTAGTAATGAAATAAAAGTACTAGAGTAAAAGAAAAATATAAACATGTACCTATAATTACCTATGCAGATGTGTTCTAGACTTAGCCCACTTCTTAGACAAATAAGTGGACAAGAGTTGGAATGATGTATGTGAAGAATAAATCCATCATGTGGGTGCCCCTATACTAAATCTGAATATTGAAATAAGGTGTGAGAAATCAAACCCTATTTTTCCTTGCCTTGATATTTGGATAGAATCTGAGAATGTAATCTAAAAATGTTGAGAAACAAGGCTTGAGCTCCCCCACTTTAATATTTGGACTAAATTTGAGTATATAATCTAATAGTATGGAGAAACAAGACATAATTTCCCCCACTCTAATATCTAGACTGAGTTTGGGAATGTAATCTAAAAAGGTGGGGAAATAAGGCCTCATTTACGTCACTTAACATCTAAATAAATCTAAGTATATAATTTGAAAATGTGGAGAAATTATGCCTTCTTTCCCCTACTCTGATATATGGACTAAATCTAAGTATATAATCTAAAAATGTGAAGAAAAAGGGCTTGTTTTCCTCTAATTTGGTATTTGGATTGAGTCTAGGAATGTAAAATGAAACTAGAGGTAGAAACTATCATTTTACCTATATAATTTGAGTCTGGTGAAAGGCTATGGATCAACCACTATAGACAGTCATGTGACCTAAACTAGTGAAATCCTAATGATGATCTGAGTGTAACCTAGAAATATAAACATAGAGAATGGTATAACTTTCCATTCCATCTATAAAATCTAGTGGATCCCTATGGGATTAAGGACATGCACCCTTCATCATGCCCCAAAACTTGATATCTAATTAATGTAACTATGTATCCAAACCCATATTTGATGATATCATGGAAATATGAAAATATGAATCAAACTATGTATTTGTATGTCTGAGTAAACCTATGTATCTAAATATCTATATATCTGAGTAAACCTATGTATCTAGATATTTGTATATCTGGGTAAACATGTATATCTATGTGAATCTATATCTAAACTAATCTATGTATATATGTGAATATATATAAATAGTGTGTATATGTCCCACTTTTGATGAGAGAGATAAAACTATGGTAATGGTGTATAACCAAAAGTGATATTGGTCAGTATCTTAGTGATAACTATCTAGGGTAATGTTGTTTTTAAGTAGTTTGATTAATTTATTGATTGTAATAGAGTTGGCTTTTTAAATCAGTAGTAGGATAGACCTTTGGTCTATGTTAAGTTTATTAAGGTGATATAGGTTTTGTCATTTTTTGGAGTTTTATTTGATTAGGATAGTAGAGTAACTAGTATGGGGTGAGATAAATTAGGGTCAAATCCCATGCACAAGAAATAAATCATAAATTTGAGCTACAGTTATCTAGATATCATGTTTAGAAGAAATTGGTATTAGATGGAAAAATTGGTGCTAAGGTCAACCTTAATATGTGGAATTTATTTAAAATATGGCTTTAAAATGTTGGTTGATTGATTTTACAACTTAGTTAAACCATTTAACTTAATATTAATTATTTTTTTATGCTAGAAAGCATGTTGAAGAGATGAGGAATGAGTACAACACGATATGAGGAGGTGTAAGCACTTACCCATGCCAAAGAGGAGGTTACCCTGGTAAGGAATCTATCCTTTTTCCTTTATTTTGACATATTTATTATTTTTTCTACCATTTTTAGTGAAAATTTCATATTTTAGGGCCATTTTTGGTTATGTGGCATTACTATCCTAAGAATAGTGCTAGTGTCCAGGACATGTCATTAGTGTCCTAGGTAGGGCACTATTATCTAGTGCTACTATCCCATATGTAGTGCTAGTGTCCACTAGGCCAAGTTTTAGTGCTTGTTACTTTTGATTGGTGTTTTTATGACTATTTTTATATATTTATTTAGAATCTCATGATGTTGATGTTAGATTTGGCTATATTTTATAATGTAATGTGTGTATGAGAGAGTTTTGAAGTGGATGGATGATGGAGTCTTTATAGTATTACCCTTAAAAAATGAAGAGATGGTTGTGGTAGATAGATTCAATTTGGGCCATGTGGTATTATTGGCTCTGATGCCTTAGGATAAACATATAATGACAACATTCTGTGAGTAGCAAACACAGATACTAGTACATTTTGGTTACCTAATATGGAGATGACTGCCACATTAGAGGATGTTTATATGATCTTGTGATTACCAATTACTAGTCAGAGAGTATTAATATAGGAGGCCACTAGTAACTAAATTATAAAGTAGACTATAAGGTATTTTTTAGCAATGCCTATGAGGACTCGTTAGGTAGGGAGAAATGGTGATGTATTGTTTTTATTGATTGTTATAGTAAATGTCTATGGTTGCATCATTTTTTAATAGTTCTAATGGCTTAGTTTGTATATATGGATGGAAGAAACGTATATATCTCCTATAGGATGCATAGGATAGTATAGGATATAGAGGAGCATGGCATCATGTACTCATGGGGTCACATTATGTTATCCCACTCGTATCGATATTTATACCACTTCACTTAGGAGATGTGTGTAGGTGGTATTAGGTATTATACATTATTGAATTGTTGGGATTATGATAATATAGTAGTGATTATACTAGCATTACCTTGATAAGGTGATTGGGCTTAGCCTTAGATGTTTGCAAAGATATGGACTAGTATGACCCACATTCATAAGAAGAAAATAATGTAGTGTTGATAGGTGTTGGATAGGTTGATGATTGGAGATATTATTTAGAGACTCTATAGGGGATATGAGGGATGGCCTAAGGATGGTGCTCAATAAAGATGGGTACATATGATATCTTAGTTATATGACCATTGGGTCAATGTATTTAATAGGTTTCAGTACAAGTGAGTGACATCGTAGTTTTTTGTTACTCAGGATGTTCAACCATCACCATTAGTATGGTTGAGGATATCTCAATCTCCAGTGAGGCCAAGGAGCAGGACTAGACCATCATCTATAGAGATAACTTTGATATATTGATAAAGTAGGATACAATACTTAATATACCATATGTGGATGATGTAGGAGTGATCAATGCCTATGTAGCATGGTGGAGGGAGCATAGATAGGAACCATTGTTCTCAAGAGGTGGAATTATCATGGAAGATGTGGTGGATGTAAATCCCCTTATGGTAGTTGAAGGTAGGTTTCTATCATATATTTGTATGTTCTATTTACTTCATTACTTATTTATCTAGGTAGGTATTGATGTACTATGTTGGTATGTGTAGTTATAAGTGATGAAGATCATTGGGAGAATATTAATGAGCCTTCTCTTCAAGTATTTACACAACATATAAATGATGATGATATGGATGATGGAATAGTGAAGAGGGCCACAAATGTTTCTAGTATTCATGCTCACTTGTTTTATCAAGCAACCATTTATACTATGGCATATAGGTGAGCATCTATTTATAGGAATGAGGCATGTGTAGAGCTATAGAGACAAGTTATGCATGCACCTAATGCTCTAGGTTGGGTAGGTAGTAGTATAATGGATAACTATATACATCTATAGTGAGAGCATGTGGAGGTGTTGGTCAATTTAGTAGTAGTATAGGATAGAGAGAGTAGACATAGGTATTGATCAAGATCTTAGAGGGATAATGGAGCCTCTAACAATAATATGGATGTATCAGAGAGTGAGATTCAAGGGGCTGGTCCTAGTGATCAAGCATGGATTATTAAGTGACTTGTATCATTGTACTAAAATTATATCGAGTTATATATGTGGATGTTTACTATTATATGGGTATCATGTACATTGCTATCTTGAATTATGGAATCATGTAATTTCATATTGTTTGATTATATTCATTATTTAAATGGTGACATGGAAATATGTTATGTGTCTAAGAAATGGTAATGGGTTGTTTATCTATTTATGAATGTCTAAGTAGACATGTATAGTGGATTAGGAATGTTAGTTACTAGTATGGATGATATGGGAATATCATAAAATATTAGAGTGTGGGTCATGTAATTGAAACATATACTATATGAACCTAAATGTCATGGTGAATAAATGACCATAGTGATCATGTTTTGTCAGTGTAAAAGTATATTCTAGAATTAATATTACTCATGGTACACTGCTAGTAGCTAGATGTGTAGAATTTGAAGAAAATGGATTAATCAATTATTGTAATGAAATTTTTCTTTGATCTCTGTGATATCTACCAAATATCTTTATTGGATATTAAATTGTGCCAATGATGTATATGATCTATGGAAAATATATTAATCAATTTTTGAACTATGTTCTAATTTTTGTGATGTCTAACATATACATTAATCAGTTATTGAACTGTTTCCTATTTTTTGTGCTCTTTAGTAAATATATTAATTGGTTATTGAAATGTAACTAGGGATTGAGATACTTTCCATTTTTTTACCATGATGATATAAGTAGGTGGATATTTTATGAATTATCTACCATCTCTACTAACTCTATGGTGCACGATATCTCTCATAAGTAGGTATCCTATAAACCACATGGTTCGTACAATGAGTAACCAATGGATTCTTAAAAGGAATTCTCTTGTATAAATTAGTCATAAAATTATATGAAATAGGAGATTATGGAGATTGATATCTCGATCCCCCTTGTGTAAATTTTATAATGCCTTGGTTGACATCTTAGTGAATACGATCTTGGAGTGAATAATAATTATTGTCTGAATATCCATTTATCTTATGAAAATTACAATATGGTTTTTTATATATCCTATGAAAACAATGTGCTATATGGTGATGAGTATAAATAAGTATGATCATCTCCTTATGCATTACTACAAGATATGATGAGGCCTATCTCTATCTTGAAACTTTATATTCCCTTTGTTTGTGTCTTGTGCTCTACTCACTTTAGGAGGTGCTCTATGAAGTGGCTCTTTGATCTTGTTGAGTATCTTGATTGTATTTTTATTTTCCACTTGTTTCTTAAGAACATTTGGAGTGTGTTCCTATGCCATATTATATGATTGTGGATATGGGAAATCTACATCAAAATATACCTCTGAATATGTCTCACTTAATCCCAACTTTTTTTATAATCCCATAACTATGTAACATAGATGTTTGAATGATTTGGATATATTTTATAGTAGTTTATCCTTAAGAGGAACAATAAGGCCTCTAGTAAAAATGAAATATACCTCTAAATTTGTCAACTAGTAGACCAATTAATGCATACATGTTTTAAATCTTAGAATGTATTCATTTACTATTTTTGGCTGGCCTCGGTGTAGTGAAAGTAACCTATCATATGTGAATCAAGGTCCCCTGTTATGAATATAATGCATGAGAAAGACCCATTCTAACTCATCATATGTGTATAGTGAACCACTAGGTAGTGAATAATGAAACCACTCTAATTCCTTACCCTTTAGAGTCCTAGGAAATAAGTGTAAGAGAATCAAAATACTAGTGTGACATGTGCCATATCTTTCCTATAAGATTTGAGATGCAAGTATGGATATCCATGTCCATCAAATTTTTGTAATGCTGGTATATATAAATTTGATGGCAATGCCACATTTAAAATTCTACATGGGATGGGATTATTATGGATGGCATTGGAATCCTCCCATGAGTGATATGCTTTACTTTCCAATGTGAGATGGTGTACTTTTTGTTGTAAAGCACCCACAACATGCATTAATGATATTACCAATTTTGAATGTATATGAACATTATCAAGGGGTTCATTTAACTCTTGAATCTTATTATTAATCTTATCCATTGGTAATTACATCATAAAATTCTACTGGGTTTGCTTACTATAACCTTTGGATGGGTGATAGCTTGGACCTGATTAGAGGGAAATAAGCTATCACCCTCATGTAAGTTAGGATGAGGAATGAGTTCTACTATAGTAATTCAGGTTGAGGGAGATTCATTGGTATCTATTATTTCATTAATTTTTAAAGAAGTCTCACATGCTAATGGAATAAAAGATACATTATTATGATGTGAATGTAAGTTATGTAAACTATAAACATAAAAATAAATGCATGTGTGTTTTTAGCATTTAAACTAGCATTTGATAAGCAATTAGTTTGAACTTGAGGAATGGGAGAAGTAGGGAGAGAGTTATAAGTATTATAATCATTTTATTCTTTGTTAACATCATAACAATCATTTGTATTTCATGGCTAATCAAAATCAGAGTTTAATTCATTAGAAGAGATAAGAGTATAATAATTTGTAGTCACATGTTTACTAAGAGAGAGATTAGAAGAAGATTTTAAATTTTATCTATTATGCAAGATATCATCATCTGTAGGGGTAATGCAATGCATGTTTTCACTATCTATGTGTGGAGTGCATGTATAATTATTACTTTCAATCTTGGAGTCAAGGGGAGAAGAAGTATCAATCATTTTTTCATTTGACATATTATGACATTCACAAGAAGAGTTAGAGATATTTGCATTATCAACATTTTTCAAAGAATCATTGTGTTGAGCTTGGAATGTAAAAGAAGGTGATAAAATAATTTCATTTACTTTAGTTTATGCATTGGTAAAAGGTATAATATCATTTGTACATAATTTTTAAAATTTAATTGAGAAGGGTACATAAGATTCATTGCTATTTTATATATTTCTTGAATCATGTGTGAGTAAATTTTGTTTATTGCACTTATATTGTTTTAATATGAAGAAGGAGATAGAAAAAGTGATTGAAAATATATGATCACATTAGAACAAATCACTACCAACAAGAGTTTCTTTTGGAATTATATTTTTAGTTTGACTTTGAGATGTAGGAGAAGAGGGAGAGAAAGATAAGAATATGCATCTAGTATATCTGCATCAACATTTTCATTATCATGCTCATAGTAATCCTCATATCCATCATTACAATAATAATCATCATAATAATTATCATGTGATAATGTGCAGTCTTGAAAATTTATTCATAAATTCTAATAATTATGATAAAAATTTATAAATTCATCAATTGGGTGAGGGTAAGAGGATTCTTGGATGCCATTTTAAACTTGTCAAAGAAGATAATGTAAACAATGAATATCAAGCACATAATAGGTAGAATGTAATCTAACATAGTGATGTAGGGACATCCCATGATGACCCCAAGTTTATTTATTTTTGGTCTTAAGTTGGTCTAGTAAGTGTCATGAAGTCATTAGAGGTATTAGGAAGTCCATTTTGGGGTTTAGGTAGTTGTGTAGTGCATAAAATTTGAATTGATGTTTTCCCGCCAAAATGCATAGTTTGAATATTTGAATCTTAACAAGCCTTCTTGAGGGACTTTTAAACAAATTATGAAGTTGGTAGATGTATCAAGTGTAAAAAGGGTTTAAAAAGTATTAAAGTTCCACTATATGGTTAATATTCTATCGTGAGATTCTACATGTCATGTATGCGAAAATCAAGAACCATGTAATGCATAAAATAGACCTCTACGTAGTCTATATCATCAAGATTCAGTTATGCACATTGGTAGTAGTCTAGAAGTCATTTTTGTCTTTGTATATCTCACTATTCCTTTAAGATACAAAAATGGAATAGAGAGAAAAAGATTTTATGAATGGAGAATGTATTTTTGAAAATATTAGAATGAAGAAAAGTGTGAAAGTTTGATTGTCTTTGCTATGTTTTGAATAAAAGTATGACAAACCCTGTTGGAGGTCTTTATTACAGTTATAAGTGTTGTTAATGAGACTGATGATATTGGAAGTTGTTAAAAATGATTTAATACAAATGGAGATCTATTGTTGAACCTTTTTTCCTATTTATAAATGGAAAAGAATCATAGTTTGTGAACATAGACAAATCCTATCCTTAAGAATTCTACATGGTGGTACACTGCATATTCAAATTGGTAATGTGATGAACTTTATGGATAATATGAGTATTATTTAAGGTTATTATAATGTGTTTAATATTTATATATTTCATTTAATGATATTAAAACCATTTTTAAGTAACCTCTTTTATGCACAGACCCATATTTTGAGAGGAACAAGAAACAAACATGTATATGAGTTATTGGTTATAATGCAGATTGTATGTCTTGAGAATAATGATCAAATGTACTTAATTTAAGGTTGTATTGTTTATAAATATTTTTAAATTTAATTTTAGACCTTATATGATAATATACATATCATTGAATGCTCAGATAAGACTAATCATATACCCCCTATTTGTGTGAAGTTTCCTTATTTGCAAACTAATGCAATTTCAATGAATGAATGCAAATAAGTAGACAAACCTTTGGAAATGTGAATAAATTTTGTGTAATGTTAATTTAAATCTAATAATAAAATATAAATATTGGATATTTAAGGTGTTTGATAGTTATAACAAGGAAACCTATTTTTTCCTGTAGATTGCATGTTATAATAGTGGACTATGCCGTTGGATTCTTGAATGGAAAAGAAAAAAGTATTGAGTTGAAAGGATTTAAAATGTATGAGAAATAGTAATTAAATGTTTTTAATGTGATTTTTACCTTTTGAGTAATCAAAAATAAGTGAGGGATTTTAAATCTTTGACACAGACCTGGAAACTCACAGTCTATATGCTCAGTTAAGTGTATTTTGAGTTTGTAATACTAGACAATGGTTAGTAAAGTGTACAAATATTGATTGTGAAAGTTTAATTATGTCCATACAGACCTTATAAACCCTATTTGGTTCTTTCAAACATTTTATTGCATTCATAGATGTATTTTTCCTATTCTTAAATTGTCTCAAGGAAGTAAAAATCCTAAATTAGGGTTTATTATATAACTCTTAATCTAACTAATCAAATTAGTCAAAAATTTGTATTATTCTCAATATTCAAGTGATTTAAGTGATTAAATAATTTATATGACATATAATCAAGTTTCCATATTGATATTATAAACTGAGTGTGATAGACAGGGATAAAGATCTAAGAGACCTAACGAAGGATAAATAGAGAGCTAATTAAGCTTGGAAAAGGGACTTAAAGAGTGAGTTTGGGATTGAAACTTTGAAGAAAGAAATAAATTATTAAAATTTATTAGAAAAAAAATTATTACTCAGGTGGGTTAAGGTAAATGATAGTACATAATGGTTTTTGAGTGAAAAAGGCTACAAGGAGGGTGTTGACCAAGTGCAAAGTTATTTGGTGAAGCCAGACTTGTGTAAGGAGTCGAGATGAAGATTATGAAGTATTAGAGAAGTTAATATTTTATTAAGAAGCCAATGTGACCCTATATAACCTAAAAAAATTCATCTAAATAAATAAATAAATGAGATTTGGAAAACTTATATGAGGAATTGAACTAAATTGCCTTTTTCTAAGGAAGTGTGTGATAAAACAAGGATAAGGATGTTTTATTTGTAAATTATCTACATAATTTTGGTATAAAATTTTAGGGAAAGATTTTTTTTAATGTTGAATGGATTAATAATGTGTTGTGAAGTACATTGCAGGATAAGTAACTAGGTACAGTGATCTATGGAAAGAATAAATAGAGAAGATGAGTTGGTCAAGAGTTTGATAGACTAGGTAAACTAGTTGATTATTCCATTGATGATGAGAATGGAGGATATATAATATACTATTAGGATGAGAGAACAAAGAGAAGAAATAGGTGATGATATACAACAAGGTGAATCTTTATAGGCAAGGATGGATGAGAGAGAAAATAGAGAGGTGGCTCAAGAGAGACCATAAGTGCATGAAATAGACCAAGAGGGCATGGGGAAACACCATGTAAGGAAATTTGGAACATTTTTAGATGATAGGTTGAGAAATAATGAAGTTATATTGATACAAGGACCAAGATAGATATTTTAGGGGTAATGTTAGAATTGCCATAGTGATGGACATAGGGCAGTAGAGTGTCCAAGAGGTGTGCATAATAGTATGCAACAATAGAGAGTGAGAGATATGAATGAAGGGAGAATACATGAAAATAATGACTCATTACTCATGAGGAGAGTCTTAATTCAATAGACACAAAGCAAGGAACCAATCAAAAGGAGGAGCTTGTTCAAAAGTAGATGTAAAGCCCATGGTAAGGTATGTAATTTGGTTATAGATGGTGGTATAACTAATAACATGTTTTCATTAGAGATGGTGAATAATTTGAGGTTGAAAGTGATGCCACATATATATCCATACACAATGTCATGGTTTTAGAGAGGACACCATAAACTGGTAAGTGAACAGAGTTACGTTGAGTTTCATATAGGTAGATATAGACATAGTGTATTATGTGATATTTTTCCTATAGATGTGTGCCATTTATTTTTAGGTAGGCAATGGTAGTATGATATACATGTCATACATAATGGGAAGGAAAATATATATGATATTAATCAACATGGAGAGGTATATGTACTATTACCCTTGCAAGGTGAAGATGGAAGAAAGGATGAAAGACTCATGATGATGAGGCAATGTTGGAATCAAGCTATGGAAGGCTTAGGATTGGCCAAGGTACAAGAAAAGAAAGTGAAGAGTGAGATAATTCAATAATGCAAGCATGGTGGCCAAGTCCATGAAAGATAGGACAATAAGATGGAGTTTGACATTATAGCTGAGATGGAAAGAAGATGGTTTGTATATGACACCAAAAAAGATAAGAAGATATAGGATGAATTTACCAAGAAAGAGAAAACCCATGAGGAAGCCATGAAGGTTTCAAATATTATTTCTAATATGTTGATTTTTGACAAAATTGTAGGTATAAAGAGAAGGTATGGTTGAATGTTTGAAAGAGAATGATGAAAAAGATGAGGATGTCCAAGATATGGAAAATATATAAAATATGATGAAAGTACTCATGAAGAATAGATATTGAATATGAATAGGAAGCCTATGAAAGTACAAGAGATAGAGATTAGTCATGAATATGATGATGTACAATAATAAGAAGAAGGATAAGCACAAGTAATGGATGAGATAGAATGCGTAGAATAAGAAGTATTGGTGAAGGAAGAAGAGACCATATTTTTATTAGTGGTTTATAATGGAGTGAAGAAGAAAGAGTTTCATATTAGAAAAGATGAATATTGGAGTACACATGCATGGCAAGGAGGAGAAGGTAGCAGATATGTTTTATTTAATATTATTATTTCATGTGAAGGTATGAAGGTGAAGCAAAGGAGGCCTAGATGTGGGGCTCAAGAGTATGTAAACCTATATGAGAGGCAAGTGGAGGTAGAAAACTTCAATAATATTTCAATTCGTATAGGAAAGAAAATTTACCAAGTGCATCATTCCATACATGTGGCAAAGATTCCTTAGCTTGGTAGTATGATGCAAGGGCATCCCATGATGACCCCAAGTTGATCCATTTTTGGTATTAAGTTGGTCTAGTAAGTTCCTTATAGTTTTTATAGTTCTTAGGAATTCCATTTTGGATTTTAGGTAGTCTTGTAGTTCATAAAATTTTAATTGATGTTTTCTTACCAAAATGCATAGTTTGATTATTTGAATCTTAACAAGCCTTCTTGAGGGACTTTTGAAAAAATTATGAAGTTAGCAAATGTATCAAGTGTAACAAGGGGTTATAAAATATTGAAGTTACACTATATGGTTAATATTATATAGTGTGATTCTACATGTCATGTATGTGAAAATCAAGAACCATGTAATGCATAAAATAGACCTCCACGTAAGCATCAAGATTCAATTATGCACTTTGGTAGTAGCCTAAAAGTCAATTTTATTTTTGGATATCTCATTATTAATTTTATTTGAAAAAAACTAATAGAGATAAAAATATTTTATGAATGGATAATGCATTTTTTGAAAATATTGGAATGAAGAAAAGTGTGAAAGTTTGATAGTCTTTGATGTGTTTTGAACAAAAATATGATAGACCCTATTGGAGGTTTTTGTTATAGTTTGTAAGTGTTATTAATGAGAATAATTATATTTTAAGTTATTAAAAATGAGTTTAATGAAAATTTAGATCTATTGGTGAACCTTTTTTTCTATTTAGAAAGGGAAAAGAATCCTATTTTGTGAACATAGACATATCCTGTCCTTAATAATTCTACTTGGTGGTAGACTGCATCTTCAAATTGGTAATGTGATGAAATTTATGGATAGTATGAGTATTATTTAAGGTTATTATAATGTTTTTAATATTTATATATTACATGGAATGGTATTAAAACCATTTGGTAAGTAAACTCTTTTATGCATAAACCCCTATTCTGAAAGGAACAAGAAGCAGACTTGTATGTGAGTTATTGGTTATAATGCAGATTGTATGTCTTGAGAATATTGATCAAAGGTATTTTTTTCAAGGTTATATTGTTTATAAATTATGTTTGATTAATTTTATACCTTATATTATAGTATACAGATCATTGAATGCTTAGACAAGACTAATCATAGACCCATGTTTGTGTGAAGTTTTCATATTTGCAAACTAATGTAATTTCAATGAATGAATGCAAATAAGTAGATAGACCTTTGGAAATGTGAATAAAGTTTGTGTAATTTTAATTTAAATCTAATAATAAAATATAGAGAGTGTATTTTTAAGGTGTTTGATAGTTATAACAAGGAACCCTGCTTTTTTTGTAGATTGCATATTATAACATTAGACTGTGTAGTTGGACTCTTGAATAGAAAATAACAAAGAATTGAGGTTAAAGGATTTAAAATGTATGGGAAATAGTAACTAAATTATTTTAATGTTATTTGGACCTTGTGAGTAATAAAAAATAAGTGATGGATTTTAAAGCCTTGACACAGACCTAGAAACTCACAGTCTATATGCTCAGTTAAGTGTATTTCAAGTTTTTAATACTACACAATGGTATTAATGTGTATAGATATCAATTTTTAAAGTTTAATTAGGTTAATAAAAAAACTTATAGACCCTATTTGTTTCTTTGAAACATTTTATTGTGTTCATAGATGGATTTTTTCTACCCTCAGATTGTCTTAGGGAAGTAAAAACCCTAAATTAGGGTTTATTGTATAAATCTTAATCTAACCAGTCAAATTAGCCAAAAAAGTGTATTATTATAAATATTGAAGTTATTAAAGTGATTAAATAGTTTATAGGACATATAATTAAGTGTTTTTACTGATATTTCAAACTGAGTGTGATAGACAGGGATAAAGATCTAAGAGCCCTAATGAAGGATAAATAGAGAGCTAATTAAGATTGGAAAAGGGACTTAAAGAGTGAGTTTGGGATTGAAAATTTGGGTAAATAAGGAAATAAATAAATGGTATTATAAATAAGTGTCATAACTTAGGTTGGTTAAGGTGCATGTCCATACATAATGGTTTTTGAGTGAAATAGGGCTACAAGGAGGGTGTTGACCAAGTGCAAAGTTATTTAGTGAAGCCAAAATTGTGGAGGAGTTGAGTTGAAGCTTAGGAATTATTATATAAGTTAATATTTTATTTAGAGTTCCATGTGACTCTATATAACCTAAAATAATCCATATAAACAAATAAATGAGATTTGGTAAACTTATATGAGGAATTGAACTAAATTTCCTTTGTTTAAGGAACTATGTGACAAAACAAAGATAAGGATGTTTTATTTGTACATGATATACATCACATAGGTATATGTGAAACTATGGGAAATATTTATCCCAATGTATAGAAAAAATAGGAATGTACTTGAAACCCTAAAGGTTAGTATTTAGATGTATAGGGACCTAGTATAAAGATCTAGGATTTTATGAGGGTTTATTGGTAAAATATAAATTATATTAAAATAATTAAACAATAATATATAATTAATTTGAATCGGTTAGGTTGTTAAAAAATAAAGAAAAAAAGAATTTTACAAACCCTAATTTAGTGCACAAGAAAATGAAGAAATTAAACCCTAGACTAAACTAGGGTTTTAGGAAATATTGAAATTAAGGCAGGTTCACCAAATGTTTTAACTTTTTAGTACTTAGTAGATGTGAATCCTAGGTTGTTAAAGGGCTGAGTATAGTAATAACTTGAGATAAATATATGAAATAGTTAATCTGATAAGTTTTTTTCCCAAAATAGTAAAAATGGTTAGAAATTATACTTATCTAGAGTAAAATATGTGTTTCTATAAGTCATGAGGCTTGAACAGGCTTGAAGAACAATCAATATTCTTTAATTCTAAAACTATTGTTAAAAATAGGCTTTGAACAATAACACCCTTATAAGGATAGTAGCACCAATGACACTAGTGTCTAATTATGGAGCTAGTGTCTTTCTATAAAAGAGTTACCTGAAACATTTAGAGATGTTATGGGAGGGTTTCAAATACGTGTAGGTGATTTAGTGACTTATTAATGTTCATCTATGCCACTATTTTTTTGGATATATTTCAAACCCTAATGAACATTTGCACACATAAAACAACAATTGGATCAAATATAAAATAAAAGAAAAAAAGGTTGTGGGATATTATAATCATGTGGGACAAGACCCCTATTATCTTGGCCACTACCTACATTAACCCTAATGTTAGGGGTCTCAAATTTCATGTAGTTCTCTCTTAGTTAATATGCATCATCAATGTTCATGGTATGTTATAATGATTTTTTATTAGGCCCTTGTTTGATCAAGCATGCAAGTCTATATGTGATAGCTAAGTAATATACAATGTGTTGAGTTATACTATTGATTAGTTTTATATAATTATGTTCTAAAAAAGTAATTTATAGATGTAAAATGGCTCGTGAGACTCTATATATAGAAATAAATTTTATTTGAATGTAAGACCCTTGTTTATTTCTTGACAAGATATAAAAGAGGGATAAAAACATAAGAGAAGGCTTAAGGAAGGGTTAGGACCCAAAACATAGAATAAAAATGATAATTAGACACTAACACTAATGGAACTAGTAGCCAAATAAGGTTGATAGTGTTTTGGGCTCCCAAAATAGAGAAAAGATAGGTAATAATAGGCTAGGAGCCCCAATGACTAGGAGGGGATGACGTAGGACCATTGGGTCTATAAAAAATAGGGAAAACAAGACATGAAATACTAAAATACCCAATATGAACATGTGAACAAGAGTTACATTCATCACTAAGACCTCCCTATGAAAGAGAAACAAAAGACAGTTATTTAGGTTGCTTGACTAAATTAGGGTGTGTATAGAATGAAGAGCTTCATGTGTAATAATTATACCATCAAGAATTTGTTTTCCTACCACAAATCCACCTTGATTTTATAATATTATAATATTGAGGAATTCTTTTAATCTCAGACCATAACCTTTGAAACCACTTTGTATACTAAATTATAAAGAAAGATTGGTTTGAAAGAGTCAAAGTATGGGTTCTATTCTTTCTTCATAATTATTGATAATAAGGTATTGTTTAATTCATTAAAAATGTTCTTTATTTTTATGCACTCCTCAATGGCTTCTCATACATCCTTCCTAACCAACTCCTTAAAGTGATGAAAAAATCCCTACCTAGAAACCATCTAGCCTAGGTATTTATTAGTTCCTAAGATAAAAAGACCTTTTCTAACTTCTTCGAAGGAAACCAGATCCATACGCTTGAGGTTCATATTATCTATGATCATATTAAGGATGTTCTAAACGAGCCTATTAGAAGTTGGATCTCTTAATATCTCCTCCTTAGCATATTTTTATAAAATGTCATAACTTCCTTCTTGATATCATTAGGGTCTTCCAATACCATCCCATCTAGGGAATCAAGTTTGTCAATCCTATTCCTATTTTTTTGGAATTTATTAGAAATATGGAAGAATAATATATTTTGATCTCCTTCTTTAATCCAAACAACTCTAGACTTTTATCTCTAGAAGGTTTCTTCCAGGGAAATGATCTTTTCATACTCCATCATCAAGCTTTGATCTAGAGATGAAAGATCCTCCAACCACTCACATTATTTTAGAGTAGTTTATAACACCCCAATCTCCTCTTCCACTGCTAATTTGATATCAAAAATATAATTGAATTTTTTTTATTCCATTCAATGGTTGCTTTGTTAATATATTTTAGTTTCTAACTTAGGATGTACCACTTTGATCCAATCACATTTTTCTTCCAAACATTCTTAATTATGTCTTCAAAGGTAAGGTAATGCAACCACATAAATTCAAACTTGAAGGGATTCCTTATGGGTTTAAAATCATAATATTTCCTAAGGAGGATTGGCTAATGATCTGAATCAACATAATCTACTACTTACACCATAAACTTACACTTTCAACATTTTTGAATTAAGTAAAACTTATCCAATTTTTCCAAAATCAGTTGATATCCTTGTCTCCTATTATTCCAAATATATATTGGACCATATGGTTTCAAAACCACGAGTCCTACCTTTTGGTAGAAGTTATCAAATTTTATCATATACTAGGTTAGTTTTATAATTCCTCTTCTTTTTTTAGAGTCTTTGAATATCAATGAAATATCCTCCTAGAATCCAAGTCACCAGATTATCTCCCCCATTCATATTACTCAAATTATCCCACAAATTGTTTTTTTCTTCCAATTCCATATGTCCAAACTCATTGGATAATAGTAAAAAATCTTTTTTCTTAGTTTGTTAACAATAACATTAATCATCTAAGAGTCTGACCAAATAAGGTTAAAATTACAAAGCTTGGGTTGCCAAAGGATTTCCAAGACTCCTGACAATTTTTCAAAATCAAAAAAAATACCTTCAACTCTTTTCTAACATTTATTTATGGCTGACCCCCATACATCCTTCCCAATCTTAATTTCTTGAATCATGAGGATATCTAGTTTCCATATTTCCATCAGATGCTTTACTAAGTGGAATTTTTCAAAGATATGTAGACCTCTAACATTCCAACTTAAGATTTAAAAAAAAATTGTTGTAGAGATACCTCTACCACCCAACTATATTTTAGTGAGCATCCTTTGAATCCCTTTCTCTAAGTTAACTTGTGTTTCAAACTGAATCTTCTCACTAGTAATTTTTCTTCCTTTTCCTTTTATTAACCCTAAGGAAGGACAACACCATGCTTTAGTTTTAATATAAAGGCACTCAGAGGATATTAATATGAACTGCATTTCCTTTACCTATGAATTGAGGTCCTTAGAAGAAATATGAATTTTTATTTGAGTTATAGCCTCCTTCTTACTATCTCCCTACCCTTATTTCTCATGGATGGAACTTGTATATCTTATCCTATCCCCTTAAAATTGCCTTCAATTTCCTTACCTTGATATAGAGGGAATTTTTATTTCTTAACCCTACAACCCACTTTAGCTTTAATCATATATTTAACTTATTCTAGGGTAGGTTCTTGAGTGGCCTCTCTATCTATGAGCTTAAGAGAAGTCTTATCCCTACCTTCCAACTATAAATATTTAGCTTCATTATAAGTAATAATAGGCTTGAGAACATATTCCAATAAGTACTTACTAGGTTTGAATAATTGGGAGTGGTTTCTCCATTGAAACCACTTTTGCATCTCCTTTATAATTACTATTACTCTCCACTTCTTATTGAGTGTTTGAAAATATGATTGAGCAATTTTTTTTATAAACAAGTCTTCATTCCCCTTCCTAAAGAGGCTCTTCCCAATATCTAAAAAATAATTTTTCTATTCAGGAAATTAATTATAGTGTGATTGATTTGATGACACTTGAAGCATCTAAATGGGAGGCATTCAAAATCCAACTCTTGAAGCTAGACCTTACTATTAGAGACTAATTTTATAGATATTGTCACATTCTTGATTAAAGACATTCTAACACATATGCTCTTATTTTTCCCCTTACTATATCCTTTGCTAGGAACAAAATTTGACTTAATTTATTTACACACCTATTTAAAACATCTTCGCTCTAGTATTCATTGGATAATTTATATAGTCTTACCCATGTAGTAACATTCATCATCCATTTTTTTTATGGATTGAAATTAGGAGACCAATCTCATAGATACAAACTTGCATCCCTAAAGAACTAAGGACCAATTTTTAAAATATTCACTATTTCATCAATCAATTATAAGTAAAATTTAAATAAACCCTTCATCAACATCCTTATTTTAGGTCTAGGAAAAAAAACCAATTCACTCCCATCCAATCATTTATAGTGTAAATACATGGCCAAGTTGGCATAAATTTATAGATGAAGGATTTATCTAAAAAATCATTTGATCTACCCTCTTAGATAATATTATTCACTAATATTTCCATAATTACATCTAACACATCAATCAAAAACCAACATCAACCTTGATTCTTTATCTATTAGAGCCTTCCCATTCATTACTTGATATTGAGTGGGAGAAGAGAAACCATATAGGACCTCCTAAGAAATATGCCTCTTTAAGTTATTTCACTTTATAATTTATTTTAGATTTTCCGCAAAAATCCTAAATGAGACCTTTTATTCTAAGTGGATTTTTAACTTAGCCTCAAGATGCTCGATCAGTCTTATTACCCTATCTAACTTACATTCATCATTAGGGTTAAAATTTTCTCCCCCTCTAATAATTTATTCCAAAACCATCCCATTCCAATTACATTTCTATGAAATATTTTGATTATATCCCTCACATGTTTCTTATTTAGGACATTATTCCCATTGATATGTCATCTTGCATACCTCACAACCTCACTTATTGTTTAATTCACCATATTATGATATACGTATCTTTTTAAAGTGTTATTTTTCATTTATGATATTGTAATTTACTAAAGGATTTATAGTTTTGTGTTGAAAATATTAAATATTTATTTATGTTCATGTGTTTAAATCAAATATTTTATAGTGATGATCACTCACATCAATTAAAATGTCATTGTATAGATGTTGTTTTACTATATACTAGCCCAATTTATAACATGATCATCGCATGAAACCTAAAAAAATTAGATGTCAAGAAAGATAAAATTTGAAAAAAATGGATCCAAAAAATACATCAAATGGAGCACATAATCATGGCCAAAAGGTAGTGGAATACATAACCCAGAAGTCAGAAAAAGATAAGTTGAGGGTTTAAATGATATGATAATTCATTTGATTTCTCATCCTTATGGTCATGTTTATGATAATGATCATATTTATCAAGATATTGACAAAGACAATTATGGTGTTAATACAATGAATGAACTTGGTGAAATTCATGATGAAGATCCATTTGATAGTTATGAAAAGGTTAATTTGGATAATGAGGGAATTAATTATGTAAAAAAATAGTATAAACACCATTTTTCAAATTTGGGGAGGCTAAAACAACAATGTTGAATGCTATGTTAGCATTGATGAAATCGAAGGTTAGATTTAGATGGTAAAATGTTAGTGTAAAAACACTAATAAAGTAAGAAAAAATTATCTTTATAAAATAATTATTTTTTCTTATAAGTTCTCTTCTTAATAGATACATTCATTATTTAAATGTGCTTCCTAAAAATTTGCTTATACATGTGCAGGTTAATAAAAAAATGTTCTTTTACTTGAAAAAACACAATGATTACATAATAGAGAGTAACACAAAAAATATCATCTTCCATGGGAATTTCATATGACAAATATGATGCATGCATCAATGAATGCATCTTATTTATGGAAAAATATTTGAATACTATAATTATCCTAATATAAGTGCAAGGAACATTGTTTAAATGTTGATGTCAGTGGATATAACTTTTTAATGAATGTTTTATGGCACTTCTCATTTATTAGTGCACTAAAATGTATATATAGATATAAATCACTTGTAGGTAATGATATGGAATTCCAATAATAGAATGATAGGGTGATGTTCATACCAAGTGATTGCTAAGAAGCATAATTGTCTTGATAAATTCAAGTATAATATAAAAAATGTCAAGGTAACTCTTATAATGCAAGGAGTTAATCCCCATTATAAACTATCAAAAAAATATCTATTTTAACATGTTATATTTTCAAATTATAACATTACCTCAGGACTTATGTTATGAAAATAACATCCCATTATATTGATACCAATCCTTGAAAATATTCAAAATAAAAACATGGATGTTTAACTTGAGCCTCTCTTATATGATTTGTATACTTTGTTGAATGGGGTGCACATGTATGATGTTTCAAGACTACTTGAAAAAATAATATTTAAATGTTATGGAATTCTCTATTGAACAATCCCTGATTGTCCAAGATTATTAGTTTGTCTAGGTTTGATTATAAAGGGAGAGACACATGCCCAAGGTGTGCCAACTAATTATGTTCAAGGTACTCCTATGATTTGAGAAAACATGTTTATGAAGGAAACAAAATAGTTTTAAGGAATGATATTAATATCATAGTGAAAAATAAGTGAAGTTTGATGTTAACATGGAAATGAGAGAACCACTGGAGTTAACTTCTCTTGGACATTGGCTATAGTGTTATAAGGATGTTTATGATGTAGTAAATATTTTCTTAATATAAATTTTGTGTAAATTAAAGTGGAAAAATGAAGGTGCAGTTAAGAAATATAGATATTTTATTTGTAATGGAATATAAATATTCTCTATATTATATAATAAATAATAGTAGAAACATTTTCTAGTAGGTGATCTTCTTAAGGAGATGCATATAGTAAAAAATGTTTTTGATTAAATAAGTAGGGAAAAAGGGAAGTGGGCCTTTTAAAAAGCTATCCCATAGGCTTAAAAATCCTCCAATGAGGTATAAACAACACACTAATAGCACATGCACAACACTACAAGAGAAAACAAGAAGGAAAAAACATAGGCTAATACACAGAACTGACAAAACAACTATGGGCTATCAGCAGTCCCATATTTGGCTAGGAACTCAATGATTTACTTATAGTCACCAAGACTATTCACACCCAAATCTCTTAACTTGTCAAAATCCTTAACTGTAGTAAACATAGAAACCACATGATGAAGACTTGGTGGCATATTCAACCATTACTCTCCATTTTTTATGCATTTTAGCCTTTATTGTCATGACTTCCTCTACCATCATGACACATAGTGAGTAGCTACCTTTCTTTTTCTAGCCTCAAGCCTATACAACATCCTCCTCCATCTCATATAAGTAGGGATCATTCATTTCAATAAAATGGCTCATTCCCTCAGCTTCTTGCTCTGAATATGAGGGAATCCCATCTTTGCTAGCCTCAAAAGTGTCTTCAAAAAATTTAGAGTCATCAGAGATGACAATGCCTTAAGGGTTTTGGGGTGGAAGTCTAGTAATATGGTTGGACCTACAAACACCTACACTACCCCCAACCTCATTCTCAACTAGATTAGGACCCAAGTCCAAAACGTTCCCTGACTCCTCAATTCCCCTAGGATCCTCCTTCATAGACTTAACCTTTTTAGACTAAACATTGCCTTCTTCATTAACAACCTTCTATCCCCTTTTAGCAGACCTATTCACACTCCCCTGGCTAGGTGTCTCAAGCTTACCATAGGGTAACTTAGGGGAATTAGACTTGGAATTAGGGGGTCCCAATTGGGGTAATACAATCTTCAATTTTGGGCCCCCCAACAGAGTTTTAGGGGAGATTTTGGGGGTCTCAATAGATTTCTTGCCTTTACCTTTAATAGTAGGAGAAGGGTGTGATGGGGAGCCTTCCAACATGCTAACTTTGATTCAATTTTGGGGACACAAGGCCAAATTAAAGTGGTATAATCTCATGATGAGACCTTAGTGGATGGGAATGAGGGGGAAGTTAGGATTTTTGGCCTAAATTTCCTTAGTTGACTTAATAGAATTCTCTAGAGAAGACAACAGAAAAAAGGGGAAGCTAATTTCCATCCTACTCCTAAAATTTTTGAGTAAAGAAAAGTGGTAGTGGTAAAATACCTTGAATCTACCTTCAAGAGTGAATAAATTCATTATCATGAGACAAATTTGGCTGCACAGTACTAGCAGCTTCTCTCTTTCAAATCTTCTATGGAGATTCATAGCAACCTCACATTCCCTAAATAAAATCCCCATGTTTTTTAGGTCTGGCACCCTATTACACCAACTAATTTTTCTCCCTTTTATGGGGATCCCCATGGCTTTCCAAATCACCTCCTTAGATAATTCAAAACCAATACCCCCCATATAGACTTGTCTAGAATTCTCCTCCCAAGACTCAACAAACTGACGAGATAGATTCTCTTTGTGACCAATCATTCCATCAATGAAAGAAGCCACCTCACCCTCTTAGATAATGTGCCAGACCATAGGGTCCTATCAAAATTCGTCCAAAGAGGTCAGCTCAATCTTGACAATGTCACCACCATTATAATAAAAAAAATTATTGTATCAAATGTGGTTACATATTACAAT
This sequence comes from Torreya grandis, assembly GCA_037957365.1. NCBI lineage: Eukaryota > Viridiplantae > Streptophyta > Pinopsida > Cupressales > Taxaceae > Torreya > Torreya grandis. The sequence goes on along the minus strand of JARHVA010002996.1, from coordinate 2,122,950 downwards.
GAATGATAAAGATAAATTATAATCATGAAAAAATATCAAAGTCTCTAAAACAAATAAAAATAAATGGTCCAAGAATAGTGGAACATATGCAAATGCTCCATGGGTTATAAATAAACCCCATGTTGCAAATGTCACAAAGGTCATCCATGAAATAGGCCTACCTAAATTCTATGGGTCAACCCTCAAGATATATTTAATTTATGATGAATATGTTCTAGGGTTGAGAAAATGTGATTGGCACATCAATTAAAAGGTATGTTGACAATAATTTTAATTAATGTAAAATAATTCATATATGTTTATCCCTTTTAATTTCAAACATTATCTAATAAATGTGCTTGAATCAACATAATATATTTCCTTTTGGTTTAATGGGAGAGGATGTGCTTCCACTTGATCTTGGCAAGACCATATTTGGGACTCTCAAAATTCCTAAGATGTTTGTCAACAAAGAGATCTACACCTTGAAGATAAAATATATGAGAAATGAGATTGTAGTGATTATTTTTATTTGTGAAAAAGAATTTAAAACTTCATTTTTAGACTCATAATTTCACCTAGTAGTCCATTTAGTCAATTATATTGAGACGGAAGGCATTTTCAAAAAGTGGCAGATTTTTTATCTTGAGAGGTACATGAAGACATTGGAGGAATTTTTCAAGAAGTTATCCATTCTATAGGGTTTCATTATAAAAAATTTATATTACTAAACAATTTTTTTTATGTAACTAAATATCTACAAAAAAATACCCTTAGTTCCCTCGCATAAGGGATTTTGATTATGTCACTAACTAGTTAGAGGAGACATTGTAATAAAAATGCAAGGGAAGAATATTAAGTGAGTATATTATATTAATATTTTTATATTTAAACACGTAATTTGTATATCATTTATTTATATGAACTTGTATTTATGTGTGTAAGTCAAGTGGAGGAATATTCTATCAATAATATCTTACTATTAAACATAGAGGAAATGAAAAAGTGGCTTGATATTTTCAAGTAGAAAATGGAGGAGCATGATAGGACTAGACTTTATTATAGAATATAATATCCTCATAAATTTTTTATATAATACTTATGCATTTAATGGCCAAATAACTACACTTGGAAATTGATGCACAAAAATCTATAATATGTAGATGACACAAGCCTTGGAAGCATGTCTATGGATGTTATAAACATTATGTGAGGATGTGAATATCAATTAAGACTATAAAATATTCTATAATTTAATGTGTGTGGATGGTAAATATTATAATATAGAGAGAATTTTCACCAAAAATAATACCTTTGATGAATAAAACTTCCATTTGACCAGGTAAGTCGATCAAGTGCAAGTGACAAAAACTTAGTTCATGGGAATCTAAATTATGTCAGAAATATTTAATAAATTATTATCATGGAATGTATAAATTTTAAAATTATATATATTTTTATGTAAATGGTACTCATCCATTGACAATAGATATACTATTCTTGATATACATAACAATATTTATGTGGTAGACTTGTCAAAGGAGTTTTTGGAGTGTAATAAGCTTTATGTGTTTCACAAAAATTATGATAAGGTAAATTTGTTTTATTTATCATTCCAAAAAATAATAATTAAAAGACAACACTTTACCATTGTTTTATATTTGGCATATATTTTCCTCTATCTCAATTTTGAGATGCATGGCTGGGAATTTATAATACATATTGACCTAAGGTCAAGACACATGATTCAAGAAGGATATAGTTAGAACGTATAATAATATGAAGATGTTTATGAAGAATAAGATGTTTTGGAAGATAGATATGTTCCAAAAGATGAATAAATTAAGTAAGACAAAGATGTTCCACAAGATGAAAAAAAATTAAAGAGGAAGATGATCAAGAATTTGAACTAGGAGAGGGCTACTCCAAGATTAATAGAAAATATTTTAAGTATGTCACATGATAAATTAGTTTACATTGAAAATAATCAAAATGAATAAACATATACTTCAATTAAAATAGTGATAAACTATGGCTCGATTTCATACTATGAAAATATTTAAGGAAAATATATAAAATTAAAGTTTTGATATCAAAATATTTCATTGTCAATTGTATTTTTTTATATTGGTGTCTACTGTAACTTAATTGAAATGATGGACATAATTTAAAACTATTTATTTTTTTTAATGAATTTGTAATAGATACACTAAATCTTAAAATACATCTTAGTTTATGTTTTTAATTACATACAATTAATAAATAATAAAGGTAGCATGCTATGTAATATCAATTAAGTATTTCTCATATTATTTTTATGATGTATGGTCTCATGAAATTGATTAAACTTATAAATAAATATATTTTGAAAATCAGATTAGTTGCATGGGTACACAATTAAAGGAAATTAAGCCGTTAAACCTTTTGTACATTTGATTTTTTTATGAATGTGTAATAGAAATACTAAATATTAAAATATGTTTTAGTTTATGTTTTTTTATTACATATAATTGATAAATAATTAAGGTAACATGACATTTAATATAAATTAAGTAATTTCAACTTTATTATTATGATATAGGTGGTCTCATGAAATTTATTAAAATTAAAAGAAATAAAGAATATTTTTTAAAAACCTACTTTGATTTGTGGCTCAATTTTCCCTTGCTGAGAGACCATTCAATATATTACTCAATTGGTCATATGGGGTTCCATATTAGGGAAATTTGAGACCCTAAACCTAAATACAAAAAAATAATATGATTTTGGGCTCAATGTTTTACAATTTATTTCCCTATTCAACTAATCACTTGATTGGTTTTATGGGGGACTAAATTGGGGGTAATTAAACCCCTTAAATCTAATTGTAACAACCCAATGTGATTCAAGGATCAATTTTCATTAATGGTGTGCCTTATTGAACCAATCACTTGATTTGTTGGATGGAATAATATATTAGGGACACTGAGCCTCTTAAACCTAATCAAATTAATATGATTTGGGGCTTAATTTGGTATTATTGAGTTGGCTACTCAATGAATCATTTGATTGGTTATATGAGGATGAAATTAGAGAAATTAAAGCAACATAAACATGATTTCAATAAACTAATATGATTTAGGATTTGATTTTTCCTAATTGACTTCTCCATTCAACCAATCACTAGATTGATTAGATGAAAGAATAAATTAGAGTAAATCAATCCCCCTAAACCTAATTACAATAACCTAGTATGGTTTGGGGCTAAATTTGACCTAATTAAGTTCTTTATTCAACCAATAACTTGATTGGTTGTATGGGGATGTAATTAGTGGTAAATGAGCCATATAAAACTAATTGTAATAAACTAATGTGATTTGGTGATCTATTTTCCCTAATTGAGTGCCCCATTCAACCAATCATGTAATTAGTTAGCCAAGAGACTAACTTAGGTAAAATTTATCCCCTTAAACCTAATTGTGACAACCTAATGTAATTTGGTGCTCAAATTACCCTAACTAATGGCTCATTGAAAAAATCACTTGATTAGGTGAATGGGGAACATAATTACTAAAAATTGAGCCCCATAAACCTAATTATGATAACTAAATGTGATTTGGCAATCAATTTTTCCCAATTGAGTGTTTCATTCAACCAATCACTCAATTGGTTGTATGGGAGACCATATTAGTGAAAATATAACCTCTTAAACCTAATTATGATGATCTCATGTGATTTGGGGCTTGGATTTTCCTAATTGAGTGCCCCAATCAAATAATCACTCAGTTGGTTGCATGTGATACTAAATTAATGGAAATCAAACCCCTTAAACTTAATTATGACAACTTAATGTGATTTGGGGTTTTATTTTCCTTATTTGAGTTCCCCATTCATCTAATCACTATATTAGTTATATGGGGGAATTAATTAGGTCAAATTCACCGACTTAAACATAATTATGATAACCTAGTATGAAAGAAGGATTGATTTTCATTGATTGAGTGACCCATTCAACTAACCACTCAATTGGTTATATGGAGGACTAAATTAGGAAAATTGAACCCCCTTTAAACCTATAATTATCTATAAATTTGTATGTAAAAAATTAAATATTTAAACCTTGAGATTGATATCTCTTGGCATATTGTAGATAAATGTAGTTATGGTATTAAAAAAATTAAATATACATGTATTTAAAATGGATGTATTTTAGAACCTGATTATGATGACCTTATGTGATTTGGGGACTAATTTTCCATAATTGAGTGCCCTAATCAACCAATCACTTGATTGTTTGTAAAAGATACTAAATTAGGGGAAATCAAACCCCCTAAAGATAATTATGACAAGTTAATGTGTTTTGGAGATTGATTTTCCCTATTTGAGTGCCTCTTTCATCTAATCACTTGATTAGTTGTATGGGGGAATTAATTAGGTAAAATTGATCCACTTAAACAAAATTGTGACAACCTAATGTGATTTAAGGATTGATTTTCCTTGATTGAGTGCCCCATTCAACCAACTACTTAATTGGATATATGGGGGACTAAAATAAGGAAAATGTAACCCCATAAACCTAACATTATCAATAAATTTGTATGGAAAAAATCTAATATTTGAACCTTTAGATTGATATTATTAGGCATATTTCAGATAAATGTAGTTATGGTATCAAAAAAATTAAATATACATGTATTTAAAATAGATGTATTTCATATAAAATATATATTTAGATATAAACTATATTATATTTAAATATATAATAGAATACACACACATAATAACATATATATTTAACTATATAATATAATATATTATTTATATATAATATAATACAAATTTTAAGTCAGCTCATGACCCTTAAAACAAAATCATCATTCTACACAACATAAGGAAGCAATGAAGGTAGAATATAATTTTACAATAAGGGTGCCATAACAGGTCACAAGGGTTTTTGTTTATCTCAAGGTGTAGGTATCATAAGGGTTTGCATTTCCAATGTTACCCCAAAATTCACATTAATCTCTAAAATAAAATAACATAAAAAAGTGTATGTCAAGCCATAAAAAACAATAAATGTTTTATTCCTATACTCTTTTTTTAGCTCAATGTCAGGGTTGAGGGGTCCCTATCCCAATCACTTTTGACCAGATCTCCAACTAGTATGGGACACACTTGAGATACCATATCCCCAAGAGAATACCAATGAATGGCCATAACCAACCCAAAAATACCATCAATGGCCAAAAATAGTCCAAGAATTCCAATGATCAACCACAACTAGCCAAAGAATACCAATGATCAGCCACATCTAGCCAAAGAATACTAATGATCAGCCATATCTAGCCTCCAATACCATACTAAGATTTGAACCTAGGTGGTGATTGAAATAACCAAGCCATGTTAACAACTCACCCACATCTCATCGATAATTTTATTCCTATTCTCTTATTCCTTTTTCATTTCAATCAATTTTAGTGTGAGAAATATAAGTGAGAGGAACATCAATGTGATTTTTTTTTGGGGGGGGGGAGGATAGGGAACGTTAATCAAGGAATTTAATTTTGTGAACTATCAATCAAATTTTTGGGGTAGGGTAACTCAATCAGGGAAAGTGAAGGAATTTTGTGCAGTAGGGTTTTAAATTGAGAGTTTTTCATTTGAGGATTTTATGGTGTTTTTTAGTGGGATAGGGTTTTATGTGTGTGAATGGGGTATGGTTTTGTATGTGATTGGGGTATGATTACGTGTCTTTTATTTACTTTCAATGTGAGTGTGGTAGGGTTTAGTGTCTAAAAATTTTTGGTAAAGAAAAAATAAACCATGGAAACAAGTATTGAAAAGAGGAGGTGTTTGAGTATTTTTTTAATGTTCTCATGGGTGGGGTAGAATACTTAATGACCTTGAGACAGTTTTAAGGAGGGATACTAGTAGAATTGAATTACAGGAATAACTTGATGAACCTATTATAGTAAAATAATGGTGTTGACAAACTTAGAGAGGATGAAAAACCCTAGGATGGACAAAACATGTGGAAGACACCATCCACACCATAATGGGTAGAGGATCAAGAAGATGATGATTAGGTAAACCTAAAACCAAAGTTTATAGTTATCATTGTAAAACATAAATTTATATTTTTAAAATATATAACATTTAATGATATTACATTAAGGTTTTAAAAATATATCAAAAAATAGAAATTGGTTTAATTCTAATGCATAATCAAATTTTAAAAATGTGAAAAATTAAGAGAAATTTAAGGAAAGTTTGAATTTAAGGAAAATTTTAAAAATGAAAGCAAATTTGGGAAAGGTAGTGTATTTTATGAAAAAATAAAAAAATCTAAAGTGAACTAGGGAAAATTCAAGAAATTGTGTTAAATTAATGTAATTTTGAAGATTGAGGGAAATTCAAAAAAATTGGAAAAATAAGGCAAATGATCATATTCCAATTCTTGTGAATAAAAGTGGATAATTTTTTGATTCCAGATAAATGTTTTGAAAATGAAAACTTGTGGAAAAAATCTCCAAGATGTAATAACTTGGAAAAACATGATAAAGTTAGGGAAATTTTCAAAAATTATGGAAAATCATGGCATTTTTGATACATTAGGTTAAATTACATAGTTATTTTACTTATTTATGGTAAATTTGATAACTTAAGATAAATTGGAGACGTCAATTCAATGTTCTCAATTCTGGTCCTTCCTTAGAATTTAAGACACACTTTTGACTAATGACATTCAACTGGCAAAAAAATTATTATAATTTATATATATATATATATATATATATATATATATATATATATATATATATATATATATATATATATGTATGTATGTATGTATGTATGTATGTATGTATGTACATATACATATGTGTATATATATATATATATATATATATATATGTATATATGTATATATATGTATATATGTATATATATATATATATATATATATATATGTATATATATATATATACATATATATATATATATATATGTACATATACATATATATATAAGCTTGCCCACCCTTTAATTGTGGATATTATGGTTGGGTAGTCATGGCTCATTTTTTTAGCATGATATTTTGAATTTATTGAACTTTTTATCTAGTAATTTATATCATATTAATAAAAAACACTAATTTTTTTGTGTGTTGATTGATAGTCCAAAAGATGAAGTGAATACTATAATATTTTATAAAATATACATGCTTATTAAATTGAAGCTTGACCAATTGAGGTCTAATCATAAACATATTAAAACCATTTATTATTGCTATTTTTTTCTCAATTAAGCATTCACCCTAAACATTTAGTGAGTGATATAAATAGAAAAGGTGATAAAGGGTCTTATTACATTATACCCTTCGATTATTAAAATTTTTGGGAAGGGATTTCATTTATAATAACAACAAAGGTTATTTAATAAATACATTTCTTAATCCATGTAACCCATTGTGTTGAAAATCAAAATTAGATGAGGATAGTTTTGAGATAATACCATGAAAGCATATCATCTGCATTGGTAATATCCAATTTAATACTCAATCTCTATATTTTTCTAAATTTTTGATGAACTTAGTGAGTTATTGAGCAAGAACAATGTGGTCTAAAATATATCATCTTGTAATAGATCCACCATGTTCCTTTAGATAAGTGCTAGAAGAAGTAACGTTAAATGATTAGCAATGACTTTGGTGATAATTTTGTAAACAAAATTACAAACATAAACATGTCAAAATATTTTTTAGTATATTTCTTTGGAATAAGTTTGATAGAGGTGTTAAAAAAATTATATAAAGCTATAGGCTTAAACATGTTGAAATATATTGTAGTATATTTATTATGTCATTATTTATTTAATTCATACCTATAAATAATATTTATTAATATCAAAAAGCTATTTATAAATTTCATCTCATATGAACCCAATTAGAGGCCACACTACGCTAGTTTCCTTAGTGATAATAGAGAATCAATAAATGAGAATCGAGACACACACTAAATACTTATAGATTCATAGAAGGGACTTACTAAATTTTATCAGTGGGTGTGGTTGAGAAAATTTAAGAGTATTTTTAAATTTAGTGGCTGTATGGATTTTTAATTCTTTTTTTTTAATCAGTGCTTAGCTTTTGACTAGAGTTATAACCAGTTCTGGGGGAAAAATTGGGGACCTAGTCCTTGAGAGAACTATAGAACCATTAACACTTGATCACATTGAAACCATAGACTAAATAGATACATATGACCTATAAATTCCCTATAATATTTGAGCTTAGGTGGGGCTAGGCATAAACATACCACTTCACCAATCCTTCTATACACTACATCTCATTGGTATGGATTTTTAATTCTTGTGTTGAAAAATTCTAGGAATTAAATGCAAATAGGTGGTCCAAAATTTTATTAAATTTTAAAATATATATAAAAAAATCATTCAAGGTGCACATTGGTATATCTTTTAGTTCCCCTCTTTAAGGTTATGGTCCTATAGAGGAGGCTTTGTAAAATTTCTTACTGGGGGATGCACATAAAATTTAAGAAGAGCCTTTTCCATATTAGTAGTACCATGGGTTTTAAATATATAATTATATATGAATATTAGATTTAGGGTTTTAAAAATATTAAGTTAAATTATAAAAAATATGAAAATTTATGGATAATTTGTAATATTACATTTTTTAAATTAGATTGGTTAAAAATTTAGGTTGAAGGGGCACATACCCTTTACAACTAATAGTCAAAAGATAAATAAGTCAAATCAATAATATAAAAAGAGACAAAAAGAAAAACCCAATAGCTAAACCCACCATCCACCAAAAAACAAAAAAGTAGCCAAATAAAAAATAGAGACCAATAAACTATTCTAATTTAGAGTAAAAGACCAACTGTTTGATCTTAGTACTAGCACTTTTATTATTTTTTCCCCTAGTCTGACTCCTAATAAACTATTCCTTAGCATCATCCTATCTCTTCCTCTTAAGGTTAAAGGAACAAAACTCCCCTTTTTATTCCTTAGTATCCTAGGTAACTTCCTCCTCTTTTTCATGCTAGTTGGATTTAACTTTTGGGGTATGAATCAGGTGATCTATACCTTCACTAGTTTTTGCCATATCCAGATAGAGGAATCCTTTGAGCTTCTTGAACTCCTCAACAATTTTGTCATAGAGGAATTTTTGGATGACAATTTTTGTATACATCTCTTGGAGGGAGTCTTCAATCTCCACCTTGACATTGGACCCTGAGACCCCTTTACCTTTGGTAGGAAGTGGGTGGATGAATGTAGGGCTTCTTGAGCCAAGATTGGGGTCCTCTTGAACATGTTTAGCTAAATTCTCCACATCCTTCTCCTCTTATTCATCTCTCAAATCCAATTGAGTTTTATTCCCTTCCTCCTCTAAATTATCCCTCTCACTATTAATGTTTATAGCCTCAGTGATAATCTTAGACAATAGTGGCTCCCTACCTTAATCAACAAGATTAGGCCTTGGTGTATTAAATCCACTGAAGGATTCTTTTTGAAATTCAACATCAAAATCTCAAAAGATTATAGCAATAAAAATAAGATGCTAATTATATAACCTTTAAAGTGGTTCAAAAGAAGGAAATGATGTGAAAAGATAACAGTGTGTTTACCCTTAAGGGTAATGCACCTCATTATTTATAAATAAACCCCTAGCCATTTCCTTAGAAGCTTTATGTGTATAAATCCCTTATGAGTCAAATGCTTGGGTTTGTTCTTTTCCTTCTCTTTCTTGTAAAATATGTTCAAGATTTCCTCCTTCCACCTCTTATCTTTGAATGCCTTGACACCATGGCATTCCATCCCTATTATTTCACCAATGAGATCCTCAGTAATTTGAATCTTTAGGCCATGCATTCTCACTTCATGGTCTTTCTATCCATGGGAAAAATCCCTGAAGAGCATAGTATCATGCCCAACTAGACATTCCATAAATGATGCCAAACTACCATAGACCATTTTTTCTAAACATACTCATTTTTATTAACATCATCAAAAGAAATCAGCTCAAATCAGTCTCTATCCCCACCCATATTTTGAAAGTGCAACCTAATTCTATAGACTTCACAAAATAAACTCTTTGAGAAGGAATAATGAAGTTGATATAAATTAGATCTACCCTTGGTCATATGATGAAAACTTGGGGCTCCCCAAATGTGAAAGTATTTGGTAATAATGGCATTACATGTATAAAACTCATTGTGGATGATCTATGATTATATCATAATTAATTTACTAATTACCACTTTGTGTGATGTGTCCCTTCTCTATCTAAATAATTTAGATGACATCATTTGGATAATCAATCTCATGCCAATTGATATGATCACTCCTTAGGACTCTAATGTTTTCCATGCAATTGGCACCCTTATTTCCTTCCCTATAGATGTGTCCTAAAGAGACCCCTTTAAAGTGGGTCAGTAAGTTCTTAGGATCATTGATGATGCTATAAATGTTCCAAGAGGGGTGAGAGAAGCCTTTTAAGTAGTTGATAATTTTCATAAAATCCCCCTCAATTTAGATGAACTCTAAGCTAAGATTGGCTACCAACTCAATACCCCAAAGTGTCATGGTGGCTTCTGAGACATGGTTGGTTTGGATACCTAACATATCCACAAAGCCACTCTAATATTACCAAAATAATATCTAATCACCCCTCCTATGCCCACTATACCTTGATTCCCTTTCTTTTCCCTGTCAAATTTTAGCTTAAAGCCTAGGGGAGGGGGAAGTAACCACTTAACTTTAGACATGTTGACCCCCTTTGATTAAGCTTTTCTAAGGATGACTAGATTGAGCTGAGTCATAATTTGGGAGAAGGAAGGAGAGTTAGGTTGATCAAAAGAGGATTCAAAGGAAGACTAATTTTCATGAACAAAGGCCAAGACCCATTTGAAATTGGAATAAGAAAGAGGTTTGAGATTCTTGATGATGCAAGAATTCTTAACTTTCCAAATACCCTAAAAATACTAGGGATAGCCAGGTTCCACTAGAATTTTAGTGGGGGGTCATCCCCGAGAAGCTTCCATTGGATGATCAGGTCCTTAATGGAACCTTGGGTGACCCAAGAGAAGTTAGAAATGTTGAATAAGATCTTAAAAATAGACAAAGTAAAAGAATAGAAGAGGAACAAGTGTTTCACAGTATCAACTTCCTGCTTGTAAAGAACACACCTATTAAGGATGGGAATTATTATTTTGATTAGGTTGTCCACAGTAATAATCTTGTTTTGGGATACCAACTATAAAAAACACTAATTTTGGGAATGAGGTTTTTAAGCCAGAGATCCTTCCAGTTGTCATCTTCATCTTCATAGACCCAAAGGGAGGAATAATCAAATTTAATAGATTAAAGGCCATGAGGATCATGTTTCCAGATGAGGGCACCTTCCTTCAGAAAAATATTGATGTGAATGTGTTGAATAGAGTCATTTAAGTCTTTAAGGAGGTGGGATTGTTGCTAGTTTAGGTCATTGTTTACAAGAAGTTTCCACCTCTTCCTCCCATTCCTCTCTTCCCAATAATCTGACAACTTGTGACCATATATTTCCTTAAAGAATGAGATCAAATCCAAATGTTGGAAGGAGGTATCCAAAGGGTCATTTATCTAAGGTTCAAATAAAAATTTGACTAGGTTTTCCCTACCTACACTCCATTGAATACCTTTAATAAGCATATTCTTGCTAGCTTTCAATTATTTCATAGAATGTTAAACCATTGTCAGGGCCAATTTATAAAAGAAAATGATAACCTTCCCCATAATTAAGATATTTTGCCCTAATTATTTTAGTCCACTGGTTCTCATCCTTAACTACCCTTCAACCTTACTTAGCCAATAGAGATTGATTTATGGTTTTAACTCTTCTTAATCCTAGACCTCCTTTTGAGGTAGGGTGATAGGATTTTTTCTAAGAGACAAGCAGGAACTTGAATCTATCTTCATCACCTCTCCCAAGGAGTTTTTCTAAATTTGTTCAATTTGATCTATGATCCTTCTAGGGATGATGAAAAGGGACATGAAATAGATAAGAGTGCTTTGGAGAGAACTCTTTAGAATTAAAAATTTTCCTACTTGGGATAGGAGATTCCCTTTCTAACCTGCTAGGTTTTTCTAAATCTTGTCTATGAGGGGATTTCAAAATTTTGATTTCATAAATCCCTCAAAAAGAGGAGTTCCAAGATAGGAATATGGGATATTCTTGATGATATAGTCTAGAATCTTGGAGATTTTATCTTGAAGGAAAAATGGAGTATTGAAAAAAAAGAGGGATCTCTTGTGAAAGTTGACACTCTGACCTAAGACCACTTTGTAAATTTCAAGGATATTTCTAAAACACCTGGCTTCCCCCATCATCAGTGTATCTTTCATGAATTTTTTATGAGTGATCAAGATGGTGTTAGGGGTAGAATTGATACCCTTGATCATGTTAGAGATTCTAACCTTGATAATAAGTCAACTCAATGCTTCCACTAGGATGATGAATAGGTACAGAGAAAGAGGATCCCCTTATCTTAACCCTCTCCCTGATGGAAAGAAACTTGAGGGACACTATTAATAATAATAGATAACATAGGGGTTAAAATGTAGGCGGCAATCAAACTCCTGACTAAATGATTGAAGTTAAAACTAGCCAAAATTTTATCAAGGAATTGCCAAGTGACCCAGTCACAGGCCTTATTCATTTCAAGCTTGAGAAACATACCTTGCCAATTTGAGTGGGACATTGATTGGGTGGTTTCATGAGAAATGATGATCCCATCCAAAATTTATCTTCCAAACACAAAGGATCCCTATTGTTATAAAATAATTTTATCTAATAGAAGTTTAATTTTGAGTGAAGGACCTTTAGTGTGAATTTTATAAAATGTGGAAGACAAACTGATGGGTCTAAAGTATGAAATTTTAGTGCCCCGCTGCTTCTTGGGAATGAGCATTAGGAAAGTGTTTTCGAAATATTGAATCATGGTACTAGCCTTGAAAATTTCCATACAAACTTCATGCTAAATAATGTCCCAAAAGACCTGGAAGAAGAAAGGAGGGAAGTTTTCAGGTCTTGGGGACTTGTCCCCTTCCAAAGAGAACACAATAGACTATATCTTCTCACCTAAGGTGGGGGGTGAGAATGGAGGAATTATCTTCTTGAGATATAACCCAATCAAATAGGTTATCCACTTGATCCTCAAGACCCTCATCCTAGGGGGGGACATAGGCAAATAAATATTTATATAAATTAATAAATTGGGTTTCAATATCTTCATCCTTCCTGAACCAAGTTCCATTCTCCCCTTGGATTTCTATTATAAGCTTTTGTTGGTAGTTTTGTAACATAGAGATGTGGAAATATTTCATATTTTTGTTGCCTTCCTTAAGCCACAACTTTTTGGACTTTTGCCTCCAATAGGTTTACTCCTTTGCTTTTAGGTTGTGAAAAATACTTAAAAGTTCCTTTTCTTTCAATTCAAGATTAGGGGAAGATCCTAAAACTAAGATTTCCAATTCAATCCTTCGAATTTACTCTTTGATGGCATTTTTCTGAATGAATATATTCCCAAACACTTCTTTATTCTAGGTTTTATGCTTATTCTTAACATGTTTGAGTTTCATGGCCAAGGTAAACATGGCGTATCCTTGAATTAGAATACTCCACCATTCCTTAATACATCCCTCCAAGGTTTGATTAGAGAGCCACATTTTTTTAAACTTGAAAGGCATAGCCTTGGAATTTGACACCATGTCACTTTGGAATAGAAGCAAGTTATGATTAGATCCAATTATAGTGAGGGATGAGAGAAGACAAGAAGAATTACGGATCTAATTGAGAGAAATGAGGAACTTTTCTAGTCTTACTTGAATGAGATTATCTCCTAGTCTTTGGTTTGACTAGGTGTATTGGTTACCTTTAAGTTCCACATCATAAAGATTAACATTAGTAATAAACTCATTAAATTCTATTATATTATCATTGAGAGAGAAGATTCCCCCTTTTTACTCCCTTGGGGATAAAAGAGAGTTAAAATCTCCTACAACTATCCACCTCATATTTTTGAAATGCTTTCTAGTGTCCAACAAGTTATTCCATAACTTGTTTCTTTCAAGCCTGGAATTCATGGCATAAAAATTGGTGAGGATCTAATAGTTCTTTTCATGGATATTAAAAAAAGAAACAAAGATATGGGACTCGATAATAATAAGGGGGTTTCCCTCCAAGACTGAAGGATCCCAAAAAACTACCAGACCACTTGAATCCCCTCTCAAATTACTACAATCACAATGTGATTTGTCTCAAATATTAAACTTGATCTTTGAAAGTTTTTCAGCTAACATCTTAGTTTCTTGAATCAATAGAATATATGGTTTGATCTTTAAAACTAAATTTCTCACCAACCTCTATTTATCAGGGTTGTTCAACCCCCTTATGTTCCAAGAAAGAACTTTCATTTCTTATTATTGGGGTAGTGCCTAAGGGTCATCCATGTGCCCTTTTCAACTTTCCTATCTATTTTCACTCTCTTAGAGCTCTGGGATGAGGGTCTACATGATGATTTCTAATCATAACCAACTTATGCTTTTTTCTTTCTCTTTTTATTCTAGATTGTTTCCCATTTCTCCTCAGCTGAGTCTTTGGGTAAAGCAAAACTTTCCCCTTTACTAGTAGAATAACATTATCCTTTAGATGAGGAGAAAAATTTAGACACCTTTAAATATTTAATAGGAGTGAGGAGAGTCTAAAAAGGTAAAATTTCTTGCAACACTAGGTCAACATCTAATAGGAGAGAAGTATGAGGAATGGGACAAGAGGAAATGGGGTGAGAGATGACCGAGGAGTTCTTACAAGAGGGAGGAGATCCCAATGGGGAGAACATAGATTCAACAAGAATGTCCCTCAAAGGGGAAGAGGAACCAGGTGGAGGGGATATTTGGGGTCCTAATGGGGAAGTTAGAGCTAGGGTGAGACAAGGAGGGCTAAGGATCTTAAGAGACATAGGGGGTCTCGATAGAACAATAGTAGAGAAAATTTTCCCTAGATTGAGGGGGCCAAAGCCTATTTGGGGGAGGGTGTTAGGGGGTTTCAAGGAGGGGGAAGGGGGTCGAGAAGGAGAGGAAATGGGGAGAGGGGGAAGGAGAGAATACATCTTTGGGATAAGGGGTAAGGGAGATTTAAAAGGGGAATGGGGGGTAGGGGAGGGGGAAGAGAAGAGGGATCTTAGGCTGAGGATTTCCTGGGTTAGGGGGTTTCAAGGAGGGGGAAGGGGGTCTAAAAGGAGAGGAAATGGGGAGAGGGGGAGGAAAGGAGAGAATAGATATTTGGGAGAAGGGGTAAGGGGGATTTAAAAGGGGAATGGGGGGGTAGGGGAGGGGGAAGAGAAGAGGGATCTTAGATAGAGGATTTCCTGACCCAAGAGGGGGAAGGGGGAATGGGAAGCTTCTTGAGTAGGTAGTAATCTTTAGATGAGTGGTTTAGGACATCACAACTTTTACAAATCTTAAAAGATCTTTTGAATTCAATCCTTTGATTTTAGATACCTTACTTTGATTTAATCTTGATATAATGGATTAAGGGTTTATCAGATAGGATGAAAATGTAAACCTTGGTGGCAAGGAGTCTCCTTCTATACCTAGTGATTGGGTCAATAGAAAAGGGTTGACCAAGCGCCCTGGTAATCCCAAAAATGACTTCTGATGCCCAAAATTATAGAGGGAGTTTTGGCAAACTAATCTAGATTGGGATATCCTCAAAGACTAAACTATTGAGGTTAAGTCCTATCTTCCATTTTTAAAGTTAGACCATTGATTTACCCATAAACCAAGGTCCTCCTGTGAGGGTCCTTAGTTATCCTCAAGATGGGATAAATTGATCAGAAAGAAATTTTTGGGCATGGCTATGATATTGATTTACCCTTTTGGTTTCCATTTGAAATTAGCCCAATTCCAAAAAGAATCGATATTTAGCTAGAAATCATTAAACTTGGCCAAGATAGAATTTGATAGAGAGGAATTGATTTTATCGATGATAATGTTTGGTACTTAGAGACTTACCTCCTTACTTTCACCCATTAGGACCAAGAAAGAATCTTCTAGGAATACATGATGACGTTCCCCCATGACTAGATCCACCCATGAGGATTGTTGTTTGCCTTTGATGGGGTTGGATTCAGTAACTTATGGACCCCAATTGGGCTCCCCTCTAAGTACCAACTGATTCTTTGAGTCATTTGATAAAATAGGAACTTTACCCAAAAAAACCTTTTTCCAAATCTATCATAGACTAAATGAGATTGTTGGGTTGTAATTTGCCTTCCTCCTGCCCATCGCTAGCATTCAAAATTCCTATAGCAGCTCCTTTCCTATAGTAGGTTCCTATTTGTAATATTACATTAAATTAGAAAAAAATATAAAATTTAGCATAAATTTGACATATTTATCAATAATTAAAAAATTGAGGGAAAATTAAGCTAATTTTATGATAAATAAAAACATTAAGTTAAATTAGTGAAAATTTCAAAATTTAAGGTAAACTCAACATATTTAGGAAAATTTCCAAAAATTGACACATATTATGGGAATCTAGGGAAAATTCAACAAATTAAGTTAATTTAGTGAAAATTCAAATATATTATGGAAGATATGAAAACATTATGTTAGATTACCAAAAATTAGGGAAATTTAGGAAAAAATATAAAATATAATGTTAAATAAGCATAATTTTGACAAATTTAGGGAAAATTTTAGTAATTAGGGATAATTTGATAAATTTAGGGGGCAAAGTAAAAAAAATGGAGATATTATGACTAATTTATTATAAATTTGAAAACTTAGTTTAAATTGGAGAAAAAAAATGAAATTTCAGGGTAAATTTGACAAATTTAAGTAAAATTCCCTAAAATGAGGAAATTTCAAATATTATGTTAAAATAAAAAATTAGGTTAAATTGGTAAAAATAATAAATTTAAGGAAACTTCAATAAATCAATTTAAACTAAAAAAAATGTAAATTTTAGGGAAAATTTAAAAATATTAGGTTAAATTATATAAATCATAGAATTTAGGGGAAGTTTGAAATATTATGTTAAATTAGAAAAATTTATATAATTTAAGGAAAAAATAACATATTTACCAATAATAAAAAATTGAGGGGAAATAAAGCCAATTTTAGACAAAATTGAAAAATTAGACAAATTGGCAAATATTCTAAAATTTAAGGTAAACTAAATTTAGGGAAATTCAAAAAATTAGGGCAAATTTAACAATGAGTGTTAAACTATCATAAATCTGAAAAAATTATGTTAAATTTGAAAAAATACAAGAATATAAGAAAAATTAGAAACATTAATTAAAATGAGTAAAATTAAAAAAAGTGAAAATTTAACTAATTTATGTAAAATTTGAAAACATAGGTCATATTAGAGAAAAATTGAAATTTTAGGGGAAAAAAAAACAAATTGAGGGGAAATTAAAAAAAAGAGGAAAATTATGAAAAAATAAGGAAAATTCAACAAATTAAATTATATTATAAAAATTCAAAATGTTTAGGGTAAATTTTAAAAATATTAGGTTAAATTACCCAAATTATGTGAATTTAGGGTAAATTTGAAATATTATGTTGAATTGACAATTTTATAAAATTTAGGGCAAACTTGACAATTTTTGGGTTATTTAGGCAAACTACGACAAACTTAGAGAAAACTAGGTAAATTGGGGGAAATTAGGATAAACTTAAAGAAAATTAGGGTGAAAAAAATAAGGAAATTTAGGGCAATTGAAGGTAATTTACATAAAATTTAGGGTTAATTAGAAAAAAATAAATAAATTAGGGTAAATTCAACAAATTTAAAGTTAATTAGAAAACTTAGGGGAAATAAGCACAAATTAAGGTGAAATAAACAAATTTAAGGAAAATATAAACATTTTTTATCATATTAAATTAAATTATACAAATTTAGGGGAAATACAAAAAAAAGAGAAATTGAAATAAATAAATAAATAAATTTTGAATTTTTTATTATATGTAATTTTATAAAAAAAATTATAGTATGTAAAATCATTTTTATTCCTCAAATTTTTATTTTGTAAATTTTTTAGTTATTTGATAAATTATTTT
Organism: Torreya grandis; assembly: GCA_037957365.1. Classification (NCBI taxonomy): domain Eukaryota; kingdom Viridiplantae; phylum Streptophyta; class Pinopsida; order Cupressales; family Taxaceae; genus Torreya; species Torreya grandis. Next base: position 2,104,854 of record JARHVA010002996.1, on the reverse strand, counting down.
TGTCATCTTGAGGTTAAGCTTCAATTGGTTAATAAATTCATCATTGCATTTGGGGGTACCCATGGTATGCCTCCCATATCCACTAACCTACATTCCTATCATATTCCTCCCCCTTCCACTCACCCAAATTTATCACCTTATCCCTATAGTGGACCATCTCCATCTACTCGATGACCACATTAAAAATTTTCACCCAATGCTACATGTAGTGATTTATACTACCTCTCATTTATTGTCTAAGATATGTGAAAAATGGTGATTGTCTCAAACCCTCTCCACCTAAATCTACCTCTAAAGAAAAATGAATAAACTCTGAGCCAATATATAAAACCTTCTTGGTTTTGTTGGAGCCCAAAATGTCCCTTGACATTTTGGGATGCTTGAGTTGAAAATACAAGAAGCTTTTAAATGTTGATAAGTCTTATAGTTAATACCATAAGGTTCTATGTGACTTTCATCAAACATTTGTGTTCTCTCAAATATTTTTCCTGATGTCCCTACCTCATAGGGTATTTTTTATTTGGATACATTTAAAAATATATCCCTTATAGTTCAATTATGTGATCACAATATGTTCTAGGTCCTATTCATACTATGGTCTCAATTTGCCTATATTATGACTTGATTTAATAATTCATATCAACAACCTTCACAAAAAACCATAGTTCACCCATAATAACTTCCTTATACATAAAGTATGAAGTATAGTTGTGGCCACATTAAAATGCATAGGTCTGGGGTCACTTTATTTTAACAAAATTTCCCCATATACACTTAGTATAGGTTAAATTTTATTATAATGGTTTTGCATGGCTGCTTTCATTTATATTTGATCAAGTCTACTCAATCATTAAAATAAAGTGAACCATAGAGAGTTTAACATGTCCCTGATGTCATATTGGCAACCTCAAGTCAAAATGAGACTCCAAGATAATGTGAATCTCTCACCAATAAAATTATTCCATGTGGAAATAAGAAAATAAATAAATTGAAAGAGTTAATGAGTCCACACAGCTCAACCAATTTATTGTTAAATCAAAAATATCTCCATGAATTCTATATCCTAGAGAAAACATGGAGTTACCACAAGTTTGGATCAGAGTGGTGTGATGAATTAAGGAAATATGATGAAGTTGAGTCTAGATAAGCCATAGGTTTTGTGCCACATCACCATGATCAAGTTAAGTGTAAAGTAAAGTCACAAATGTTAAATTAATAAGGGGATCTAATGTTTCAAGGGATCCCTAGACTATGAAAAATATGTTTGGAAGCTTAAGTAACTTTATTGGGTCCATTATCATGTGTTAATAAATGGATTCCACATGTATTTTTCTAAATTGTATGCTCCCATAGATTCATGGACTTCACTATGGCCTATTTCTAAAAAAAGGCCACTCCAAGACTGCATGGCTTTGTGATTTTGTATGGTCACCATGAGTTACAATTAACAAATGTTGTGTGGACCAATCAAAATTTTCCATGTGGACACAATAAATATTGAAGGTGAGGAAGAGAAAGACCACAAATCAATGATGGCAACTCAACAAGTTATGCCAAATAGAAGTGACAAGTGTGAAATGGAAGGGTCACTGAATAATTCCATGTGGCCAAAATAAAGTTAAATAGAGATTATGACTTAGAGGATGATTTGCATGGAAGTTTATCGTTCTTCAAAAAGTCAAACCCAATGGAAGATAAAGTGGATTTAATTAATCCATAGGTATAGTGATTATGAACTAATGTAAATGAAACTTAGGAGGACTTAGTGAGTTTGTGTCCCAATGATAAATTATAGGTTTCCATGTGGTACTTTCTAAGTATATGCAAAACATGTCAATGCCAAATATACATGTGGGGCCACAAGAATTTTGACCATAAGGTGATTAAGCATGGATGCACAAGATGTTAAAAGGGACAAAAGATAATAAAAAATATATGATGGATTTTTAATAATTCCACATGTTGTGCATAGTGAAAAATGAATTATAGAGCCATAGGTTCATAGATTATGAGTTAAAATGATTTAATGATTAAAGTGATTCCATAAACCCTATAATTTTGTGACCAATGATGAATTTCCATGTGTATTAATTTGATTAGAAAGTTTGAAATGAAAAATTATGTATACCTATAAACTCCATGGCCTCAAGGATATGAGATTAAGCTATTTGGATTTTCGAGATGTACATTGTTCACTTAAATTATAAAGTTTTATTATTTTAAGATTGTCTACAAATCTACCACATATAATGTATCCATAATGAACAATGACATATGTTAACTACTCAAATTTATATGAGGTTGATTTTTTTCCATAACTTGAGTTACATGACTCTATTTTGAGCATAGTTGGTTTTATTCTAAAGTTATTGACAGGTGTTACACAACAATTTAAAATTTGTGGGGAATTGATGAAATTTTATAGATCAATTCACATTTGAATTTATCAACTATTATTCTCTTCATGGTGAAATAATAATCCATATTAAGTTGTATAAGCTATTAGGGTCACATTTTGAGCCATCAAGAAGTTTTAAGTGATCCCCAAATTCTCTTAAAGGCTTGATCATTGGTTCCCATGGGTATAATTTTTATATTGTGCCAAGTATCACTATAGATGTTCCCCTTTCCACATTCTCCTAATTTTATGCTACTAAACATGCTTATGGGGGTATTTTGTTGGTTATCAAAGTGATCTTTGTGTTTCTTTGAAGAAAATATATTCGCAATTAAAGGATTGTTATCAATAAATTTTCATGTTTTCTCTATATTATGTGTGATCAAAGTGGATTATTATTTACTAAACTTAAGATCTGTGGCCACTTATCTCCTGATTCCCCATGGAGTTACTTGATCTATATATGCTTGAATAATGGATATTAGGGATTGGTTAAGAGTGTGACACATTATACTATAGATATTTATCTTTTCCTCTAACCTTTATGAGAATTTATCTAGATATCTTGAGTAAAAAGGTGAAAACATATATAAATTAATGAAAATTTCCTTTATTCTAGTCTTTTGCATATGGGGATAATTTATTTTCTTTAAGGGCCAAATATATATATGTTTAGCATATTTTTTAGTGAGAGCCTCACATAATTAAATGAGTGGTGTATATTCTATCAGAGTGGGATGTAATTGAGTATCTACTAGATATGATTAAATGCCTAAAAAAATTACATATGTGTAGTTGTGAAATCAAACATGAGATATAACAAGTTTATTACTCAACAATATAAGGATTGAAATATTAGACATAAGATATTTAGGAAGGGGAATTATATAGTTGAAATATCAACATGTCCTCACTTCCTCATGAATATGGGATTATCTTTCACAATGACCTAAAAGACACCTAAGTTAGCTAAACATGTGTAGGGAAAAACTATTAAATAGAATTAAAACCTACACTAACCCCCTACTAAGTGTATCTTAGGTGGGTAATAGAATTAGGTATCATCATAAAGACATAATGAGGTACCCAAGTGCATAGTAAATAGATAACTAAGAAGTCCCCATAGAATATGTTGAAGCTACCTATAGTAGATTTCTCAAAATGGCCAAAGTTGATGATGAGATCCTCTACCTAAATATTGAAGAAGCTCCATCTACATTGAACAATGTTTCTTCCATTTGCCAAAGGAATAACATGATATGTGTACTTAAATTATACCCATTCCATAATGGAATATGAAGGTAGCATTATGAAGATCTCTGAATATGATCAAAATATAAAATATGGTATAAGTCTTGTAAGATCATGCACAAGAACTAAATGTAATGCCACTAAAGTGAACCTATTAAAAAGACATGGAACATTAAATAAATAATTTCCATGTGAAGTGTGGAGCATGGTGAACAACTCTCAAAACTAAAGAATATATTTTAGATGATGCACATGGATCTACAGAATGAGTATCCATAGGAAGAGATGAGTCATCAATGCTCATAATAGGTGAGCTTACATTGTCAATGAAGATCAGATGATCCTATAAAGAAATAATATGTGATGGATCTAGAAGATAAAAATCTTGATTAAGAACTAATTTAGATTCTACAAAAGGATAACTAAGGCCAGGCATAATCTTGTTCATTAGTGATGACTCAACATAAGGAAGAACATTGTCCATCAAAAATGTGTCATCACAAGAAATATAAGTAGGAGGAGAGAACACAACAGTCTCTAAAGAGATAATATAAATATGAAGAGGAGTGATATAAATCTTAAAAATATCTCTAAAAAGAGTTTGAAGAGTTCTCCAAATAGTGGAGGGACACTCTATGTGCTCCACATAGTGGTGTCAGTCCCATGAAATGTGCATTAATAAGTGACCATATACATAGTCACAAGAGTTATCCTAGTCATTGTATTGATAAGGATAAGTTGGGGAATTAATTTGTCCATATAGAAATGAAATAAGGTCCTAATCCATGATCAAACATTCCATGTACATCTACCATGAAACATAGTTGTTATTTCCAAGAAGAACCACTAGATTTGAATCATCTATCCTCATCTGACATCTCTCAAGGTGAGTCGACATGGCCACAAGTAACCATGCATGCTTAATGGGATGGACATCAAACTTAGTCAAAGATGTGTCTAAGTGATCAATGTAATAGTCACCAAAATTCCCTTGTTATTGCATAAGTTGGCACTTCATAATTGAATACATATAAAATCAACACATTTAAGTGTGTATACAATCAACAAAATACAAAATCAACACAAGTATGCAAAAGATAAGAATAAATATAATGCCCCCTAAATATATAAAGGTTCAAATTTATAAGGCACAAGAATAAGACCAATGCATATAGCTTAATAACTCACACTTTCAAATAAACCTAAAAGTAAGTAGCAGGATGAAAGTTATGTGTGTTCAAAGTTATAGATGGAAAGGGCAATATTCACTTTGAAAATTTAAAAAAAAAATGGATGTACAAATGTTTGGATTGGGTGTTAAGGTTTACCCCCCACTAATAGGAATCAATATTTAATCCCCCTCTAAGTGACCACACCATATGACCAGGGGGATAAGACCTTTTATGAGTTGATGTGATTGATGTTATAATGACATCATCAAATTATCATTGAATAATGTGTTAGGTTTTGGAGCTAAAAGCTTCACTGATGTAGACATTGGAGGAGGTTGCTGAGTGTCACAGTCACCGACGTCGGTCAAGCCAACCAACGGCGGTTAGGTGTAGACAAGAAGCTACCGACATCGGTCAGGGATCGGCCGATGTCAGTCATCTCTAGGTAGATAGGGACTAACATCGGTCGCCTGTGTAGTTCTAGAACTGCTTGTTCATAAATAGTTAATTAATGAACCAATTGTTTGCATGTTGAAAGGTTATTTTTAGTCTTGAGCTGTAGATCTAATTATTGTAATTAGATTTCTAATTATTGTTTGCATGAGATCTATATAATAGACTCATGGGCTATATTGTAAAGCATGTTAGTTTGAGTTGAGCTTAGTTAGCTCCTTCAGAGTGAAGAGAGCAAGGTGTGTTCCTCCTAGTTCCATAGGGGTGCCGAGTGTGTATGATCAGGAAGAGCTGCAGGTTATGCAAGTTCTGGTAGAGATCCACAGCGGTGCTGGTTTGGAAAATCAGAAGGGTTCTTCATGTGTGTAGGATCTTGGTCAGCAGGTGTGCAAGGCCACATTTGGAGATCTACATGTGTAATTAAGATCATTGATTTGCAAGTGTGTGTGTGCAATGTCAAAAGAGGTCTATGGGGTAGCAAGATCAAAGGTGACAATAACATATCAAGGAGCAAGATCAGGTGAGATCTACTTGGAGTATGTTGTGTACTTGGAGTACAGTGTGTACTCGGTCATGGAGTACGTGGAGTACTTATGTACTGGTAGTAGTGATACTGACTGGTGGTACTGGCAGTAGTGATACTGACTGGTGGTACTGGTAGTAGTGATACTGACTGGTTGGAGGTGAACAACAACTCTGTGTTTGAGTTGATTATTGGGATTGTAATTGAGAGAGTGAACTCTTGAAGGTGAATTACTGTACACTTGGTGTGGGAAGCCTGTAAGGTGTGGAAGAGTGTGGCATCTCTTCATTGTAATTTCTTTCTGGAAGAGTATTAATACAATTAGGTATTGTCTCTCATATTATGTGCTATTTTTGAATTCTAGTTACTTGTGATTCTGGTTTAATTCTGCATGTTTAGTTGCTTGGTAATCAATTGTGCTTCTTCGGGTCCTAACATAGTGTTTCACTTCATGAGCTTAAATTTGATGTTCCCATGGCTATCCTTAGAGTTTGGGGTTCCCTTCACAGTCATCAAGATTTTTTATTAGGTTTATAGTTGTCCCCTATAGTTGGTAGGATTTTTGTTTTCCCATAAAATTAGAAAGTTAGATGTTAGGGTTGGGAATTGGAGATACATGGACCTTTTTAAGTGGTCAAAAGTATGGAGGTCCTAATAATGTCAGAGGTTACAATAGTTCTAGTAGTGGGAAGTTTAACTACAAGAGTAGTCAGGAGTTCTAACAATCATATTTATGGACTACTAGAGTAGTGAATAGTTTTGACATCAAAACTTTAGGCTACTTGAGTAGTTGATATTTTTTGTAGAGGAACATAGACCTATTATTATATTCAAAATTCCAATGTCAAAATTTTGGGCTATCAATGTAGTGACAAGTTCCATATTAAGGTTTTAGGCATCAAAAGAAGGTGGGGTATTCATAGGTATCAGAGGAGATGAGGATTCTAATAGTGTTAAGAATGATAAATTTTCCTATAGTGCAAAGAAGACCCAAAGATTTGGTAGTATACACACAAGTATTAAAATTATACCTATCACAAAATCACTAGATCTAGTATACTTATTTAAAATCCATCTAAGATCAAATAGGAATATCCAAATGAATTTATTGATTCTAGTTAGCTACTCAAGGAATTTAATCATACTTTTCTTTTGCTCATTCCTAAGAAAGAAGGGGTAGTGAAATTTTATAATTGCTGGTCCATTAGTCTTTGTAACTCTTTCTATAAATCATTACCAAACTCATTACTTTGAGGATGCAAATAATCATGAAAAAAATTATTCAATCACAACAAGGGGGTTTCATTCTAGGAAGACAAATCCAAGATGGAGTTATTATGGTTCACAAAGCCAAACACTCTATGGAAAAAGGTAAAAAAGAAGCTATGATCCTAAAATTTGCTCCAAAAATCCAAGTTTTAAAAACCTTTAAAGTCTGCTTAGATCAAATTTAAATTAAAATAGAATATTTTAATTTCTAATTTCCCCTTTTAATAAATCCAAAAATTAAATTATAAAACTTCCATAATTTTAATAAAGGAAATTGAAAGGATTTCTGATCACATAAAGGATATTAAAAACAAAATATAACATAGAAGATTTATTTATGGGGTTTACCAAATGGCTACGTCCCTAGGTCCACTCTATGAGTGTTCAATTCTTATTAAAATTCTTTGAGACTGATTATAAAAAATCTCTCTAAGTAAATAATTATTTACGTACCAGATATCAATCTATGCAACAAAATAAACCTCTCAAAGGTTCTATTGTCTCTATATCCAAATATCTTTGTCTAAAATTTCCTCTATACAAATCCATTGCTTCTTTGCCAAAATCCTATTACTCCTTGTAAAATAACCTTGCAATTATATCTATATTTCTTAACAATAATGTTGGCTAGGCAATAACAAATTTACCTGAGTTGCAGTTTTTTCTATTTTGACAGCATGTCATTAGCAATTTGGGACTTCTTGCAATCTATATTCAGTTTTGTTCTACAACCGATCAAAACCCAAAATCCCAAAATGGAGTTCTAAATCATTGGCATATATCTAAGCGTGGATAATGGTGTAGAATTATCACCAAAGCTGATCCATGCTAATAATAACCTTGAGTTAATAATTATTAATTGTTAACAAAATCATAAAAAATCTCATGCCATAATAAGATATTCTTTGAATTTAATAGTACCAAACTTTGAAATCCAAATCCAATGCTTTGTTATATATATCATATAGTAATCATGTGTAAAGATCAAGATCAAGATTTACATAACAAGATTTTTAATTCTTGATTTAAATCGATATTTCCACACTTAACTAAAATACATGCAAGCATTCATGCCAAGATTCTAGTGTTGGAATGATGTCATGTATCTTTTTCAAGATTCAAGAATATTTCAACATAATAAAATAAAGACTTGAGTTTAGTAATATCAACACCAACCAATATTGTTTTACCACATAACCACAATCTTGAGCTTAATAAGCATTGCTCCAAATGTTGTCATGCAATACCATAGTCCAATGCCAAGTAAAGAAACCATACTCAATGCCTATAACTTATTTATGGAATATTAGCCCACATTTCCACTTTGGTGTTAACTTAGAAGTCCATGTCATTAAAATGACGTGTCCACTTAAATTCTTTTTTTTTTGTAAAGACTTTAACATGCATGTTAGAATGGTATGGATTTTATTAATTTTACTTTTTGGTAATAAAAGATATAATTTAAAATATTTAATAAAAATATATTAAAATATACTTATTAATTTTTAATAAATATATTAAAATATATAAATATTAAATTAAATATCTTATTAAAATATATTTTAATAAATAATAAATATATTAATTGATATCAATTTTTTAAAATTAATTATAAATGTTGTGGCGGAGGTGTGGTATTATTGGCTAGATAATGCCACACTTACATTCATTACAATAATTAAATATTGCCATTATTGATCAAAATCATGAGGTGAAAATCCCCTAGATCATTGCTCCCCACTGAGAGCTTTTGACCTCCAAAATTTGAAATTAATTATCAACTAGGTGAGGGTATTTTTCCCTCACTTTCCCAATTTCCATCCATTTTGCCTTATTTGGATGTAGCCCTTTCAAAACCACATGAAGATATTTTGTATCACCCCTTCGTGTAGTTTTAGTTTTCTTGTCAATAATAACATCTTCCTATAACTCATGAAGAGACTCAAGAGCAAAATCATCAACATTAGGAACCTGAATACCCTCATCTTGATCCATGATCATGGGGCATTCATAAAATTTTAATTTTTCCACATTAACAACTAAATAAATATGCATATAAGAAGGCAAATCCAATCAGAAAGCATTTGTACTAATCTTTTCCAAAATCTTTAAAGGACCATACCTAATTGGTTTTAATTTTCTGCTTTCACCTTTCAATCTTTCTTTGTTGATGTGAATCCAAACTTGATCACCCACTTTGAATTGATGATGAACTCTGTGTTTATCATAACTAGCCTTATATTTATCTTGGATCTTCTCTAACTATTCTTGAACAACTTTTTGAATCATCTAAATCCTCTGAATGAACTTTTTACCCTTCTCAACATCACTATTTCCATCCACCATTGAGTTAGATTCATTTTCAAAAGAGAAGTCCAAAGGAGACTTAGGTAAATAACCAAAACAAGTTTCAAAAGGAGACTTTAACTTATAAGAATGCAAATCACAGTTATAAGAATGTTGCACATAATATAAATTTTCATCTTATAATTTAGGATGTTTACCACAATACCCCCTGAGCAAATGTAGCATTGTTTGATTGACCACTTATGTTTGTCCATCAGTTTGTAGATGAAAGGATGTAATTTTATTTAGCTTAGTATCCATCAAATCCCATAATGCTAACCAAAAATCACCAATAAATAGAGCATCATGATCAGATATAATAGAAGTGGGTAACCCAAAATGGATCCAAATATTCTTGAAGAATAAATGTGTAGTATCCTTGCCTATAACCTGTTTAGTATAAGAAACCAAAATACACATTTTTCTAAATCTATCCACAACCACATAAAAATAATCATGTTTTATTCATGACATAGGTAAACCTCCTACAAAATCCATATAAATACTTTCCTAAGGATGGTTAGGAATAGGAAGAGATGTATACAATCTTAACTTCTGATTACTTGGTTTACTTGTGGAACAAATAATACAACCTTTAATATATTCAGATACATTTTTTATCATATGAGGCTAATAGAATTATCTTTATAACTATGCAACTATTTTACCAATGCCAAAATGACCTGAAACAAGAGAAGTATGTGCTTCTCTAATCATGTGAAATCTTTCATCATGTGGAATATAATATTTTCCAAGATGATATAACATTCTGTTATGCACATGATAATCAAATGCTTCTACTAATTTACCATTTATCAACTCTTCATAAACATCCTTAAAATAAACATCTTTACCATATTATTCCTTATAAATTTCATTAAAAAAAGGACTATGTTGCAAAATAGTAGATGCTACTATAGGAAGTCTAGAAAGCATATCTGTAACCTTATTATGTGTTCCCTTTTTGTACCTTATAACAAGATGGAACTGCTACAAAAATCCCATCCATAAAAAGTGTCATTATTATTGTAGCTTGGATTGTGATTGAAGATATTGCAAAGGCTGATGATCCATATGGATGATTGTCTCTTTTCCCATCAAATAGTGTTTCCAATCTTTCCCACTCTGCACTAAAGCATACAACTCTTTATCATAAGTAGGATAATTTTTAACTACACTTGTAAAGGTTTCCAAGTGAAAACACACCAATTTTTGGTTTTGCATTAACAATACCCCCATTACATACCACTAACATCAATTTCTATTTCAAAAGATTATCATAAATCAGGAAGTGAAAGAATTAGGGATGCACTTATCTTTTCTTTCAAGGTATTGAAAGTTTTTTCATACTTTCCTCCCCCTGCTTAACACTTATTAAAGCATGTAAAGGAGATGAAATATAAGAGAAGTTAGCAATAAATTTTCTCCAAATTGGACTGCTCCAAGAAAACTCCTAACTTCTATTGCATTATTAGGCCTTGGCCAATTTACTATGGCTGAAACTTTTGCAAGGTCTATTTTTAATGAGTCATTCCCTACAACATAGCCTAAGTAAATCAAAGATGTTTTTGTAAATTCACATTTTGACATCTTTAGAAATAGTTTATCCTTTTTCAAAGTATATAAGACTTTGATGATAAGTTTAAGATGATATTCTCATGTGTTAATAAAGATTAAAATGTCATCCAAGTACAAAGTCACAAAATCATCAAGAAATGGTCTTAACACATCATTCATAACCTGCATAAATGTGGCAGGTGCATTACAAAGCCCAAAAGGCATAAAAAGTCACTCAAAAAGACCTTGTTTAGTTTTGAAATCAATTTTACAACTATCACCATCACTTATTCTTATTTGTTGATATCCACTTCTCAAATATAACTTAGTAAAATACTTTGCATTTTTAATTGATCTAACAAATCATCAATATGAGGAAGAGGGTAGCAGTTTTTAATCGTGATTTTATTCAAAGCTTAGAAATCCATGAACATCCACCATGTACCATCTTTCTTTGGTACCAAGATAATAGGTGAACCACATAGAGATGTACTTGGCCAAATGACTCCTTTATCAAGTAAATCCATCACTTGCTTCTTTATTTCTTCATTCTTTACTACTGGTAACCTATACATGCCAATATTAGGGAGAGAGGCATCCTTCTACAATTGAATCTCATGTTGGATTTCCCTCTTAGGGGGTAAACCTTGTGGTAAAAAAACACACCATTGTAGTTAGAAATAATCTTTTCTATTTCAAATTGATGTTTAGGATCATAACCCTCTAAGGCCTTGGATTTTTCATTATCCTTGGCTTTCACAATCATGGCAACAAAAATTTTGCTTGAGTTTACATGTATTTTCATTTATCCTATAGAGACAAGAGTCAAATTGGTTTTGACATGATGGGTTCTTACTATGTATTCAATCCCATCCTTTAACAACACATATTTGTTCTCATCTCTATAAAATATTTCCTTTCTATCATATAAGTAAGGACTTCCCAAAACAATTCCACAAATATACAAAAGGAATTACATCTAGCTATACTTCATCAATGAATTTAGAAGTAATAGAAAACCTTATGTTGTAGGTTTTTGTGACCTATATTTTGCATCATCACACACCCATCCTAAAGGATATGGTTTGGTTTTGAATCCTAAATTTTTAACAACCTCTTCAAAAATAAGATTAACTTGTGATCCACTATCAAAAAGAGTATCTATTTTAGTATGATTAGATATGACTCTTATGTGGAAAATCTCTTTTCTTTTTCATTCAGCATGTTTAGATTTAGTTTTAGAAGATGAAGTAAAAAAAGGTTTAGGGTTAGAAGAGGAAGAAGTTGAACCTTACAAACCCATAATAGTTACTTTTATTTCATCACCAAAATTTGATCTCAGGTCTTTTTGGATTACAACATTAGCCTTCTTTTCCTTTTTATTCTATAACCTCTTTGGCTTGAATTTTGGATGGAGTTTCAAACACTTAGCCACATCATGATTCTTATTTAAATGATTGTAGAAATGTTTTCCTTCTTCTTTATTAATAGTGTAAGTAGACTTACCCTTACCCTTTCCTTTACCTTTTCCTCTTTTTTCAACTGGCTTGTGATATTTCTTTTTGTAGCCTTCCTTGGTCATCTTACCCCTAGATTCCATATGGGTAGCTTGCACACAGACTTCATCAAGGTTAAAAGGATTCAACATGAGAATAGTATGTCTCAAATAACTATGTAAACCTCTAATATACTTTAGTAATGTTTCTAAACTATACAAAGGAATGCCCAACATTAATGCCTTCTTTCTAAACTCCTGAGTATAATCCTACACACTCTGACCTTTATTCTATCTCAAAGTCTACCAATCCATATTATATTGTTGCATATAACCCAAAGGATAAAATTGATTTCTCAATTTAGAAACAAAATCATTCCAAGAAGAAATTACCTTACCATGTTTCTTGAGATCTTCCTGAATCTTACTCTCCCACTAGATGAGTGTTGTGACACTCATATGGAGAGTAGCCAACTAAATCTTGGCTTCTTCACTGAGAATATTTTGAATCCTTTAATATATCTCAATTTGCTTAACCTAGTTATCTAATTCCTCTGCACTAAGCTCACCATTATAAATTGGCAAATCAAATTTAACATCTAATTTCAAATGTATGATAGGTTTACCATCTATAAAAGAGGAGGCCTTCTTGGAAGGTGAAGATGAAAGAGGAATTTCTTCTCTTTTAGCTTGATATTCCTTTTATTATTTCCCCTTTCTATATTCCTCATACATTTTTTTAACCATATTTTTCATGTTGACAAAAGCATGTTGGAATTCTACCTCAGACATGTCTGCTCCCATATTTGACTGCTAGCTTGCATGTCTTGCACCAATTTTAAGATCAAAATCTACAATTTCCCCTTCACCACATATTGATTGAGACTTGGTTAATATACAAGATTATTATAATTTCTAAACAATGTGTTAAATCAGCTTGATCATAGGTTCTGATACCAAATTGCTCTAGAAATCCAAGTTTTAAAAACCTTTACAGTATACTTAGATCAGATTTAAATTAAAATAGAATATTTTAATTTCTAATTTCCCCTTTTAATAAATCTAAAAATTAAATTATAAAACTTTCATAATTTTAATAAAGGAAATTGAAAGGATTTCTGATCATAGGGAGGAAATTAAAAATAAAATATAACACAGAAGATTTGTTTATGGGGTTCACCAAATGGCTACCTCCAATCCACTCTTTGAGACTGATTACAAAAAATATCTCTAAGTAAATAATTATTTATGTACTAGATATCAATTTGTGAAATAAAATAAACCTCCCAGAGGTTCTGCTACCTCTGTATCCATATATCTCTATTTATAATTTCCTCTATGCAAATCCACTACTTTTATACCAAAATACTATTACTCCCTGTAAAATAACCTTGCAATTATATCTATATTTCTCAACAATAATGTTTGTTGGGAAATAAAAAATTTCCCTAGGGTACTAACAATTTCCTCGAGTTGGGATTTTTTTCATTTTGACAACATGTCATTGGCTATCTCAGACTTCTTGAAATATATATTTGGTTTTGTTCTATAACTGATCAAAACCCAAAATCCCAAAATGGAGTTCCAAATCATTAGCATATAGCTAAACATGGATAATGGCATAGAATTAGCACCAAAGATGATCCATGTTAATAATAACTTTGAGATTAATAATTGTTAATTGTTAACAATGGCATAAAAAAATATCATACCACAATAAGATATGCTTTGAATTTAATAATGTCAAGCTTTGAATTCCAAATCCAACACTTTGCTCTATATATCATATAGTAATTACATGTAAAGATCAATATCAAAATCAAGATCAAGATTTACATAGAAATATTTTTAATTATTGATTTAAATCAAGATTTCCACACCTAACTAAATTACATGCAAGCCTTCACACCAAGATTTTAGAATTGGAATGATGTCATGTATCTTTTTCAAGATTCAAGAATATTTCAACATAGTAAAATAAAGACTTGAGTTTAGCAATCTCAACACCAACCAAAATTTTTTACCATGTAACCATAATCTTGTGCTTAATAAGCATTGCTCCAAATGTTGTCATGCAATACCATAGTCCAATGCTAAATAAAGAAACCATACTTAATGCCTGTAACTTCTTTAAGGAATATTACCCCTCATTTCCATGTTGGTGCTAACTTAGAAGTCCATGCCATTAAAATGACATGTGTCCACTTAAATTCTTTTTTTTGTAAAGACTTTAACATGCATGTTGGAATGGTGCAGATTTTTTTAATTTTAATTTTTGGTAAAAAAAGATATAATTTAAAATATTTAATAAAAATATATTAAAATATATAAATATTAAATTAAATATCTTATTAAAATATATTCATTAATAAATAATAAATATATTAAAATATATATTAATTGATAGCAATTTTTCAAAATCAATTATAAATATTACAGTGGAGGTGTGGTATTGTTGGCTAGATAATGCCCCACCTACATTCGTAACAATAATTAAATATTGCCATTATTGATTGAAATAATGAGGTAGAAATTCCATAGATAAAAATTAGATATGGCTAAGGCATATGATAGACTGGACTAGAGTTTTATTGATAGAGTGATGAATCAATTTGGTTTCAATGATAAATTCAGAAAGATCATTAGAGTTTGCATTTTTACTTGCATGTTTTCTATTTTGGTTAATGGTGTGGTGCAAAGGTTTTTCAAAATTACTAAAGGAGTTTGGAAAGGATATACTTTATCACCATTTATTTTCATCATCATGGTATAGTCCTTAAATAGATTTATATCCAAGGTGTTGGTAGATGAGCAATTAAGAGGTTTCAAACCAGCTAAACACATTGATCCTATGACACATCATCATTTCACTGATGACACTATCTTATTGGCTAAGTATTCAATTTAGGAATCAAGGAATATAAAAAGGATTTTGGTTATATATGAAAAGGTTTCCAATTAGAAGATCAATTTTGATAAGAGCTTGGTCTATTTCTTCAACACCCGGGTGATTAGACAAAATATGATAGCTATATTGCTAGGTTACCAAATTAAATAAATTCCTTCCACTTACATGGGAATTCCACACATTATTAATCAACTCCAAATCACTACTTAGAACCTGTTGATTGAAATATTTCAAAAGAGACTTGCATGATGGAAAGGTAAACTCTTATCTCAGGCTGGGAAGGTAGTTTTTATTAAGAGCATCTTACAAAGTCTCTTGATTTACATTCTATCTTTGTTCAAATTTCCCAAAGGAGTGAAAGATAAACTTATCTATATTCAAAGAAATTTTCTTTGGTTTTTGGTTGAGGAAAAAAATCAAATTTCACTTGATAGCATGGATCAAAGTTTGCAACAACAAATATTATGGTGGTTTGGGCATCAAAAATCTTCAATATATCAACAAATCTCTAAATTATAATTTTTTTTGGAGATTCATAACTACTAATTATATTTTGGTAAATATTCTATCCTTCAAATACATTCAAGGAAGGAACCCAATTAACATGCTAGATGAAGAGCAGTTTGTGAAAGGGTTGCATATTTGGAATTTTTTAACTGATAACAAAGAGTTAATTATTGAAGGTTCCAAATGGAAATTATGCAATGATAAGAGAATATATTTTTGGAAGGATAAATGGAGTACAAAGTTGATTCCCATATAGAGGGATATTAGTCTACACATTTAGGAAATTTTGAGGCAAAAATATGGGGAACATATTGTAGATCATTAGAAAATAAGGGAGGGAACTAGACATTGGAAAGATATGAGTCTAGATAACATAAATCAAAATGATAAGATGAATATAGACAAGATAAACAATGTCCTACGTATCATTCATATTCCAGGGGTTGATAGAGAATACAATTTAGTATGGAAGAATTATTTTGATGGCTAATACAATGTCAAAGCAAGCTACTATCTCATTTCTCAAGAATAGGAAATCGAGGTTAGCTTGAAAGGGGTGTGGGATAAATTCCTTACTCTAAAAATTTTATTTTCATTTGGGTTTCCATTCAAAATAAGATCTTGATTGTTAATAACTTAAGTAAAAGAGGATGCATCATTACTAATAGATGTGTGTTATGCGAAGAAGAAAATGAAACTATTTTTCACCTTTTAGTTAATTACTCTTTTATGTAGAAAGTATGGAGTTTCTTCATGGAAAAATTCAATATCTCATGGGTAAAACTTGGTTCTCTCATGAAAGTTTGGATGTCTTTGATCTTCCCTTTCAAAAACTCTCATCTCAAATAGCTATGGAATCTAACCCTGCCACATATTATATGGGGGATTTAGGGAGAAATAAATAGCAAAATATTTAGTGATAAGAAATACAATAGCAAGGATATATTTGAAACAATATTTATGTTTATCAAATAAAAATACATATCTATATTAATTAAGAAATCCAAAAATATGCACTCTTATGAACATATTTCAGTTCAAAACTAGAAAATAGACATTTTTGACTTAGGGAAACCAAACCCTAAGGATGAAATAAGAAAAATAACAAAGTTGAAATCTCTACCCGAGGGATGGATGAAGCTCAACTTTGATGGAGATTCAAAGGGGAATATGGGAGTTGTAGGGGGTGTGGGTATCATTATAAAATCTAAAAGGAAGTTAATTGCTACATATGTAGGAGATATGGGTCTAGAAATGAATCATTAGGTTGAAGATTTGGTGTCACTATGGGGAATTGGATTGGCTAAACAAATAAATGTACAAAATCTTTTGGTAAAAGGTGACTCCCAAATATTGTAAATTTTTTAAATGGTAAAAACCCCATAAGATGGTCAATCAAGCATGTCATTGATGAATCCAACTAAATTATTAATTCCATCCAATAGGTGCATACCCAACATATGTATATAGAAGGTAATGGGATTTTTGATTGGTTTGCAAATAGGGGAATCAGTAGTCTTAGTTTTAATAATTGGTTTGGTCATGAAGACTTCCCTAGGGAGTTGGTTTTAAAATTCACCAATGAAGTTAAAAATCATGTTAATAGTGCTTAACATATTGACACTTTCCCTAATTTTTAGGGGGGGGTGTGAATTTTTATGTTAGGAATTAAGGAATTAGGCCCCTAGAGCTTGAATTCAGTTATTCTATGGATAAGTTTATAGAAAAGGAAAAAAGCCTCAAATAATACCAAATTTTTTCACATAGATATAGCCCTAATTGGTTGGAATGTGAGAATAGAAATGATAGGAATGACTGTTGTGTTGGAAAGAGGAATTCAATGGGCATACCAAATAGGATTAAACCCAAGCTCTAATTGAAAGTAAGAAAAAATTATAGAGTTTGGAATGCCCTGTAATTTGGGGGATTTGTGATCTTCATGGAGAGAGTTGAATGTTTTGACATACATCTTTCTATCCTTTTCACTAATGCTTAGGAGGAGATGTCTATTACCATCAATGGGGTCACACTTGACATCATAAAGGAGCTTATTTCTCATGTGATGAGTCTTATAATTGAGGAAACCAAGATCTATTACACTCCTAGAGAATTCAAGCTAGATAAAGAGGCTTTTCTATAAGATAGTGAGTAGTTGGAGTAGTTCTATAATGGATTCAATAAAAAATCCCTTCCTAGGTCATTTATTGAGGTAGTTTTTCATCTTATTCAATATATTACTTTAGAGGGTAGATACAATGTGGTGATATGGTCTACATTCAGAATGTTTAATTACTTTAGACATGGGATATCTTTTATCCTTCCTTTCTTTATTCTTAAATCCATGGAGACCTCTATTCTAAAATTTAAAAATGGGAAATATTCCACCTCAAGACATGATAGATTTATCTTACTTATCTTCAAATATTTCAAAGGTATGAACCAAATCATGCCCAAAATTCCTCATAAATAGTAAGAGAAGACAAAGGAGAGGCCGATGGATATAAGGAAGATAAAAAAAGTTTGGATTAAATATCTAGGGAGTTCGAGTAGGGCTTTTGGTGGTAATAAAAATTTTGTCAAGAAGGAATTAGGAAAGAAAGGGAAAGAGGTCCTTAAAGAATAGGATAACATCAAAAAGTGCCTCATAATTGCTTCTAAATCCACTTAATATAACAAATAAAATTAGGGGAAACAAGGGCACAAGAGTCTACAAGAAAATAGGTCAAACGAGGGGGTAAAAGTCTTTGACATAGATATAGTATAGAATTGGAAGAAATTAGTAATGAGGGAGAGAATATCAGAGAGTAGGATAAAGCACAAACAAGTCTAGAGAAAAAGAAAGAGGAGACTATATGGTACAGAAAGGGAAGACATCTCAGGCCTAAAAGGACAAAAATAAGAATTTCAATCACCTTGGTAACTCCTTTAAAGGAAAGGAAAATGTAGATAAAATTGTAGAAGAACTTGACCTACATAAAGCTCTTATAAAGTGGTTTATGAGGTAAATGATGATCATAAAGAGTAAGATGAAATGTATTCAATAGGAAAATGATAAGCTATCTAAAACCTTAGAAGAGAGAGAGGAGGACATCCAAATTTAGTGGTTGAACTTTAGAGTGGATTTACTTGAGCACACCCATGAGGATATGCAAAATAAGATAAGTTTCTTGGTTAATTATATCAAGGATTCAATGAATGAAGGTATTAAAAACATGGAAAATCTCAAGGTTCACCTCAGAGAATTATTTGATCTCAGCTATGTTGGAAAAAGTAAGGGAAAAATTTGATAAAGTATTAGTGTCCAACATAATATAGATCATGAAAGTTTATTGATGCAGGTAGATATGAATCTCAATAAAATGAAGGCATGCTAGGAAGATCTATTGGGAAGCCTAGAGTAGTCTAGTTCTTACGCAGTTTTTAGGCTATTTTAGGATTGTTTTGTTTTTGTTTTTTTTTTTGGACTGTGTTATTCCCATTTCATTGTTTTGCTTGGTTAGTCTTTTGTCTCTTTTGTACTGGACCTTATCTTAATGTTTGGGGACCCTAGTTCAAATAAATCCCCCCATTTAAACTTAATAAAAAAACAATAAGAATCTTAAAAAACTTGTAAAATATTATACCTTAATTTTATCTTGGAGAATATAATCGTATGGATTTGCATGAAATCATAGAAGTGTCCTAGAACCCTCCAAAAATGGCAAAAATTGACTTTCACAAAACTTGATCATGTTTACATTTAATCCTAGGGTTTTGACACCTTTTGAATTTGATGGCATAATTTGTTTTGCATGAAAACCTACCAAATAAAATATTACCAATAGGAGACACCTTTCTATTGTTATTTTTCTAAATATAGATCAACAAAGGACCCCTAAAGAAGAACAAAATCTAGGAAAGAGTGAATCTTCAATAATTAGGTCAACACATAGAAGATATATTACATGCAAGATGAAACTCAAGATTTCACAACATGAAAAATGGTATTCATATACCAGAATAGCTCTAATACCATGTCAAAGAGGGATACAATCGAGGATCTACTAAATATGAATGGATACATGAAGAAATTACCTATGTGTAGTATTGGAATCAAACATAAGCCAAAAGAAGTTTATTACTCAAAAATTGAAATATTAAATTATTATCATTAGCCATAAAATCTTTAGAATGTACATTATATAGGCAAAAGATAAACATGTCATCACTTCTTCATGAATGTGTTATTATATTTCATAATAACCTAAAAGACACCTAAACAAGCTAATTAAATGTGTGTAGGGAAAAACCATTAAATTGAATAAAAACCTACACTAACATATTCAAAAATCTGAGCAATATTTTAAAACTAGTTGAATTTCTCAATTTTCACTAAGTCATGAAACTATTAGGCCTAATGTATAATCATAATTATTACTAGAGTTATAAAAATCCTTGTGCAGTTTTAGTGGCTTAATGTGTAATCATGCTTCTTATTTAAACCATTTTTGTCATTAATCTTGGCTTTTAATGCATAATTTTGATAAATAATAAGATATTTATATAGGTTATCTTGTTATTTGTTTGATTTGCAAAATAATTTGTAACAATTGTGTAAACTTATATATATATATATATATATATATATATATATATATATATATATATATATATATATATATTTTTAAATTTATGGATATGTTCATTTATGATATTAGAAGAAAAATCCATGGCATAATGGATGGAAGGTACTAACCATAATTGAATAGATCACATTTTTATATACCTTTTCATAAAAAAAATTATAGATCTCTCTTCACTTTTCATATTCTATAGAGGTCTCCATTATCATGTACTCTAGTTTATATTTACTAAATTATATTTGCATGTAAGTATAAATCTATGAATATTAAGCTTACAAATTATAAATATCTTTATTCACATATGTCTGTTGCAATATTTATCTAAATTCTAAGTAACTTGTGATAATTTTTCTAGTGACATCAAATTAGGTGAAGTGATCATAGTGGCCAAGTCTACCAATTAAATTTGTGTTCTCTGAAGTATATTATGCAATGTATTTACATTATAGATTATTTTAGGAAATATCACCTTGGTTTATCAAATCCAAAAGAGTAAATATTAGGAAACCTATTTTACATTGTTTCCTTGATTCTCAACCTTATTTAGTGTGAATATTCGATAGGAATTTCTAATACAATGACTCATCCTTTATTTTCTATTATTTGTTCACTAAAAATTAAGGTGCTAATTTGAAGAGAAAAAAAAATTGTTGTTGTTTCTAGGGACTCAAATCATTTGTTTGATTTGAAGGGTATCTAGTCTTATTTTAAATTTATTATTAGTCATAGTTCATGTGCATTATATGTGAACTAATTCATTATGTCGTATCTATTATACCAACAAAAAAAACTACCCATATACAATAATTAAAATTAATATTTCAAATATAAGTATATGCATTATATTTAGGCATATTTTTGAGGTATTTGAAACTATTTAAATTTTAAGAACCAATAAACATGTGAATTTGGTAAATTGTAGTTAAATTTTGAAAATTAAAACATATTTCTCTTTTGGGCCCTGAGGTTTGTCAAGCTGGAGGGCTTGCATTTTTATTTCAAGGAAAATCCTATTAAGAAGTTTCATCCAAAATTATCTTTCATATTATTTTTCTCCAAACAGAAACAAGTTTTAAGGCCTATGGATGTACATGTAATTATTCTCATCATTATTCTAATAATATTAATGATGTTAGTACTATTATTTATGCTTTATATAGTGATATAAGGATTTTAATTCAATATTTAAATGGAGGTTGTTTATATTCTTCAGACTTTTTAAAGATATTTGATAAATAAATAAGTCATATAATCAGCCTCCATTCACATATGGTATTGGTATTGAGTTTATAACCCGTAAAAAATATTTTATCCTCTTTGCTTCTTCCTTTTTTAGAGGTAGGTATTATCTCATTCCCATACCTTGTTCACCAATTCAACTTTTGAGAGACAATTTTTTTATCCTAATAATCCATCTAATGCTACGTTTTTCATTCCTCTAACTTATAATTTCCATTTAAATAAACCCAACACTAGTATAATGTTAAACCAACCAAGAGATGGAAATAAACTTGTAAATAATAATACTAATAAAAATAATGTAAGACCTATTCATTCTTTGATTGAAGTGAATATATATATATATATATATATATATATATATATATATATATATATATATATTGATTTCACTAAGATGTAAGAATATCCAAATGAGGGTCCCACTAATATAAGAAAGATATTGCCTAATTTTCAGGGGAATAATGTGGTCTCAAGTGAATAATAATTGAGAAAGTTTATAATATGATGAATGATTGTGAGTTTATGTTTGAAGATTTTATGATTAAGCTGTTCATTCACATTTTAGAGGAAGATGCTAGAGAATGCTTCAATTTTTTGATTTATAACAACATTAAATTTTGTCCTGAGAAAAAGTGAGAATTTAAGCTCTATTGTGGAGATAAAACTCATGCAATATTTTCAATCAGTGAATTTTAAAATATTAAGAAACATTCTAATGATCATGTTCATTATTTTAATATAATATTAAATAAAACTATGTTTATTGTTCCTGAAAATGTGAGGTCCAATGAATTTATGTTCTTGATTAATTATTATTAAGAGTTTGATGCCAAAACTACTCCTTATCTCAAAGAAAAAGGTACAACTAATTTTTGGTAGGCCTATGTCATGGCCATTCAAATTGAGAACATAATATCCACATGAATTCCTATGAAAAGAAGTTGAGTGAAAATTTTGAACCCCATAAGCAACCAACAAATGAATATTTATGTAGATGAAAATCTAGATAAAGTCATGGGAGAATTAAAGGGATTTTCTTATAGACTGGCCTATAATGAGAAAGGTTTGTATCTAATAAAAAATAAAAAATACATCCTAGATTGTCCACACAATTTGGATAAAGTAATAATAGGTAAAAAATAATATGATAAGGGAAAGTGCACATTTCACCAAGAAAGGAGGCCTAATCATAAGAATTATGAGTTATAAAATCTTAACCCACTTGTTGCTAATTTCAATGAGAGTTGAAATATGTGACTTCAAATGGTGTGATGAATGTTTTATGCCACATCCTTTTGGTGTTGTTGCTATAGTTGTGTCTTACATTGATAAACATGTTGATAGTGACCTAGAGAGTGATGAGTTTACCAAATGTTTATAGCTCTATTATAGGGTATTACATGCAAGTTGTGGGATGGTAAATCCATCAAATTTTGGGAAGAAAGTTGGTTAAAGGCCACCCTTCTCTATAATATCCAAAACCTCCAAAGAATTTTTAAAAGGGCCATTACTTACTTTGGGAGGTTGGTTGTTGACTATCTTCTTCCTATAAATGGTGGCTAGCAATAGCTATCAGACTACTATCAAGACCAAAATGACCTTCTTCTGATTGCTGAGTTACAACTCTCTCTTCTAGGATGCAAGGTTACTATATTACCCTTAAAGGATAAATTGCTATGGGAAAAAGACAAAATGGGAGTTTTTATAATTAGATCTACTTACAATCTACTCCTGGAGTCTAATGAGGACTCTAACTTTTGGAGAAGGGTTTGGAATCATAAACTTATTCCCAAGATCAATCATTTCTAGTGGCTTTCCACACATAACAAAATCCTTACTATGGATAATCTCCATATTAGAGGCTTCCAAATCCCTAACCATTGTGTATTATACATGGAGGAAAAATCATTTTCCCACCTTTTTTTGCATTGTGAGTTTTCATGGGAGGTTTAGAGCATTGCTATGTAATGTTTCTGATATGGTAACAATGTTTTATAGGGTTGATGGTTAAGGATGAGCGAAGAGGTGTAGAGTGATCTAAAAGGTTCTTTTAGATGCATTAATTATGTGTGAAGGCTTGAAGAGAGTTTTTATTAATTTTTTATCCATCATATTTTAAGGCAATCATAGTTATAGAGGTATTGATATCAAAGGTGTTGTGTGGGTATTCAACATCTAAGGGCAAGTGGGCATTTGTCCATGGTTAGGGGTCAATTCTCCTTGTGAATTGGGTGCTTCACTAAAGTCTCTTATTTTTATATCATATAGGACTTTATTCCATGTGTTTTTATACTTTAGAGTGGGTTTTATCCCACATGAGGGTTTCCCACATAATTCATGTGTTATGTGCTCTGATCTTGCATTATTTTCTTTGTTCATTACAATGAATGGTTTATATGCTTCATGAATGCTTATGTTGAATGGTTAAGTGTTTGAAGTATTGGAATTGAAGTATATTTTATTACATCACTTATTAAACCCATGTTAGATATTGTACCTCTAACAACCCTATCATTTATCTTCATGTTTTGCATAAAATTGTACCTTGTTATAGGTGCTCTTTCTAGGTTATTGACTGTGTATAGGTATAGGCATTTTCCTAGCAAGGATGGTCATAAAAGTTTTTTAAAAATTTTATATTCTTTCTTAGGATTATATGGACCATTTACCAAAAAAATAAACCAATTTTTCCATTTTTTTCTCGAAGATCAAACTTTAATGACAATATGGATCTTATAAGTCTTTATAGGCCTGACATACCCTATTTCAAGTGATATTGACTCAAACTAATGATTTTATATTTTTAAAAAGAGGTATAAACATTATTGGAACTTTTCAAGTTCTCTCTATACTCTAATTTATATTTTATACCTCATATTAAATTTAGGACCTACCTTTTTCTACTCATTCTTTATATATAGGCTTGTAGGTACCTATTTTTGGCTTAACCCTTACTTCACTTGTTATATGATTGACATTTTTTGTTTTAAAGATCATAAATGATTATATAAGTGATTTTAAGTTTATTTTAGTTTCTTTAAGACCCTTTATAACTAAGACAACACATATACTTTGTTAGTAGTCTCTTAAACCTTCTTGTAGACCTATATAGTCTACCTGTGTATGTATGGACACCTTATTTCTACCATCTCTATTCATCAATGATATTGGAGGAATATTGAGGGTTTTATTGAGGTATAATCATAAATATAACTATCTCAATGCCTTTACCAATTATCATAGATCAGTTATTTACTTTGTTATACTCTGAACCCTATTCAAGTATACTAGGCTAATGGCCTTGAGATTTCCACCTATAACTTTCCTTCAAAAATGACCATTGATGGTATACCAATATGGTTATATGATTTATGAGTTTCCCATAAAATTCCATGGATGTCTCAAACTCTTCTTCCATGTGTACTATTTCCCAAAACATTAAACATGTCTATTCATAGGACTATGTTTATCCTATTTGAGGATTGTTTGCTTGAAATAGTGTTATAAAGATACTTATAAAGTGAGTGTAAGATTTGAGGGACTTTTAATTAGATTAGAGGGAATGATTAGGATAAATACCACTTGTTTTAAACTCTTCATGATCCTAAAAACTCTTTAAAAGTGTCAAATATGCTCAAGACTTGTATTATATCAACCTTACATAACTATACCTACAAGTTACACTCCTCTATGCATATGAATATTGATTTAAAATAGTTTATGAGGAATTTTTATACCTTAAAAGATCTCAACTAACCATTCTCTTGAAAAAATGAGATCAAAGGTGTCTTAAAAATGAGAAAACTGAACCTATAGGGTTTTAAAGGGTTTTAGTGAAGCTTACACTCTGAGTGATTATTAATAAAGGAGAGTGACTTGATGTGAGAACCAATGCCACAATTTGTAAGTAAATTAGGGTTAATTATTCCCATTAATATATTTAGTCTTAACTTTCTCTCTCCTTTATGAATCAAGTATTGGAAGTTGACCTTAATCTAGTTTTCAAGAACATGATGGAGTTCTTAATACATTTTTTTCCTTATTTTTACTTTTGAAAGTTTGTTTCAACATGATTTAGAATTAAAGAAATGGGATAAACATTTCATGCACTTTGAATATCTTGAAAACAAACTTTCATATTTTTTTGATAGCTCATGAGCTGTGTTTGAAACTATTTATAGGTTGTCATCATTTTTTATGAAGTGTACCTACCACTCTTACGTTGATAAATACTCACAAAGGTTGAAAAGTGTGAGATCAACATACATTTCATATTTTTTACCTTTAAATAAACCTTCATAATATTGAGAACATATTGGACATAAAAAATGCACTTTATCCTTCTAATTAACATGGATATCTGAAAGAATTTATCTTTCAAAGTGACCATAACCCCTAATACACTACCCTAAACTAATAAAAATTACCTTAATTTATCCAAAAAATTCATTAATGATCACATTGAAGATATTTATGATATATATAGGTTTTTTGATTCACGCTCTTGGTTAGACCACCCTAAGAGACCTTGACAACCACTAGAAACAAAATCACACTTCACCATTACAAGACAAGCCATGCCAAGACAAGACCTCTCAAAATGCTATCAACAAAGTTAAGGAGGCCTAGGTAACAATTTTTGAAATGCAGTGACCTATGGTGGCTAATTTAGATAAAATTTCCTTCCTTTTTTTCCCTTAAATTTAGTTTTTTTGTCTTTTCTTTCTAATTGCATTTTTATTGAAAAAACCTTAGAAATTTGTTTTTTCACTGTTCCTTTTAACTCAAAATCCACATAAAAATATAGTTCTAAGATCTATTATTTTAGGCTTACTTTATAAAAAAATTCATCATAGACTTTTGAAAATCATAAAAAGTTACTCATGAAACTCAATTCTTTTGGACCTAGAACCTTAATCGAAAAAAATCTCAATTTTATTTTTGGCATCTAAATTTTTTGGGATTCAACCTAGAATTTTTTAAGTTTTTTATTTTTCCAATATTTTTGGGATTACCTTTTTTTTATTTGTATAAAAGTCATTTCCCAGTATATACCTCTCAATATATCTATTAGGAGGTACTCTAGTTTTAAATTTAATCAAAAGGTATCACTCAAGAGATATTTATAAGGTATCTCTCAAGAGATACATCAGCCACCAAATCCATCTCAAGCTATCACTTGGGAGATAACTAATTTATGAACTAAAAAACTTGAAACATTTATAACTTATAAATATAGATTTCATATTTTAATTTTGAATAGATATCACCTACGATACACTTGGTTGAAGTAGGTAGTGTGTTATAATGACAAGGACAACTTGCCAAATCCATAAATTCCTCATATAGACTCTATTTTGAGTGAATTTTTTTTAAGAAGTGCTATTTTTTTAAGATATGAATTAATGAAAATATATTTAAGTTCATGAAACATGACCTAGGTGACACCTAGGAGGGTCTATTGAGAATAAATGATTCAAAATGCTATCACTTGAGTAACACCACTTTAAATCCCTTAATTTTTTTCCTTTTTTGGGAAAAAATAGTCAAATATTTATAATTTTTCATTAATTTTTCATTATTTTTTTTTTAATTTCACCTACAAACATACCTAAATACATAGTTACTATCCTAACTCCACATAATTACCACATATGAAAGAACTCCATGATAAAGAAGTTCAAAAGTAAAGGTCTATATAGATTGATTGTAGGAAAAGAAACAAAACCATTCTAATATGTTGATAAATTAAAATTATTTAATCATTGTGATAATATCTTGGGTGATAAGCAACTCACTTCATCTATATATAAAATTTCACATTCATGACATTGAGAATCATGATGAAGCATGGGCACAACTTAAAATGTTTTTTGAGAATATAAATCCCATCAAAAGACATAATTTTTAGAATAGTATCATTACACTGAATCTTAGGGACTTCAACACTACTAAGTATTTTAGATATCTGATCATATTAAATGAAACATATCTCAAGTAGGGATGTTCTCATGATTCCTCATTCCTTCCCCTTGATAAAGTTCATATTAAGAGGTGATGTTAGATTATTTAATAATTAAAAATATTTGTATTATTATTAAGAAAAAAAAATTAATGTGTAAATACCTAATTATTTACACATATCTAAATATAGGTATCTTGCATGAACTTTTACTATATTTAGAGATTTTCAAAATTTTCAACCCTAATTGTATCTTGCCTTCTTTATAAGGGAATGAGTTTTTTAACATTGGTGGGTAATGTGGAGAAATTAATATTTTGCATTATATTTTTTATATTGTTGGAAGGGATAATGATATGTAAAGAATAAATTTTAAGACTATTACCCATGATTACATGTGTATGTGTATAAAAATAAAATAAAAATAACACATGTATGATCAAGGTAGAATGAATACAAATATATTAAGCTTAGATATTATTGAGGACTAAATTTCCTCCTCACATGAATACTATGAGACAAAATATCTTATCTTCATCGATGTCCTCCAACTTATTATATAGACAAGTAGGGAGGTTTAGCATAAGAAATAATCTTATATTAAGGGATATTAGCTCAAAATAAATAAAACATATTTTGAGGATAACCACTATATATATTATTATTTATAATTATCTTATAGATAATTGAATATAAATTAGTTATGAATAATAATATGCATGTAAGGTGTCCATTATCCTTAAATAATATAATTAAAAATGTATCTTATACTATATAATAGTGTATATACTAATATACACTAAACTCCTCCCTTAGGATGTAATATGTGAAATGAGAAGAAAAATAAAGATACACTAATCTCAGTATGTATTAAAAATTTGAAAACAATTGTGTGTACATTAATACGCCTCTTCATTTAAACTTAGATAAAGTGAGTGAATGAAACAAACTTTTGATATTTATCCCAAAAACTAGGGCATATTATATACCAATGTATAATAAGTATAAAAAAATGCAATGATCATGATAATTACTTAAATTAAAATGATGTTAAATCATGTCTATAAATTTATGAAGACTAGATATTGATAAGGTCCTTATGGATGCCATTCCATACTACCATTATACATGAGCATTGAGTTTTAGATTATGGTAAAAAAAGGTTTTGAAGGGACCCCAAAACCCTATACAAGGAGAAAAATTAACCTTAAAGCTCAACCAGGTTAACAAAGGAACCTGGTTATAGAACAGAACCAAACCAGGTTTTACAGGGACCTGTTACCAACCAATAAGACCATAAAAAATAGCTGTCAAAACACTGATCTAAAAGTTAACCAACTAGAATAGCATGCTAAACAAACTTCCAGACCAGTAACCAGTAAACCAAAAAAGTGACCAGTTTACTGCCCCCAAAAAACCACTCAGCAGAATGGAACTTTGGATGAATCTTTTAAGTTGAGATTTTTCTTTTTGCATGACCGAAGATTCATATCTAGAGGGGGGACCAAAGGCTTAGACTTCTTTCTTCTAACTGCTGTCCACCCTTCCTCTACCTTAGCTGCCTCAGCAAACCATGCCTCAGAGGACACTGATCTTTGGACACCAGTAGGCATTAACTCCTTATGAAAGTCAAACACAGTCTGGCTCTTAGAAAGATCCTTCAAAATAGGGGAAGAGACCACCACCTCCTCCTCAGGCTCAGCTGTATCACTAACTATAGCCTCCTCAGAAGCTTCATTTGAATGATTCTCCAGTGATTCCTCTTCGTCTTCCGATTCAGTTTGCAACCTATCCTCATTCTCGGTCTC
Organism: Torreya grandis; assembly: GCA_037957365.1. Lineage (NCBI taxonomy): Eukaryota > Viridiplantae > Streptophyta > Pinopsida > Cupressales > Taxaceae > Torreya > Torreya grandis. The sequence continues at coordinate 2,075,341 of JARHVA010002996.1, read as the reverse complement.
AAAATCTATTATTGTTTCCATAGGTTGTTTGTCCATGCTATGTTTAGAGAGATCCTTTGGCCACTAAGAAGGTGAACGTCTGGGGATGGTTTTCCCAGCACCACAACGAGCAGCAATATGTCCCATCTGGTGACACTTCCTACACCGAAAGGGGATCCCCTCGTAATCTAGGATTTGTGTCCAGGTACCCCTTGGGGAATCAATGCAAATTGCCTCAGGAAGGCCCTTTGAAACATCCAGATCAGCCAAAAATTGTGCACAAGTCGAGTGGTAACTCTTCGAACTGTCTTCTTCATATAAAAACTCCCCTATTGCATTTCCTATGGTTTTATAAACTGCCTCTTGCCACAAATGTATCAGAAGATAAGGGAGCCACACCCATATGGGGATCTTGTTAAAGGATTCTGAGAGAGGATTAAAATCCTTATGCCAAGGTTTGGCCATAAGAGGAAATCTGCCCTGCCAAGAAAAATTATTGTGACACAATATAGACTTTCTATCTTCAGGGCTTTGAAATACTACTATAAAAAAACCCCTGGTGCAAGGCAGGATTTGACCATCTTTAATTTACAGCCAGCTCTTGGCTATCCAGTTTTGTAGATCTACAAAATAGGGCTAGAAACCTCAAAAACAAAAAATGGCAGCACAAGAGGTAAACCGTTTTTCCTCTTGGAAGATATTTTCTGCTAATTCAGGGTCTAGAGTTACCCTAATAGGTTTTAAAGCACTTATAGGTGATACACGAGTAGGTACAGGTGTTGTATGAGGTAGATCATCATGTATATCTGCTTTAAAGGCTGCCACATCCGCATAGGTTCTCCCTCCAGGTCCCTGCCCTGAACTAGGAACAAAGGCCGAATGCACAACAGTAATATCTTCGATCCCCGCAGCAGAAATCCCACCAATCCAAGAAAAAAATGGTGTTTAACACAAGAATATCTTTGAATTTATAGGAAATAACATATATAAATTGGGTACACGTAAGAATTAAACATGCATGAGTGAAAAAAAACATACTTATTAATATTATAAGTAATAAATCCCTAGGTTTTAAAAAATCATTATCCCAAGGAAAACCATACTCAATATGTATACTATAAAATTGATGTGCTAACTAATATCACTTATATTTAAATTGATGTGATAACTAATATCACTTATATTTAGGGGTATTGAAAACCGATTAGAAAATTCCTACAAAAATATAAATTTAATTATACCTCTATGAGAAAAAAATTCTCTTAAAAGGATGCATTTTTATGATCAAGTTTAAAAGCTAGCACCTATGTGATTAAAAAAATTGATATGATGGGGACACATTTTTAATGTTTGGGATTAATAGTTTATCCTATGTGAAACTATTCAAGGTCTAAGAAGAATGAATCCTTTTAATAATATGTTAATAAAGTGCCCCCTAAGTTGTCAAGAATCATCGACCCACGAGCAAAGACTGTCAATATGGATCTTGAAAAATTGTCATGCCAATGTGTATCACATATATATAGAGGTATCAAACACTAATTTTAAAATGCATACAAAGGATGAAAGAAAACATAGTAGTGAAAAACATTTTGATGTCACCAAGCCTACCCCGCCTCCCGCAATTTATTTAGGAGAGAAAGGGGCCCTCTTTTATAAAATTGAGATATATTTATTTTCAAAACCTTCCTTTATCTTAAATTATGAAGAATGTTAATTCTATTTTTTCAACACAATATAAGTCTATTTCACACAAATATATCAAGTCCAAGTTTTATTTAATTTAGTGTCCACATAAATAATAATCATTATTAAAACTTAGGTTAATTTCAAGCCCTTTATATTTCCTAATCCAGTTTCCACTTTAATATATTCAACCCAGTCCTAATGTTCACTTTAATTATGGCCACTTGATATATTTTATAAAGTATAAACCCATTCAAAAATTAAACTAAATCACATAAATTAATGGATCCATATGAGTCTCATTATGATTAAACATCACATGATTTTTTGAGTTCATGAGAGTGTCACCTGTTCCCCTCTATGGACACATGATTCAAGATGTTTTTTGAATTTGTGTTCAATTGTGATTGTATTTTTTTTTAAATGTTAAATATTTTTTGTGATCACAAATTTATCTCTTATGTGTAGGTGAGTTTGTGGACCCATTCAATTATAGGATGTATTTAATTCTTCCAATGGTTTCACACAATCCATGTTGGCCACAATGAAAACAAAATACTCCATTAACTAGTGACATCATGGATTATGAATGATTGCCACATGTTATTCTATTATTTCATAGTATTATTAAATTTTGCACTTTATTTAATATAATTTGTAATTTTTACCTTTATTTTTTTAACATAGGTAGTAGACCCAGTAGAAAAATAATTTGGATTTAAACTTTAGAGTAGGAATCCAAAGATGGTTAGTCAATCATTAGTGAGAAAAAAACAACTTGAAGCACATAACACCCTAAGCCTATCCACTAAGATTAAGCAATATTAAATACATGAATAATCAATTAAAAATAAAATAAGACATGTTATACCTTCCTTAGAGACTCATTTTCTTGTCGATCCAAAGAGGTATGTGCTTGGATTATAGACTAGAGATCTTTGGAAATGTCGAATCCATGCATGGGTAGCATTCCCCTTGTATACTTTTGGTTTGGATTAGAAATTGGCATGATAATGGTGAAATTATAGTATAATTTTGGCATAATAATGCTAATTCAAGAGATATTGCTAAAATGGAAGGTGAACCCTTCTATTTGTAGCCTTTTGGGATGATTTTCAACTATCCATCTCATTTCCAAATGGAGGATGGATAATGAACCCTCAAATTTAGGATTGCACACATAGAGTATGTAATAAAAACCATTTAAGACCTTTTTGGAGTGTATAAGGAATTTTGGAAGAAAATTTCAATGATTGGTCCTCTTAGAGTGTGTCACAGGTCATGTAAGAGAGGAGTGTGTAATAGGTGTAAGAGTGTGTGTAAGTGGCCATGTAATATAGGAGTCTATAAGAGGATCTATATGAGGTTTAAAAGAGTGTTTAAGTGGCCATGTAAGATGCCACCTTTCCCACACTTTACTCTATTCTATTGGCTTTCCCCTATTGTGTCACTACATTGAGGAAGTAAAGCAATTTTGATTTTGGAAAATTGAATATTTCCAAAAATTCATGGAATTTTGAATTAGAAAAAGTGATTAAGTTAATTAATTAACCATTATAGGAATTTTACAATTTTAATGTCATTAATTTATTGAATTTTTTATTTAATTGAACAAATAGTGACCTTTACAAATCAGGGATATGATTCAAGATGTTATAGAAGAAATTGAGTGTTGTGATAAGATCCATTACCTAAATCAGGGATGTGTCACTATGATTTTAGATTAAAATGGTAGTTTGTAGGTAAGTTCAATCAATTGGAATTTTTTTCTCAAAATTTTGTGCAATTATGGAAAGTATTTCTTATTATAGTTTAGACATGAAAGTGGTTAAAATAAAGTGTCTACATTTACCCCTATTTGAGAGGGAATTATGAGACACAGAAGAAGTAACATTATTCAAAGAATGAAAAATTAATTAATAATAACTTAAAAAATAAATAAATAAATAATTAGTGACCCATGATTTTTTTATCATCTCAACTCAGTGGAGGATTATGATATGCATAATACAGACCCATTGTTGTCTAAACAATACCTATTCAAAATAGTAGCTTTGTCTAAATTCTACTACCAATGTAAACTATACTAATTTTATCATGATTTTCATTGGTTATTACTTATTCTTCCTTGAAACTTTTATACAAGATGTCTTCATAGCCTATAGAAAAAAGAGTGTTGCCAGGAAGGGTAAAGAAGGGTAGGAATGGGATAAATGTTCTTATTAGATAATAGAATATGGGTCATGAATGAATAATAAGATCAAAATAGAGTGTCTAATTTTGGGGAGATAAATGAAGATTGGGATTTTTAGTCACACACATTATTGATAATTATGGATTCAACATGATTTTGGTTGTGGTAGGTTGATATTGGATTCAATAATGCCTTCCTCAAGAAATGAGGAGCTACTTGGCTCACCTATTGACACCTTGAAGGGGTTTTCACCAACAAAGTTTTCTTGATTATTATACTTTGGATTATCCAATAATACCTTGAATAAGGTTTCACTAAGGGATGTTGATAATTAATTTTGATTATCCCTTAGTGCTTTAAGAAATGTTTCACTAAAGGATTCTAAGTTTGGATTTTGATATCATCTAGCACCTTAATAGAGGTTTTGATATAAGATGTTGAGTTTAGAATTTGATTATCCCCCAGTGCCTCAAATAAGGTTTCACAAAGAGATTATTATTATTATACCTAAATGTTATCTTGAATCCCCAAAGATTCTTCTTATGATGTCACCATGGAAAGAGTTCAATAATACATGATTTTATCAATCCTAATAGATGTTTGTGGGCATTATAATATCAATATAATGTCTAGGTTATTTAATGGTAAAGGTATGTGTAATGTCAATGGAAGGGTAAAAGGTAACACAATCCAAATAAAAGCAACTAAGAGAAATTGCATCTGTGTTGAATAAAAATTCCTCAAAAACTATGGAAGGATCACAAATGTTTTCAATTAGATTTACTAGGAGTGCATAGCCTATGTCATAACATCTACTAAGGTATTCTAATTTTGTGGCTAATTCTAACTCAAGTGAATTTTGTAAAAGTGTACAGCCAACATTATAATATCTACTAATATATTCTACTTTTGAAGCTAATTTTGACTTAAGGGGATATGAATCCAATGTTGAGACTGACATTTATTCTTATTTTGACACTAAATCTGATATTGGTTCCAAAATAGAACTCAATTCTGATATTGGTTTTGAACTGAAACTTGATTTTGATGTTGATCTTGATAATAATTTTGCTTCTAAAATGAAACCTACTTTTGATGTAAATGTATATGCAAATAGATCCTATTGGATTGTCTTATCCATAGTAACTTGTTCACCTTTCACTTAGAAATAAAGGATTGGAGATGAATGAATTTTCTAAAATGGGGAATGTTTGGCAATAAATGAATAATGGGTTATTTCTCAATAATAATGGGCCTTTTAAATATGGGATCATTGAGTATGGGTCCTATGTCAAATATATTTGGATCAATAATGGTTTGGGTTTGGTCAAATATGGGTTATTCAACAATAGGTTGACTATTTTTATCTTGATTTAGAAGTGGATGTGTCTGATCGTTCTTGGAAAAGGGATCATGACATATCCCAATCAAGTGTTTATCAAACTTGGACATCCTTAGATTTTTAATATATAATGGCCCTTGGAGGGGAAATGTCATAATATTTCTAAACTATTGGCTTTATTATTGTTGTAATATTAGATTGACTTGTAGACTATTAGACAAAATGTCAAAAGTAGATGCAAAGTGAGATAGGTTTTGACTAAGTTTTAAAAGTTGATTTATCACATATCAATATGTGAATGACCATGCCAGAACAAGTTTATGATCATGAAATGATTCAAATTAACCTTAGATAAATAACCTTAAGAAAGGATATATGTAATGGGATTAAATTGGAAGAAATTGTCTCCAAAGAGGGTGGAATGGCTTAATCAGAATGGGATCAAAGAGGGTGGTCTTGGTCTCAGTTAAAATGGGCCTAAAGAGTTCAATATTGGTCTCAATTTAAAAGGTACCAAAGAGGGTGGTATTGGTCTTAGTTTAAATGGGCCTAAAGAAGGCAATCTTGATTTCAATTTAAATGGGTCCAAAGAGGGTGGTCTTAGTCTCAATTGAAAAGGTCCCAAAGAGGGAAACCTTGGTCTTAGTTAAAATGGGCCCAAAGAGGGTAGTGTTGGTATTAATGTAATTGGATTAGCCAAAAATAGGGTGATCTTGGTATGGATTGGAATGCCCCAAATAGGGTGGATAATTTATTTAATTTTATTTAATGTTTTGATTAGCTTTAATTGGACTTGATTGAAATGGTCTTGATTTGATTTTGGAAATTGATGTTTGACTTGTTTAAGTTAATTTAATTTTATCAAGCTTAGATTGGAGTTGAAATTTGATTTTAAATGGAAGAAAATATAGATGTTGACTTATTTATTCCTAATCAACATATGTAGGATATTGAATTAAAATATAAGAACTGGTTTGAATGAATCAGTATGTAGTTGATTCAAGGTACTTAGATTTGATCAAAAAATACCTAGCTTAACATTGTTCTAATTTTTTATCTTTAAAGTTGACTTTGGGAAAAGTTGTCCTGATTTGGAATTAAAATTGAAATGGGGTTCAAAATGAACTTGATCATATTGGAATGTGGTTCAAGATAAACCTCATTAGATTGGAATGGCATGGTACATGATTCAATATGAACCTAGTTTGGCATTGACTCAATTGGTACATAATTGGTTTGGGTTCAAGATGAACCTGACCATATTAGAATGTGTTCAAGATGAACTTGATCATATTAGAATGGCATGGTACATAATTTAAGATGAACCTAGTTTGGCATTGAATCGATTGGTACATAATTGGTTTGGTATGTGGTTTAATATAAACATGATTTGGCTTGGATTATTTTGGTACATGGTTCAAGATGAACCAAGTTTGGATTGGAATATTTGACATTTGACCTTTGAATTTGGGATTGGAACTATAATTGGAATTTGGATTTGGTTTGAAACAAAATAGATGGCACAACTGTAATGGTTTAATAATAAATTGGACCTTGGTTTTGGAATTAGTTTTTTATTAGGGATAATTTAAAATAGGTGGCATAACAACATGTTTAGATAATAGTGGTGTGTATTTCAATAAAGTTTGATAATGCATCTATAAAGGAGTGAATTTTGACCCAAAAATTAGACAAAGTAATGCCTCTTCTTTTAGGTATGGTATGGAAATGTTTTGGTATTTAGATTTGGACTTCAATTAATATTAGATTTGGTTTTCAATACAAATGAGTTTTTTACACAACAATCAATAACCAAAACACAATCATCACAAGGCTATTTTAATAATTGATTCAAGTTTTCATCACATCCACTAAGACTTTAATATACTTGCTTTTGAGAAGATAAGTTTAAATATTAATCCAATTAATTAAATATTATGAAAGTGGTGTGTACTCCCACCCACTCTCAAAAGTTCATAAATGATAGGAAATATTTGGGGGATGTTACCTTTCTACCCATGCATCAATGAATGTTTCATGGTAAAATAGGTTTCTATAAAGTAATTTGAAATCAATATATTTGTGAGAGATTCTATCCCCTTTATGACCACTTCATCCGTTAGATTTTAGGGAAGTGTTATCAGATTTATTTTGAACTACTTAAAGTTTTAATTAACTTTATAGATGGTCTCCAAAGGGATGAAATCCATAAAAGAAGATATCCATGTATTAAGATGTTCATATGGGGATACATCTCCAATTGAGGATATTCTATGTTCCTTGATGGTTATGTCTAATGGATTATCACTTTGAGTTAACCCATCGCATTCATGAAACCCTTTATAAGGAATTCTATTAATCCTTAATGACACTTGCCGATAATTTATATCCATCATCAAATGTACAGGGCTAGTATGAATGTTATGGAATAAAATCTAAATCTCTGTGCTTTAAATACCCATGAGAAGGTAATGACATCCCAATCACATAGCCTAAAATAAAAAGTATATGTATCACCATTCTGATTCACAAGAATCCCATTAAGAGCAAGCAAAGAACATAGTTGTTAAATCTCTTGGGATAAAACAAGTGTTCATCTTCACATGTTTAGATCACCATATCAAGGGGTAAAGCATAAGTGTGAATTAACTACATAAAAAATAATCAAAACAATACAAATGTGAGAAAATAAATGACATGGAAAAGAATGTGTTTTAAGCCCAAATTTAAAATTTTGCAAAAGAAGACATGCTTTGATTTTTAGATCTAAAATCCACTCTTTTGGTCAAGGTCTTACAAAAAAAAATGAGATTAGAAATTTTCAAATGTAATTTTTAATAAGCAAAACCTACAACAAACAAGTTAGAATGCTAATATGTTTTTTTTAATGGACAACCTGTAAGAAAACATATTAGTCACCTCATATTTTATATTTTGATAAAAATATATGAAACATTAAGATAACTTAATGGAATGTTTTAAAAATTCATGAGAAAATGTGTGGTTTTAAAAAATCATAAAAAATGGATTTTGAATGACCCCAAACAAACCTCCAAAAGTTGTGTATTATTTTGCATGATGATTTCACTGATGTGCAAAATGAATTTACTATTGTGCAAAATGAATTTACTGATGTGTAGAATTAATTTGATAATGTGCAAAATAAATTTAGTGATGTGTAGAATCAATTCAATGATGTGAAAAATGAATTCACTGATGTGTATAATGAATTTACTAATGTGTAGAATAAATTCACTATTTTGTAGACCTATAAGAAAAATAGATAGATAAAGAAAATAATTTTGATGTTGTCATGGAGAATTTGTTGTTTCATGGCCTGAGTTCACTATTTTTACCTAAGACATAAATTATAAAATTTTGGAAGAAAAAGAGGTGAATTAACTTAGTAATTAGAAAACAAGAATGGTTTAGAAAATATCTTGGGGTGCGTTGAATCCCATCAAGTAGGCCATTATGTAGAGTAGGAATCCAAATAGGGTCATTTAATTATTAGTGAATAAAACCAAAATAACTTGAAGAGTATAAAAATCTAATCCTACCCACTAGGATTGATTAAGATCAAACAAATGAAGAATCAAGTAGAAAGTAAACAAGACACATTATATCTTCCTTAGAGACTTCTTTCCTTATCAGTTTGAAAAGGTATGTGATCATATTGTAGACTATAATTATTTGTCAATGCTGACTCCACATGTGGGCAAAATTTCCCCTTGTATACTCTTGGTTTAGCTTCAAAATTGGCATGATAATGATGAATATCTATTATAATTTTAGCACAATAAGTTTATTTCAAAAGAGCTTGATAAAATATAAGGTGAAGCCTTCTATTTATATCCTTTTGAGATGATTTTCAACCATCCATCTCATATCCAAATGGAGGGTGGAGAATGAACCTTAAAATTCATCATTTCACACATGGATTGTGTAATAAAATTCATTTAAGAAATTTTTAGAGAGTGTAAGGAATTTTGTAAGAAAAGTGTAATGATTTGTCCTATTAGAGTGTTTCATAGGCCATGTAAGAGAGGATTGTGTAAGAGGCATTGTGATATATGTAAGAGAGTGTGTAATTTACCATGTAAGAGAGGAGTGTTTAAGAAGCTCTATAAGAGGTCAGAGTTAATGCATAAGTGGACATGTAAGAGGCCATATTTCCCACACGTTACTCTATTCCATTGACTTGCCCCTATGTTGTCACTAAAGTGAGGCAATAAAGCAATTTTTATTTTAAGAATTTTAATATTTCTAGAAATTCATCAAGTTTTACATTATAAGAAGTGATTAGTTAATTAATTAGGTGATTAATTAACAATTAGAGGAATTTTATAATTGCAATGTCATTTCTCTATTAAACATTTTATTTAATTGAGCAAATAGTGACCTTTACAAAGTAAGATTTGATTCAGGATGTTGTAGAATAAATTTAATGTTTAGATATGATCCATTAACCCAATTAGTGATGTGTCGCTGTGATTTAGATTCAAATAGTATTTGTATGGGTAAAGTGGATAAATTGGTAATTTTTTCTCAAATTTGCATGCAATTTTAGAAATTCATTTTGATTGTAATTTAGGCATGGAAGTGGTTAAAATGAAGTTTTTACATAAACAACCCAAACATCCATAGACCTTATTCAAGATAGAAGTGGCCCCCTAAACTTCATGGGCTTTATTGATGTGAGTGAATAGGAGGCAACTACATGTTTCATTATGATTAGGCATGTAAATTAAAGGCAAATGAATCTATAAATTCATGACATTGAATGTGAGGAAACTTAATCCAACCATGTGTCACAATTAAAATCAAAGGTGATGAAATCAAATGAATTAGGACATCAAAAGTGGACATATAAAGTGAACTCCAATGAATTAATGAATATAAAGTGGGGATCAAAAGTGAACTCCATGGATTTGAAGCTCTAGGATTAGGATGCATGGATAATTAATATTCATATGTGAGGATAAAGACAAAGTTAACAAACAAACATTATTGATGATATTGTGATCTTGAGGACATTCAATTCATAGTGACCTAATATTGAATTTTGTAGTTAATATTTTTCATAATGAAAAAATATTGTGACTTATTAGTGGCCAAACATCAAAATTTATAAAGTTTTTGTGATGCATTTTATTTCAAATATTATAAATCTTATGTGTGATGTGTTACCTTTGATATGTTAGTGGAAAATTAATGGTTGTAATGTGTTCGTCAACGTAGTTCTATTATAGGGTAAAAGGTAGAAAGACATTTATAATTATGTGCCTAAAAACACATCACTAGAAGATTAGAAGAAGTAAAATTTGATTAATTACCTATGTGGATATGTTGATAATATGTATTTTTCCTTTCTCAATTATATAAGTATTTATGTCTTATTAATTAATAGATTTCTTTAGATGATTTGTAAACTACTAATAAATGAGTTGATTACATTTAGATTTCCCTATTAAATGAGTTGATTAGATTTATATTTCCCTATTATGATCATTTTACTAGAATACTATTATTTTAATTAAATATTTGTAGAGGGATGAAAAAAATCTATTTTATACAATATATCCTCTTTCCAAATAATGTATGTGAAATTTACTCAAGTTATTAATTCCTTTGCCTCTAGTAATGTATTTATTCAAATCAAGTTAGAACATCAGGTTAATAAATAATAATTTAATTTTGCAATAAGTTGCATGTGATGTTTATTTTAGAAAAAAATAGATCAGTGAAAACATAACTATCCTTTTCCATCCTACCATTCCTTTATTTTCTGATTTATTGATAGTAATTTTTTCATTGTATAGTAGGATTAAAATCATTATGAATATTCATTTTGACTCTTATTTGGGTGAATCTAGAGCATAAGTAAAATACCATAGAGAGGTGTGAGGCCACATTGCCTTACCATCCATTCCACCACATAGATCCATTAGAGAACCAAAAACATCGGGAATATCCTTATGATCCTAAAAATATATATTTGTGCCCTAATCTATTATGTGCATAAAACCCACATCAACATGTTTTTGACACTAGAAGGAAGGCAAAATAAGCCAATAATATGATAAATTCCTTATGGTTAAATATAATTAAATTTGAGTTAATATGTGGTCTTGTTATTATAATTTGTATATCTATCATCCTTCATGTCACACCATTTTATGTTGTGTAATCAACAAGAAATTATCGTTGAAAGGAAGACCACCTAAACCAAAGTTTGTGGTTAGAGTGACATAATTCTAGGTTAGACTATGATTTATGATCTAAATAGACCTACTTCCTTCTTAAATAACCATCAACATGGTTTTAATGTTACAGGGTTTAATTTTTTCAATCTATATTTCCATTCAATACATGGATTTATTTCATTTTTAGTTTAAATGTCATAAAATCTTTTTAAAAAAAATTAAAATTAAAATTAAAAAAAGGATTTCTTGGCTTGATGAAATTTCTATATAAATACTTGGTATTCAACATAATTTACCTCAAGATGATTTCATGTTCCTTTAAATATTTAAAAATGATGATATAAACCCCATACAAAGCATGTCCATGCTAACAAAACTATCATGAGAATATTGATTTTTTTCCATGAAGATGTGGTATGTAGGATATTTCCATATAATTTAGAAAAAATTTCTTATGAATAGTTTTTAAATTTTACATCTAGTTCAATTAATTTTTGAAAATATTATAAGATGAATTTATATTATAGTTTGGTCAGATGATTGATCCTTGTGTTTTGTATAATCAATAGTTTTTCTCAAGAGAGAATGATACTAGTCTATAAGAGATTCAAACTTAAAGTTTTAGAAAGTGTATGATAACTTTATGATCAATCATAAACCTCCTAAAATATCAATCATGTATTTGTATGTAGATGTTTTAGATTCAATGATTTCTATGTTTGTAATAATATTCACTAGTAACACCTTGATTTTAGATTTTGAAGAATCAATCTAATGGATAAGCAATTATTTCCTCAACACATAGACTATGAGATAAGTTATATTCTTTATAAAAAATTTATCTTAGACATTCTTCAAATCCGAAAAATTATGAATTTTATTCTGACCAACCATTTAGATTGTAATTTAGTTCACATTAAAAAAAATTAAGTCATGCAAAAATCCTTTTGTTGAACAAGTCATGATAATTATCATGGATACTAGTATGAATGTGTTGAACATGATTATTTCTATAAAATATATTATAAATCTAAAGTTGATGCAAAGTAAAATCATACACTACAACAATCACAAGATAATGAAGAACAATGAATGGTTTGAACTATATTTACCCAAAAAGAATCTTTGGAGGATAGTTTATTGAGTCATGATATTGTCAGAAAATAAAAGAGGGTAGCAGTGATGTAAAACTAGTAAACCATAAGTACATGCATCAAGAGGAGTCAAGGGATCATGATTATAATATGTAATTGTTTTATATATTTTTAAAATTATATAATATTATTATAAATGAATAATTTTGTGTCTTTTAGAAAAACTATCATCAAGAAGAATAAAACATAAAAGATGACAACATGATGGATTTGATCTACATCTTTAATGTAGGTTATGTTACCTTTTTGAGGACCCAAAAGTTATCCTTTTTGAAGAAGATATTTTATATGCCTAAGAGTATAATAGATACATGCAATAAAAATTAAAAGAATATTTTTTTAAACATATGATCTAAATTTGAAAGAACTGGTATTTATTAAAGCTCTTGTTCTGATCTCCATCATTGATTTTCAAGTAAGTAAATATTATGTTTTCATTTAGCCAAATTTTGATGTAAATATATTGAAAAAAAATCTTATTCTAAATTTACATTTGGAATGAATTACCATGCTGAAAATGAATAATTTTTTTTTGGATTTAAAAAGAGGAAATTGATTCAAAATTTTAGTGAATACAAGGATGTTTTTGAACATTTGATAAACTTCATGGGAAAAAGTTTAATTTTACCAAGAAATGGTAAATATTTCCAAATTTACCCTGCCACCTTGACTTTGAGTTAATAGTTTAGGATTAGATTAGTTTGTTTTTAGTTTTTATTTCATATTTTTAGTTACTATTTATTTCTTCGATTAGTTTGCTTTGAGTAGTTGGTCATTTAATAAGAATATGGAAGGAAAAATAAGGTAAATTTTACCATTTACAGATTCCATTATGTCCCCATTGCTAAAACAAATCCATACATGTTATAGTTACATTCAATTGGCTATGAGCTAGGATCACTATGTAAATGTTACAAATTTAGGAAAGATTGTAAATTATGGGTGACCTTTATTTTCATACCTGATATGATTATATTTTCATTAGATAAATTATTTTTTTATAAATTTCATATAAATTAAATAAATACTTTTGCATGGAAAAATATCTATAACTACATTTTTATCACCATAAAAATTTCCTTAAGGAATATGAAAAAGCAAAAAGAATATCAATTATGAATAAATTTTTCTAATTATCCTTATATATGGTTATATTGGTTCCTAATCCTTATGGATTTTTAAAAAAAAAGAAGAATATCTAATGTCTAAAAAAAATTAAAATTATTCTCTTACAACAATGATTTGGGTAATTTCCATTAGGGCTATAGATGTTTGGTTGAAAATGGATAAAGGCCTAAAATGGAGCCAAAGGTAACTCCATTGAGGTTATAGATGCATGGATGACAACATATAAATATACAACATTTCCATTAAAAAAAATACCCTTTAAAAAGTTTTGATCAAGTGGTTTCTCTTGTGTTATACCAAAAATTTTCAAGGTAAAGTAAATGAATCATTTCACACACTAATGACTCTTTTTAGATGTGAAAACTTAATATGTTGTGTGTGTGTGTGTGTGTGTGTGTGTGTGTGTGTGTGTGTGTGTGTGTGTGTGTGTGTGTGTGTGTGTGTGTGTGTAGATTACTTAATTTTTACTCAAATTACAACTAGAGATTTCAAAATCTAAACACTTAATAAAGTTTTACCCCTCAAATATCATCATTATTTTGTCACCAACACACCCCCATTTATTTAAGAGAAATAAGGACCTCTTTAATATATATATATATATATATATATATATATATATATATATATATATATATATATATATATATTGTAAAACCTTTCTTTATTTTTAAAACATAGTCCAACTATAATTCATATGATAATTCAGGTCTATGTTTGTTTTAATTTAATGTCTAGATAAATAATAATCATTTTTAAAACCTACATTAGTCATGACCAATTTATATTCACTAAGCCAATGGCCATTTTAATATATTCACTAAAGTCCTAAGGTTCACTCTATGTTATAAATTTGTGGCCACTTTAATATATTCCTTGATGTCTAAAGGTTCATATAATTCGTGGCCACTTGAGATGTTTTATAAAGCATGATTTCGATTACAAATAAGATAAATCACATAAACTCTTCATGAACTCTTTGTGACCAGACCTCTTCATGAACTCTTTGTAAATCCATAAAATTGCCACATGTTCCCCCTAAATTTGTAGGATTCAAACTATGTTTTGACTCCATGATCATTTGGAGATTGCCGCATGTTCACTTGTGGTTGAAATTTTTTATTAAAATGTTAAATATTTTTGTGTGATCATAGATTTATCTCTCATGTGCATGTGAGGTCATGAACCTATTGGATTTTAGGTTGTATTTAATTCTTCCAATGGGTCCACATAATCCATGATGACCATAGTGAAAACAAAATAAAATTTGTTAACCCATGATATTGTGGATTATGAATGAGTGACATGTGTTGTCATTTGATTTCAAATTTTTATTAAAGTTTTTTTTTTAAAATTTAACATGTTTTATAATTATGATCTTTATTTATCTATCATAGGTAATAAACCCATTAAAAATAAAATGGATCTAAACAACTCATGCATTCACAAACCTCACTTAAGATAAAATCAACTCCATGATCTCCATGAAATCTATTGATGTGATAAAAAAGGAAGTGGCCACATATTTTGGTGTGATTGGAAAAAATAAAATAAAATTTACATGAAGTTATGAAGTCATCCCATTTAACGTTTTGTAAACATAGATGGATAGAGATCATGTTGTTATATTAATAATTTGCCTTATGGTTTAGAAGGATTCAAACCTTCGCAATAACAAGAGCAAAATAGGAAAAAAAAATACCACCTTACCATTTGTCCATGCTCTTTTAGAATATGAGTATTGATTAGCACCAGATAAAAATGGGGCATGGCCAAGCGGTAAGGTAGTAGGTTTTGGTCCTATTATTGTGAAGGTTCAAATTTTGGCTAGAATTCTCTATATGGTACCTACTAGAGGGGGAGGATAGAGCTGACATGATAAAATATGATTCAACCACATGTCACATTTAAAATAAAATGTAGGTTCAACGGCTTGGAATTTGTGTGGCCAAAATACATAGGTTTATGTCTCATGGCCAGTGTGAATTCAATTCACATAATATAAAGTGGCCATCAAAAGTGAACTCCATGGCTTTGAGGCTCTAAGATTATGACACGTGGATAATTATAATTCATAGGTGTGGCCAAAGCTAGAGTTCATAGATAAACATTATTGATGTTATTGTGATCCTGAAGACATCTAATTCATAATGATTTAATGTTAAATTATGTAGTTAATATTTTCACATTGGAAAATAACTATGATTTTTTAGTGAAAGATCATTAAATTTTTTGAAGTTGTTATGATGCATATATGCAAAATATTGTAAATGTGATGTGTTAAATATGATATGTTAATGGAAAATTAATGGATATGTTGTGTTAGTCCATGTATTTCTATTATAAATACTTTATAATAATTATATTACAAGCATAAAGACATTTCTAATTATGTTCCTAACAACACATCATCAGAAGAGTGGAAGAAGCAAACATTTAATAATTTTATGCATGGATATGCTAATAATCTATATTATTTCTATCTCAATTAGATAAGTGTTTTTGTCTTCTTAGTTTATAGTTTTCATAATAGGATATGAATTTTAATTATATATAAGTTGATTAGATTGGGATTTAACTATTCTAATCATTTTATTGGTAGACTATGGGTTTTATTAAATCTTTATAAAGAGTTGTGCAAATGATATTTTTTTGCACTATATCATCTTGATAAATAATGCCTCTAAAATTTACTCATGTTAATAATTCCTTAGGCCCTGACAATGTATTTGTTCAAATTTGAGTTAGAAAATTGGGTTTAATAAATAATAGTTTAATTTTATGGTAAATTCCATTAGAAAAAGATAGATTAGTGAAAATCTAATTATCTTTTTATTCTCTACCCTTCCTTCCCTTTTTGGTTTATTGATAAGAAAGACTTGGTTCATAGTATAATATGATTAAAATCACTATGAATATTTATTTTAAGCCTTTTTTGGTGAGTTTGCAAGAACATAAGTAAAATACCCTAGAGAGGTGTGAGGCCACATAGTAATACCATATATTCCTTCATTTAGATCCATTAAAGATTTATAAACTATAACTCATGCCTTGGGTGATATCCTTATCATCCTAAAATGATAGTGTGTATACCCAAACCTATTGTGTGAAAAAACCCACATCAAAATACTAATTTAAAATTAAAAAATTTTAATGCACCACTATATTTCTCTCAAAAATATGTACAATTTTAAAAAATATATGATTAAATTATTTTGTATGTGAAATTTATCATAGATTGAAGTAATAAACATTAATGTGGTATCTAAAAACTATGAATGATAGGAACAACTAGCAAAATATCCAAAAAATGTACATTTCATTGCAAGGTTCTAAAAATTATTTGTAATTACAAGAAAAAACACTAAAAAGGACTATTGTAGGAACAAGATATGGACTATCAAAATTAGGGTGATAAAAACATAGCAAAACCTTAAAGGTTCATCTATAAATCAATGTCCAAACCTATAAAAATTTTGGTCTTAAAAATACAAAATTATATTTTTTTATATTTATTAAATTAATAAAGTATTTTATAATTTGCATGCTTATTTATATATTTTTTATTTTCTACTTTGCCTTTTTTTTTCAAAAAATATTGAAAAAATCACAAAAAATTAAAAATGATAAATAAAATAGAAAAATGTGCCAAATGGGATGATTTAAATTGTTAAATAATTAGGGATTTCATGGTATCAATCCTTGTTGAAATCTAAATTTTATATGTTACATGATAAAATATATAAATGCTTAATGTTGAAATTAAGTAAACTACCACATCTAATTATGGGTGTGGCATACCAATGGTCAGGCCAATTGCATTTCTTGGGTGAATTTGATGGAAGAGATATCTCTCAATTAGAGAATCTAATATAAAAGACACCTCATAAGTGA
Source organism: Torreya grandis (assembly GCA_037957365.1). Taxonomy (NCBI): domain Eukaryota; kingdom Viridiplantae; phylum Streptophyta; class Pinopsida; order Cupressales; family Taxaceae; genus Torreya; species Torreya grandis. The sequence continues at coordinate 2,057,758 of JARHVA010002996.1, read as the reverse complement.
AATTTATTAGATAAAAATACATAAAAACATATAAATAATATATGATTAGCCTATTTCAAAACCTCCACTTATTGAGTTCCTATCTCTAATTTTGATGGAAAAAGTCAAAATTAAATCTCTTGAACATTACAAATGCAATGTAATGCATGAAAAATCTTTAGGAAGCTATAAAAGTGGTGAAATCAATAAAGGCCCTCTTATATAACTTTGATAAAAATAAATTTATGAAATTAAAGAAGTGATGATTTATAGATATGGAAATCATGAATGCATTGAAATGAAGCTTGGGAAACACATAGTTAATGTATTTAATAATTTAATTTTTTTATGATTATTAATATGCACTTTTATAAAGTTTAAATCCAAAATTATTTGTACATCTCTAAATATAGGACTATTTAATAATATTTTACTTAGAGATTTTATATTTTATCAACCTTAATTGTATATTGTCTTCTTTATAAAAGCATGGGAGTTTTTCAACTAGTTAGTAATATGGATAATATAATATTTTTTACTTTATTGTCACTCTACTAATATTGAGTTTAGTGTCATAGAAAATAACAAAAAGAGGAAGATTTATTACCTAACTTAATACTACTTGTTTTCATGTATGAATGTATGGTTTTGAATATTATCCCTAATTTGTATTGATTTGAGGAGTCATTATTATCCATAGAGGAACCTTTTCATCTACATGTGGTGTTTGATCTTCATAAAGTTCAATTTTGAGGCATTTTTTGGAGCTATTCCAAAATTTTCAATTTTGATTTCAAGATTTACATGCCTAAAAATTTTCCACGAGTTTCATATTTTTTAGCATTTTTCCATTTATTGGCCAATATCTTTATTTAGATTTACATGTATAAAATCCAATTTTTTGATTCAAAATATTGTGAGGGCCATTTTGGTGGAGTAATTTTATAAAATTTTATTATGATTAGTTTTGTTGGATTCTCATAAATATTTTTTTTGGTTCAAATCAAACATGGTGGTATATTGTGAGTTGGGGTTCATTATTTATTTTTACCTTAAGATTAGTTTTTTCTTGTATTTTATTTTATTTTTATGTTTTCTAGTTTCAAATTTATTAAAAAAACCATACAATTCTTTTTTTCTATCCCTATTAAGTTGAAATCCATTCCTAAAATTTGTTTAACTAGGCTTACCTTCCTAAAAAAAATCATCTTAAACCTCTAAAAATCATCAAAAATAACCCATGAAACTCAGTTCTTTTGGCTATTAAAAACTTAACACAAAAAGTCTAATTTTTTTTTGCCTCTAAAAATTTTAATATTCAACCTTAAATTTTTGAATTTTATTATTTTTTTGAGTTTTGTATGGGTTGCCAAAAAATAGGGAGATTCCTCTTGTATTTTTTTGAAAGGTATCTCCCAATAGAAATCACTTAAGGTCTCAAAAGATATCTAAGTCATAAATGTTATCTTAAGGTACCTCCCAATAGATACCCGTCAAGGTATCTCTCAAGAGATAGCTCAATTGACAAATATTTTTTAAGATATTTCCTAAGAAATACCTTCTTTGTAAATTTGTCAAACCCAAAATATTCATAACTTTTTTAGTTATAATCATTTTGATTGCATTTTTTTTGAAAGTGTATATTATTTCAAGAGAATCCATGTTTGGCATCATATTTCATCTTGAAGGATCTATTTTTAAAGTGAAACCTAGTTGAAGTACATAGTATTGTTACAATCACAATAATAAATTTTCAAAGCCATAAATTACTCATATGACCTCTATTTTGTTTCCTATCCTACTATGCTCTAAGTTTTAGTGTTTCTTTTTTATCATCTTGGGATGTGAAGGGCCTATTTTAAACTTTTGTACCTCACTCTTGTGGTTCTAAGTCCCTGTAAAACCTAGGTTTACCTTATCAAATTAAAAAACTAGGTATTTATGAAAAAAATTAGGTAAAATTTTAAAAAAATGAAAATATATGGAATATTTTTTTCTCAAAAATTGACTATTTTTAACCTAAGGTGTTTTTAGTAGTATAACTATCATTTATCGAGATGCTTGATTTGTATTTTGATGCTTTGGCATGGGTGTGATTCCCAGGTCCTTTAGTGGGTTCCTGAGGGAATATCATTCTTGGCCTCTTCCTAATTTTCACCTATGGAGTAATTTGTTTTGGAGGGAACCCAGGGGGGATTTTAAGACTTTAGGGGATTTAAAAGTAGGGGATTAGGTTGGGGGTTGGGTAAATTGCACAAAAGTCTAAACAGTGGCCTCCACTCGATGGAGCTCATTCTAGTCCTGTATTAACTTTACCAAGCTGAATCCCACTTGTTAGACCTTTGAATTGAAGTTTTCTAGCAACTATTTGTTTTTCTCAAATTCCTCCATTATAATAACCTTTCCCTTCATAAATCCCCAGTTATTATCTTAACTCTACGTGATTTATTATTTTTGGTAAATTAGATGTTTAATTACTAAATAATAAATGGGTCTAAGTAGATAAAATTAGTAAATAATATGCAATAAATAAGCTACTAATTTGTGAAATTTGACTGTAGTTAGGGATTTTCTAAAAATATCAGTGAGAGAAAAAATTAAACTTATCTAATTTTATGTTATTCTAATTGAGATAGGGTCTATAAATCTATGTTTAAGCTTAGGAGACTATCACACATAGGAATCTAGAGTTCATTTCTTGATTGGATAGGAGCACTAAAAGTGGGACACCTTGGGTTTTGGAATTGTAGTTTTATCTTGGTGTTATTGTCCTAGTGATCTAAGATTTCTAGGTTTTGTGTGTTAGGTCTGTGTGACCTTGCCTATGAAATATCAAAGACTAAAAGTCTATGAACCTCACTATGTACTTAATTTAATCTTCAATACCCTAGGTCCTCTTTGTGCTTGAACTTGAATGTAAAATTTAAATAATAGAGAGGAGGGGTTAGTGTGTAAAGTATTTATTGGATGTACTTCACACCCATGTATGGACATGTTGCCTACATGCCAATAATTTAAGGAAAGATCAAGATATATGTAGTTCTCCCATTAAAGTGATTGGTGTAATAATGTGATGAAAATTCAAGTAAATTTATAACTAGGTGCACTTGAAATGACTAGGGACTAGTGTAAAGGTTTGAATAAGCTTGAAATACTATTGGATGGTTGTATGCAGAGAATAGGAAAAAATGCATGAGTGGTCTTGCTTGTATTCTTTCTTCTCTCTTGTAAATGAGTGCTAACCTTTTTAAATAGAATTTCAATGGCCTTTTATAGGAGATTTAATGATCATGGGTTAAATGAATTCATATTAGGTTGACATGAATTAGGATAAGGATTTAGAAGAATACGATCGTTAGAAGCCAAAATGCACTTCGAAAACAACACTAAAAACATAACACCCTAGGTTTCAGTGCTATAGTCTAAGTTTGGAAATTGTTTTCCATGGCTGATGAGACCTAGGGGGATGGATTAAGCATGAAAAGAGCAATTTGGGTCTATAAGGGTTTAGTCTAGGAGGCTATGGATGATTGGGAATCATTGAAAACATGCCTATGAGGGTCATGAGAGCAAGTAAGATGAACCTATGGATTGGGTGTCATTAGCCACACTCAAGTTACCAAATTTTACATTTTATATGACTACATTCCCCCCCTCTTTATTTTAGTGATGCAATAAAGTGAAATACTAGGATAAAGGAAAAATAGAAAGCATATTTGAACTTACTTGAAAAGGTGAAGCTCATGAAGCTATGTGATGTTGGATGTGTGTATAAAGATCACAGTGTGAAGTGTGAATCTGTAATGAAAAATATAAAGTATATTAGTCATTACTAGATACATTATATCTAAAATAAGAACATACAAAATCTAGGTAAGAAAGAGAGGAAGAGAAAGGAATGAATACACCTCACTGGGTATGTGAACCAATACAAAGCCTATTATGATGTTGGATTGTGATGGATGTGTGATGTACAAAAATTATTATCATAAATGGAATTGATTGCTCAATTCCATAGAAGTGGCTCAAGAATGCAAAGTTAGGCCCTTTGGCTCCATCATCACCTACTAAGTAAAGCTAAAAAATCATGTATGTGTTAATCGATGTTTGGACCATGTGTCCAATCCCTTTGAATAGGTGGCTCAAGAATACAAAGGCAAGATAGTCCTTTGGCTCCATTTTTACCTCATGAATTGAAGCTTGAAGTAATAATGATATGGAATAGATGTCATATGAGATGGATCTTGAATCGCATTAATGTAATATGATCTAACAATGTTGGCATGGATAGTTGAATGTATGCTAGAAACTAGGCCACTCTTGGCCATTTTGAAAGATGGAGATTAGGCTTGTATGAAAGCCACTTCAAAACTAGTGCAATAGGCTTATATGGAAACCAAATTAGGAACTCGAGTACTTAGGAAGCTAAGATTTTATGAAATTCAAACTTGAAAAAGGATAAAAACCACCTATATATGGAGTAAGGCATGCAACTACTGAGAAATGTTTAGAAAATAAACTAAACTCAAAAAAAGGGGAGGATCAATACACCATACACATTACCCCTAATCACTAGTGTCTGAAACATGGATTTTGATCTAGAAGTTATATCAACTACCTAATATAAAATTGGAAGTGAGATCCATCATGTCATGTATGATTCCCCCTATATTTGGATTCTCTATTCAAAACTATACTAAAACATGTTGAATCTGGACTGTACTAAGTTGACAAACCTGTGACTGAACTCACTTTTCTATCTATTTTTTGAAAATTTGATTTTTCTACCATCTAGATAGAAGCATAAAAAATAGGACACCCTATTATCAGGTGTTATAATACAATTTTAGCATTGTTTTCTAGGGCCAAATCTAGTAACTATTTTATATTTTTTGTTATCTACCTAGTTCGATGTTTATATTATATTCTGAGTGTTCTAAAAATCACTTTTTCAACCACTAAGAGCTCTGAACTCTATGACAAAACCCCTATTTGTTACCCCCTCTTTTGAGGGTAGGAATTATGATGTTGTAATCACTACCCTTAGAATAAAAATCCATACAAGTGTGTTAAGATAGAAATATACATGATATAGCAATGATAATCAACAAGATATCTTGAGATATAACATGGTTTGATTTGAGAGATTGTTAGATCAATAGGGGTATTCCTAGATAAATGTAATAATGTAATAACATGTGAAATGTAATGGAATTTTATTAAAACTATAAATTTTAGTTTTTAGTTTGTTAGTTGTTAGTTTTCATGGAGGGATGGAGCATGATGTCCATCATGGCATCCAAAAAGAAAGATAATGCATGATTTGGATCATGGCATTATAAACAATCAAAATCAATCAAGCAACAAGCACACAAATTAAGAATCAAGAAGCATACAAGGGTGGACAAGGGGCCACACAAACAAAGGACATGGGCACATGTTAGTCAAATTAGAAATCAATCATACAAGGCATGTTCAAATGCCACATACACATACAAGTGGAGAAAACAATGTTGGCACAAGGGCCACATGCACATAGAATAGTACAAGCAAAAGACATTGGAAAATTTCCTAAGGCACATACATGAATAGAAGTGAAAGACATTAGCAAATGTCCTAAGGCACATATAGGAGACAAGCAGGAACTAGAAATGTAAGCACATCAAGCTTTGCTAAGCAATAAAATGAAACATGTAAAATTTGGAAGCACAATCATATCTAAACTAAGCAAATCAAGAGATGAATGTATTCTATAAATGAGTAGTACAAGCCTAGGTATATGTTAATTAATACACAAGTTCTAGATACTAGTGAAATATTGATCAAGTAATTTGTGTAAGCTAATAAGTAAATATATGCCAACTTGATAACTAGAGTGTGTAGTGTGTAGGAATGACATAACTTGGATGGTGTAGTCATGTAGCAGATGCCCCCAGTGGTTATGTATATTGATGTGTGTCTCAAATGTATAAGTAGGATTCCCATTCAATGGGTAGAGTGAAGCAATCAAGTAGGTGGATGTCACTACACACACTCAAATAAGATCAAGTGAAGCCATGGTAATGTAGATAAATCAACATACAATAGCATGAAAACAACAAATGTAAGTCCTATCATAGTAGTATCAATGTAAAGCATGGATGATGCATACGCTTGAAATGTTTTTTTTTTTGACAAATTTGAATGGTTTTTGTATTTTTTTGAAATGTTATATTTTTTTTGTATTTTGGAATTATTTGAGCTATGTACAATCAAACATAAGAAACTATGTACAATCAATGCTAAAGAGAAATGATACTAAACTAATGAGTCTCATACAAGACTCCATAGCATGGTTTCCTATATCAAGGAGTGGAATCATGCATAATTTTGAAACATGATGGAATGGTTTTGAATATGAATTTGAATATATAAATTCATTATTGGTATCTTGGAAATCATAATAACCTATATTATTCCACTCATCATTATCATCTTGATTTTGAACCAATGGAATGTTAGTGTTGACTTTTGCTATATCTAGATATTTTCCTTTAATAAATTGTGACAATGAATGATTTGCATTAGGATGTTCAGTAAATCCCAAACCTTGGTGACAAAAATTATCAATTTCTAGAATAGGAGTAGTGATGCCTTGAGCATACTTTCCCAACCCTTGACCTTGATAATCAAAATATTGTAGATATTTCTGACCAAACCCATACAACTTTGAAAGTTGAGCCTCATTTTAGAGAGGTATATTTGCATCTTTTCATGTTTTACTTGTTATTGTGGTACTTTTTTCTTGCTATGGTATTGCTTTTTTATTCTTTTATTGTTTTGAGTTATGCTTTGGTAACCACTTTTGTATTATTTCTAATTTTGACCCTTTGTGAATGTGTTTCTATGTCACTATGGATTTCTTGACTAATTTAACTTGTATAGGGTCCTCATTAGAAATTATATATTGTATATGTTTATTCAATGCCAAACATGAATATGTGTGATGCCCATGCATTATATTATATGCATAATCATATCTGGATCTTCTCGCTAGATGTAGAGGAGGTAGTTTGATCAAGTTAGATTCAATCATTTCCCTTAGTAACTCACTTGAAATCTTATTTAATCATTGAAGGACTTTTGAATCACTATTTGTAGAGTTACTTTGTTTTGATTTCTTTTTTTGATATGTAACATTGCTTGCAACCAATTGACTAGGTGAAGGTGCATATATATAATTGACACTAGGGTGCCTTTGAGGCTTTTGTACTATAATGTGATTTTCCAATGTTGTGATCTTGTCATGTAATAGTTGATTTTGTGTTTTTAAATATGAAATTAACTTTTTCATACTGGTAATTTGATCCCTTAGAGCATTACAAGTGCAAGCCCTAATTGTTTCTAATTGAACATGTAATCACATATGTTGAAGAGGATTTGAAGAAGCTATAGGCTGAATGTATGCATTATGAATAATAGTGTAGGTTTCCTCACATTTTGGAGGGGTGATAGAATTTTCCTAGTTAGAGGGAAAATATATATCACCCTCTTGAGGGAGAGGAGAATAAAAGTGTCTCTTGTGCATAAGTTATGACATTAAAACTTGATAGGTGGTTGTTAGCTTATGTAATGGATCCTCTAGGTAGAAACCATGTATGTGGGATAAAATGCATGTAATTGGAGTTATGATTTGTATAAAAATATGTTTATAAAGAGCACTCCACATGAGATATAGCAAGCAAGGGGGAGAGAGAGAGAGAGAGAGAGAGAGAGAGAGAGAGAGAGAGAGAGAGAGAGAGAGAGAGAGAGAGAGAGAGAGAGAGAGAGAGAGAGGAGAGAGAGAGAGAGAGAGAGAGAGAGAGAGAGAGAGAGAGAGAGAGAGAGAGAGAGAGAGAGAGAGAGAGAGAATTTTTGCATGAATGCATAGAAAATTTTGACATGAATGCATAGAAAATTTTGACATGAATCATAACATTTCTAAACATGTTTAGCATGATATTATTGAAAAATTCCCCACATGAGTTATAGAAAGTAAAGGATAGAGATCATGAATTTTTTCATAAAGGCATATAAAATTTTGACATGTAACATAATATTTTGGATGTGTTTGTCATGATAAACTTGTAAAATTTTCCACATGAGAAATAGAAAGTAAAGGGTAGAGTTCATGATTTTTTTCTAAATTTATATAGGATTTTGAAATGTAACATAACATTTTGAATGAATTTAGTAAAATGGAGTTGGTAATTATCATGTATGAGGGAAAAAGAATTTTGAAATTTTGTGCATTTTTGGCAATGAATTTTGTAATATCATCCCATATAATAAAACATAAGCATGAAATGCAAAAGATGAAGCTTTGTACTAACATATGACAGACTTCATCATTCATGTACATGATAGGGCCCATTATGGTTTCCTTATTATTTGCAAGAAATGTAATAAAAATTTGTACATAAGTGATAATTTTTTTTTCGATTTGATTATGGATGTAAGGTGATACCTTGAGAAGCAAATAGGTGCTAGTATATGCAACTAGGGATTTAATAGTGATAATTTTGTAAAATACTATGAATTTTTGAAATTAAATTGAAGTTTTGAGTTAAGTATGCAAGTAAAAATTCAAAAAGTTATGGAAAAGTGTTTGATTATTAGCATTACTCAGTACAGATTGGTCAATATTATATAGTGGTTCAGATTATATGGGTCACTTAGCATCACTCAACTTAGATTGGTCAAGATTATATAGTGATTTAGTTCATGTGGGTTACTCAACATCACTCAGACATATATAGGGATATGCCATCAGTCTATAGATACAAAAAATATTTAGATAAAATGGTTTAGATTATATGGACTCAAAATGACTTCAATATAGACTCAGACTCAGATACCAAATTTGGGGGCATGTACATCAATACATGTCTCACACATACAAATTCATACAACATGACATAATTACAAACTAGATAGTAGATTATAAGCATAGTGCAGAGCACATTATTTTGATCTCTAATTTTTGCACATGGGATATGACATGATAGCTCATTTCACATGTAGTTATACCGATTACTAGACTATACAAATACATCACTCATATACCAAATTTAGGGGCATGGCATAGATGTTCATGTTCTTCATCATCCAAGATTATACAAATTAGAATGGAAAGACATGCCATTTTATTCTTACACATTTACTAGAGTTTTTAGATTACACCTAGGCACACCCAGGTTATCACCAGGTTAGACCATATAATCATTTATAGAAGTTTGTCCATAGCATCACCTAGACCTAGGAGTTTATGCGAGATAAAGGGCATACATTGGTTTTGGGCCTCTAAGCAATTCTCATTTCTAGTTTAGATTATTCAAAGTGGGGGCATGACAGATATTGCTTGTCACATAATACAAATTTTATACACACATTCTAGATTACATGAGTTTATGTGGGACAGAGGGTAGACATTGGTTTTGGGCCTCTAAGAATTTCTTATTTTTCATTCAAATTAAATACAGGGGGCATCCATTTCATGAATTCCTTATTTATCTAGGCACTATTTAGATTCAGTACATGGGGTATTTATTTTATGGATTCCTTCTTTCTCTAGGCACTATCTAGTTCTCTATCCACTTCCCTAGCTAGGAATTTGGATCCTTTTTTAGCACACTTATCTCCACACAGGTACATTCAAATACACATTTTATTTTCTTTCTTTTACTCTAGTAATTCATTTAATTACATCACTAGATTAAAAGGGGGTAAATGTATACACCCTAAATTGGTCAAGAAACCACACATATCATGTCTTTTCATATTCCTTTCATACGAGACTGACTGGAGAATATGAGCTTTATTCACATTTATCCAAGTCTTTTGTTTTAGTCATCTCGATCTTGTTACATGCCCTAAATACCTTTTTACCTATTCCTAGTCATCTTGAACCTTTCAAATAGTCATTCCACCTTAGCCAGGTCATATTTCTATGCTTTCTCTATCCCCCCTAATCCCTAGCCTGTAGGATAAGAGCACTGGGATTGGACTACAACACTGAAACCTAGGGTGTCTAATTTCCAACACTCCTATCCAAGGTCAATTTGAGCCTTAACGATTAATTTATTCTACTAGATGGGTCATATCCCCTTTCTTTGCTTCATCCCTAAGTTTTCCCTTATGGACCAAATTCAAGTAAATCTCCCAAATTTGAAATAAAGAGTTTCCTATATATGACTACACAAGGCATTTTATATCTAGAAATTACTACTTTGACACAATAAGTAATTAAAAACTAGTCAATAGTATAGCTCAGAATTTTGAATCACACATAGACTTGCATGCTTGATCAAGGAGGTGCGTACGCAAAATTCATTCTTGCATCTATTATGCATGTTCCCTAAGGGAAAACTAAATTATATCTAATACCCTAGCTTGAGGTTTAATATAATAAATAATCAAAACAACATGGGTTCTTTACTATGTGATAATTCTTCCCCTAACCTAGTTTTTTCCCCTTTTTCTTTTGATGTATTCATTGTTTGCATGTGTATAGATGGATACAGGTATCTAATATTAGAATGGACATAAAACAATCTTAGATGACTTATAGACCTCAAAATTTGGTATATAATCTCACATTGAATAAGTAAACAAAACCCAAAAAACTTAGATCCTCAAGATAATAGTGTTAAGAAGGACTATAGTGTTGGACACCAGGGTATCCTATTTTCAGTGCTCCTATCCAATCATAAAATAGAAGCCATATGCATATTCTTGACAATGTCTCAGTCTTACTCTTTATTTTCCAACCTAAAAATCCTCTATTTTAGTATTAATCTAGATAAATAAATTTCTATTTCTCTTTTATAATTATCAATTAAAATCTATATTTTTCCTTATCAAAGTAGATTTTTCCTATCATTTCAGAACCTTATTATTTAGGATCTAAACACTATATTCCCAAAAATAATAAAACACTACATAATTTCCACTCATGAAAGGAATACGTAATATAAAGATTGAGGAGTAAAGATATGCATATGGTGATTGTAGGCAAAGAAACATAACAATTTGAAGAGGTTGATAAATTGAAAATCTTTAATAATTGTGATGAATATCCTAGACTGATAAGAAAATCAATTTATTCGTATCTCATAGTTCACATTTATTATAGTGTTGTAATGATTCCCTCCATAGATGTTTCCCATGATTAGGACCTCAAGATTGTGTTCATGGAGGTTCTAATGGAAATGGATGGGATGGAACAAACAAAGGTACCAGTGGGGATGGTGGTAGGGGTGGTGTTAGCCACTTCAGGTGGTATGCACCACTACAAGGAAATTCCCTTACTTATCACTTGTTATTTCTCCTACCATGTTAGATAATTTTGAAGATAAATATAAATAAAAGAAAGAAGACAATTGGGGTTTTGTTCCTAATACTATAAACCCCCAAATTATATGGGATGGGGAGGATGGGGTGATAATATTGAAGGTCCTTAACCTTCTCCTCCTCCATCATTTAACATTTCTCATACTACTTAGTGTGGATTTTATTTTATGGCTTTGTTTAGATCTCTTTAGCTTTGTCACCTTTTTGGTTGAATTTTTTTTTGAATTTTATTAAGTTGTTTATGTAATTTATTGGTCCTCATTGATGTGAATTTTGGATTGTGACTTATTCCACTCACTTTTTTGTATGACTATTTTTTGAACCTTATCATTTTTTTAATATAATTCAATTATGTTTTCAATTTAAAAAAAATTACATTCATTTGAGAAGACATATCCCATCATAGGACATAATTTGGAGATTATCTCATTACCTCAAATCCTAAAAACATTAAATATCATCAAGGATTTCAAATATTTTTTCATGTTTAAGGAAACATAACTCAAGAGGGGATGTTCTAGTGATTCCTCTATCATTCCCCTTCTCAAATTTTATCTTAAGGGGGATGTTAGTGTATTTAATAATTATACATGTTTGTATGATTTTTAATATGTATTTTTTAAAGTGTAAATATCTAATTATTTTCACATCTATAAATATAGGGATCTTGCATGAGATTTTACTATATTTTGAGATTTTTTATTTTCTCAACCTTAATTGCCTCTTGCCTTCTCTATATAGGCATAAGAGTTTTTCCATTTTGGGGTAATGTTAAAAAGGTAACATTTTTTATTATATTTATTAGACTTATGGGAAGGTACAATGACATGTGGATATGGTATAGGTTTTAGGATCTATGAATAATAAATATCAAGACTTTCACCCGTGATTGTAAGTGCATGTACATACTTGTATAATATTTAAATAAAATAAACATAGATATGATTGAGGTAGAATAATTATCAATATATTAAGCATATATGTGTAGGAGGGACAAAATCCCTCCTCACTTGAATAATATAATAAAAATAACTTACCTCAATCTATGCCCTCCAACTTATTGTATAGATAATTAAGGAGGTTTAGGATAGGTAGGGATATTATCTTTAGATATATTATCTCAAAATAGATAAATTATATTTTGAGGATTCCCACTAAATATATTCTTATTTATAAGTGACTTATAAATAAGTTATGAATAATTATGTGCAGATAAGGTGTGCATAATCTATAATTAATATAATTACGAGTGCATCTTAGATAATTCAATAGTGTATTATATAATATACACTAAAATACCTTCTTAATATGTATAGTAATATAAATAAGGCACACTTAAACATTGAAAAATGTATCTTTGATGATCAAGAAATGAGTGAAAAAAATTTACTTTTCTCAAGATGTTAAGTAAACACTCCCAAAGTTATCAATAAGTATTGACCCAATAATAACCATCCTTAAAATGGATCTTGCTAAACTAATGTGCTAATATCACATATTTGTAGCACTATCAACCACTAAATAGAAAATTCCTATAAAAATAGAGATATGACTATACCACTATGAGTAAAAAAACATTCTTCTATGAAAGGATGTATTTTTATGATCAATATTAATGTAAAAAACATGTGTGATAAAAAACACTCTAGTTTGAATAAGGCACATTTTCAATGTTTAAAATTAATAGTCAAATTTGTGTGAAATTGATCAAGGTATGAGAAGGATGTAGCCTTTTCCAAAGATGTTAAGTAGTCACTCTTTGAGTTGGAAATACACTTTGGACCATGAACAATCATCCTCAATAGGAAGACCAAAAAGTAATTGTGCCAATGTGTATCACATATATATAGAGTTATAAAATACTTATTGGAAAATGTTTATAAAGGCTAAAATAAAATACAATAGTGAAAAATACTATATATGACATAAAATAAAAAATCTAAATATACCATTATGTTCCTCTTGATAAAATACATAGTTTAAAATCAATTCATGATGAAATTATTTCTTATATAAAATTTATTTCATATTTAATCAAGATCAGTCTAGGTGGTGTTTTAAAAAATATGAATAATAGGAACAACAAGCCAAATATCTCAAAAACATATTTATCTCTATGAAACTCTCAAAAAAATAGGAATGTTAAAAAAAAACTAAAAAAGGCCACTATATGATCTATATATGGCCTATTAAATTTAGGGTAGTAGAAATGGATCAAAACTTGAGGGGTAACCTACAAAAAAATATCTTGAACTAAAAAAAATTGTCCAACCCTATAAAATTTGGTCCTACAACTCCAAAACTATAATTGTTCTATTTCATAAAATTATTTTATAAGTTTAATAATTTATTTAATAATTTTCATTTTTTAAAAAATTTCCTCCCTTTATTTAAATAGTAATAAAAAATTAAATTTTAAAATTATTTTTCATTGTCTAAAAAATGTATTATTAAAGCAAAGAAATAGGTCAAATGGGATGAGATGAATTAGAAAATAATCAGGTATTTCATAGTGGAAACCCATGTTAAAATCCATAAGAGACATGTTCAATAATAACAATGTAAAAAATGCTGAAAGTTGTAATCAAGAAAACTTCCACATCCAATTTTGTGTGTGGTGTACCCCAATGGATGAGGCTACGTGAAATTATTGGGTGAATTTTATATAAAATATACCCCTTGATAGTTTAATATAATTTAAATGACACCCCATAATGGGAATTTACCAAATAAAATTAAAAAACATGCAAAGAAGTCCTAATTGGCCTATTTTCAAACCTTCATTAATTAAGCATTGTAGCTCTAGAGTTTATGAAACAAAAGTAAAAAAATGACTATCAAATGTTGTAGATACAATGTAATGGATAAAAAACTATCTAGGAAACTCTAAAAATAGTAAAACTATAAAAGCTCTTCTTATGCAACTTTGACATAAAACCCATATACTTAAAGAAACAACCTCACTAATTTCACCCATGATTGCATGTATATACTTATATAAAATTTAAATAAAATAAATACAAATATGATCAAGGTATAATGACTACTAATATATTAAGCTTAGACATGTATGAGGTCCAAATACATTTCACATGTGAAGAATATAATACATAATAACTTACCTTCATCCACGCCCTTAAACTTATTATATAGATAATTAAGGAGGTTTAGGAATGGAAGGAATCTTATATTTAGGGATATTAGTTCAAAATAAGTAAACCCTATTTTGAAGATAACCACTAAATATGCCATCATTAATAAGTTACTTAAAATAAGTTATGGATATGGATGTGAACATAAGGTATCCATTATCCATAAATAATATAATTACAAGTGCATATTAGACAATATAATAGTGTATGCCGTAATATACGCTAATAATATTGGTAGTCTAAAAATATTAAGTTCAATATTATAGAAAACACAAAAAAAATGTAGCATTGCTACCTATCCTAAATGATTTGTTTTTTAATGTATGTATAATTATGAGTATTATGCATAGTTAAAATATTATATCATGTGTATAGTGCCCAATAAGACCGAGAATAATAATAATTACCATGATTAAAAGGGGTGAGACTTCCTAACTAAGTTGTATATACTGTGAGTGTATACAAAGTTTATAAATGAAATTTCTCATGATTAAAAAGCGAGAAACATCCTAACTAATTTTCTTGGTTTTGGAAATGTGTTTATAATGACCCAATAATGTTAGATACTCAAGACATGTTAAAATGTTGGAGATATGGCCATATATTACAAGATACTTGAGGCATTCATGTATTTAGGATACATGTTAGGTGCATCACCAATGCCTTTATATCATATGCCTTCAAATATATATCATTAAAATAAATTATTTATAACAAGTGACAATTATTTAAGATAACTATTAAGATAATTGAATCATCTTTTGCTCGAGTGATGATTCATATCTTGTAGGTGTGATAGTTAGATTTAAAATAATGTCACATAGTGATAAATGGTTTGAGATAGAAATAGATTAATAAGTGTTACCTGACATTGGATGATGTGGCATGGAGTTTCCACATAGTCAATGATTCATGCACTAAGATAGATAAGATAAATGCACAATATACTACAAGGTGTTGTAAAATCATGCAAGGTAACTATAATTATGTGTGTATGACATGACATGTCATAGATGTCACTAAGTCTTGTGTAGAATATATTTGATGTGTAATATTAATCTTGATGTTAAAGAAGCATGAAAAAATGTTGCATGAGTGATTCACACTGTCACAATGTTGCAAATGTTGTGTAATAATGCATTAGCATGTACACTAAGCATATTTACTGTAGAAACTCATTATTTTATCAAAATTGGTTAAATAAGGGAGATAATTAATTCCTAATTATGAAAAAAATTGTGTAAAATTAGAATATTAAGATGTGTAATAAACTAAGTATTTCATGCATGATCGATGTAAATTGGATCAATATAGTAACTATATAAAAATAGTAATAATGTCACTGTGTAATAATCACTAACATATGATTATGACTAAATGTTGTGGTTATGAGAGTATGAGTAGTTATGAGATAATGTAGGAAAGAAAGGGAAAACTATTTTATTTGGTGGTGGTTTCTATGGTAGGAGGGATCAGTTTATGGAAGTGGAGGAGGAAAGTCATGAGACACAAGAATAGTTAGGTTTCAATATTGGTATGAAGACATAATAAGTGGGATTTGATGATTTAGGAAGGGCACAAACGATTAGGAATCTAGTCTGAAGTGTAGAGCACTAGATTTAGTCAAGCATGTGGTGATATGAGCAAATGCATTTTTACTTGGTTGTGATTGGATGCAGGAGGAATGTAGGGTTGAGGTTTCTAACATGACAAAGGAGAAAAACTTGTATAATGATCAAAGGATGGTTTATGGATTCGGGAGCCTATAGATTTAAAATGGGAATAAGAGTCATCTTCAAACAAATTCCAACATCTATAAAAGTGTACCCTAATTGGAAAGTGTGTTAGGAAATGGTTGGTAGTAAGGGAAATTGAATATTGGGTTAAAATAAATTGGGAGAGGGAGTCTAAGGTTAGTTTTCTACCTAGAGGATTATTTATGGTCATTTTTAGTTATAGGGAGGACAAATAACACATTTTGTAATCTCACTTTTGGTCGATGGGCATTTGGGGGATTTGGTTACAAAGGTGGTTCCCTAATTTTGATCCTTTGTTAACCCAAAATGGGATGTTTTTGGTGTGGATTCATTTATACATCCTCCTAATGGAATAATGGGGTAAGAACTATTTAATTACATTGGGAACTTTGTTAGGAGCCTTTATTGAGATAGATCTAGTTTCTAAATAAGGTATCATAGATTCTTATGCACAAGTTAAGGTTCAAATGGATTTATACAAATAAATCACAAAAATCATATTTATCAAATCCCATGGGTGAGTTTGGAAGTAATGCATGGACATTGAAAAAATCACATTTAGATTTTTTCATTATTACCATCTAGATTATGTGAAAAAAATTATAGATTCAAGTAGAATAATCCTTTGATTAACCAAATAAATGTGAAACATTTTTCAAAGGAAAAACTTGGGTCACCAAGCCTAGCTTCAGAGGTGGAAATGAAGGTGTTTGAATTGTCAAAAAAGGAAAAGGTGGCATAATTTTTGGAACAGAGGTTTAAGATTGGCAAGACCCATGCCTTGTTGGATAAATCAAATAAAGGGAGTGATCTCTCCCCTGCTTCATTAATTAAATGGTGTGAAATCATTGAGAAAGAGTCACAAATGATTAAATATTTATTGTAGCTTCCCTAAGCCATTTATAATAAAGGATATTTGAGTGATGAGGGAATTTTTGGGTTACAAAGAGTTAATGAGGTTGAGGAATAAGAGTGCACTTCAAAAAAGGAGGAATATGATGACTTGAAAGAGGATACCATGAGGTCATGTGATTTTCTCAGGTTTAGTGTTCTCTGACACATCCTAATTGGGTCCTAAATGTTGGGTGAATATTTTGTCGTCAAGCAACCAACGACAAAATGGGTATATCAACCACAATACAAGGAGATTTATATGGCAAAAAGTATGGGTTTACCACATCACAGTGAGATAAATCTCTCCTCTCACTAAGGGGAGGTTCCCTATAAACTACTTATATATTGATATGAATTGAAAATAGAATCAAGGGTGAGATTACACCATCCATCTCTCTTTTTTCAGAGATGATGTTTTCAAGGCAAAAGAGAAATCCTGGTTGATGACTGAAAGCATTTCTCTTCTTTCAAAAATGATGTTTAGAAAATGGCAAAAAATATTCTCGGATAGTAACTAGATCTACGAGAAAACCATGAAAGCACAAAGTCTTTCTTTGCTCCCCTTACTAATTTTAAATGGACGTAATGTTAGAGTGAAGTGCAAATCAAATTCTTCACCTAAAACTACAATAGAGTGTAAGAACACAAAGGATAAAAGCAATTCAAAGCCTTTCTAATATCCTTTTCACTAAAACATGGAAAACACAAACTAAAGGTAATTAAAGCAGCTCAAAGTCTTCATAATTAACTTTAGAACGTCTTCAGATAATTTTCACACACACTTTACTTATTTAATCAAATAGATGAGAGATTATTAGGAAAAAAAAAACATAAGAACGATCTCCTAAATAACACAAATTATTCCAACACAAAGTCTGAAAGTAACCTACTTCTCATTCATTCAAGAAAATATGATTTACAATTCGAGATCAAAGTCTCAGGAAGCATCTCAATTTTGGCAGAGTTTTTGCTCTCAATTATCCAAAAGATCCATGCATTACAAAAGAGGCTCCCTCTATATATATAGAAAAAATCCTTGAAAATGGAGAAAAGACTTAAATATTAAAACCTAGTCAAAGATGAGTCTCTATTGACTTTGGGACTTTTTCAGATTTTTACATGTAATTACACATAACAAAAGTACATGTGTAAATGTCCCAAGTCAATTACAAAGTGCATGAGAAGAATGGAGAAGAAAGCATGGAAGAATAGTTTTTTTTTTTTTGCCAGCCTTCTTTAGATGAGCATCATACATGGTGATAGCTACTTGTATCCTGATACTATCTGGTGCAATAGTATTTTTGAAGACCACCTTAGCCCTGACTGTGGCATCTTTCACTACTGTGATTTATTTTGCATGACTAGTTAACCTGGTTCTCAAATTGTCTAGAGTTAACTAATTCTCTAAGATATTTTCCACAGAAGCCATTGAGAATGCTTTCTCCTAAAATTCCTTTCGGATCATACCTTCAAACTCTTGAATCATTTCTTTTACTGAAATGAATTGGTTGTCTTGAGAGGTAAGTCTGTAAGGCAACTCCTCCAATTTGTGTAATAGACTGATATCACTTTGTTCACTGAGATCCTTAGAAGATTCAAGGTCACTGATCAATTATTTAAGTACCCAAATCCTATTTATCAATGATTCTTTAATTTAATATAAGAATCTCTATCAAAAATGATGTTGATTGATACTAGGGTACATATTTTTAGCTCCTTCATCTCTATCCATTTGCTAAGATATTTATCTATGCTTTCAACCTCCTGAGAAATGACATTGATAAGATCATCTAATTATGTTCTCACTTTCCTCATTTTACCCATCTTCTTAGATAATTCAGTAAGGAAATATCTTGTGCATGCATCTTATCCAAGTAGTCTTCAAGTAATTTTCCCTTTAGATAAGTATTTTTGCTTTCTAAATCACTGGATCATCTATGGAGAAAGCCTTTAGAGTTACTACTTCTGGAGCAAAAGTGAATCTCCTTATTACTATGGTCAATTGTTCCACCATTGCCTTATAATGATCCTTCATTTCTCTTTCCCTATCAAATTTTTGAACCATAATATCCATTTCTAATTGCAAATCACTCTTAGCACCTTCGTGAGTTATCTTCCCTAACTCAACTTGAGAGATAGAGTAGTTGTTCATATCAAAATTTTCAAGAGTCGCATCTTGTGGAGGTTTGGCTATTTCTAGAAATTTGTGCCCCTTATCTCCAATCATCTTCAAAAGGATCTTTGGCTTCTTGGGGGTCTTAGCTTTCACCGACACCATTTTACTAAAGTCAAAGTCCTCTAGAGAGATGGCTTATTTTTTCCTTTTGGGTGTAAAATTTGATAACCAAGGTGGGAGAAAAGAAACACTTACATTAGTAATAGTCCTTGTAGTTGGTGTCACTAGGGTAGCCCCTACACTATTGGTGGAAATAATGGGCGTAGAATAAATTAAAACCACACCTACTACTGAATGGTCGATGGTAGAACTATCTCTGATGTTAAAAGATGGAGATGACAAACTAGTGATAGATCCTAACAAATGAAGAACATCTCCAGAAGCACTTTGAGGGTCACCAAAAATAACTTTAGAAGGAGAGGTGGCTCTAGAAGAGGGAATACTGATTGGATAAATAAGCAAAGGAGTTACACTAGGTGAGTGGGGTGGAGAAGAAGAAATTCCTACATCTAGCTGCGCACCTTCTCACGAAGATAGATTTTCCATTCCCTATTGACCTACAGGCCTGTCATTAGTTTCTATCTATTCTACCACTAGTTCTTCAGTGCTTTGTTTCTCAACCCCCATATTTGTCATTTTTGGCTCTTTCTCTGCAACTTTTGATTTCTTTGTTACAAAAATGATCCTAGGCTTATGGGGCCTAGACGGAGAAGGAAAATCACTTTTATTCTTTGTTCTATTTTTTATTCTCCTCCTTGTCTCTTCTTGAAATTTGGCCTCTAATCCTGTGATGAATTCTTTCAAGGTGATTCCCTTATTTGCTAACCAATCATTAGTGTTTGCCAATATTGATTTGAATCTCATCCTCAAGGAGGTCAACTCTTTTTGGGACCATTGGATCGAGGGAAGAGGAGTACTAGCAACTTATTCAGCATGATATCTATTATTGATCAGGTCTCTATCATCTACTAGATTTGTAGGGATATCAGTGAGCCCTAAATATTCTATTTGTTTAAGAGATAGTTTGCTATAGTCCATCTTTTTGATATCTTCCACTGTCCTCAAATCGATCCAAACATCTTCGATCATAGGTTCATGGAACTATGTCTTCCTCCTAATCATGTCCTTCACACCTCTATAATCAAAATTAGGTCTCCTTTTGAAATGCTTCATGGTTACAAGTTACATTTCGGTCTCCATTGCCCTAGCTTTTGTAGCAGTCAATATTGAATACCTACCAATTTTAATTAAGAACCTAAAATTGGGTTTCTTGAGTTCCATCTACTTATTATGCATGACAATAATTTTCCTGCATAGCTCCATCAAGACCAATTTATTTGAGGGAAATCTTGGGAGTATATAGGGATAACAGTGGAAAAAGCCAACCTATAGATAGTAAAAAGTAGGGAATTTCAAGAACATACAATTGAATTCATTCACAATAGTCCAAGCTTCATCTAACACTCTTTACTATTCTAATTAGGGGTCGAAGAGACACAAAAATATTGAAAATAAAGTGTCATTTACCCTCCTAAAATAATGGATAGAACCCTTCAATGTTAGCTGAGGGTAATATTGATATATTGGGGTTGTTCTCCTATCTCCCTCTGATGTTAAACCTAGGAAGGTTCTCATGGATGCTACAATATATACTAGGTATGAATTCATATAGAATTTAAAGGTAGTGGATACCTTTATCAATTGCTCATGGAGAGCATTACTGATTTATTCTCCTCAAAAAATGACTTGTTTTCCTTGGAAGATTATCTTAATGAAAGGATACATCCATTCATGAAACTAAGATGAAGAAGATAAACCTCGTACTCTACTGAGAAGAGTAATCAAGTCACCAACCTCTTCTATAAAATTGCTCCTTGGAAAGTTATGTGGCCATCTAGATGAGTTTGCTCTGGGAGTTTTGAGCCATCTATTATTGATCACTTTCTTTTCCTTCTCGAGATCTTTATCATATTCCTTTTATGCTTTAATGAAGTCAATCTTCAACACTTCAGTAGTGGGAGGGCGCATGAATACCTTGTTGATGAACTCAGGGTCTAGTCTAATTACTATGTTACCACTAGCATCTACCTCAATGCTGCTATCTTTGTTGTAAAATTGAGCACACTGAAGAATAAACTCTGTGTGATGAGCCACCATAGGAAAAGAGGAGACCAAATGAATATTGCTCTTAATTATCCTCTTCATTTCAGAGCTAAGAATGTTTGCTTTGGTTCTTTCTACAAACTCAACCATAGCTATGTGCCTGATCTCTATATCCTTGATGTCATTGACATTAGAAGCAATTGAGGTGATTGGGAAAACACCTTGATATTGGCACTTCATCATCTTCAACTTCTTTGGAGAAACCTCAGTCATCGAGATGAGCCTTTGTCAAAAGTATATCGATGAAGAAGGATCTTGAAGAGAAACTATGATAAGAATTATGATCATGCAATTAGGGGAAATATTGGAAATCTGGGAACATTGCACATTGGATGATCATGACTAGGGAAATGTGCTTGAATGGGCTAAGGCATGAGCAAGTCAGTAAGAGAAAGGGAAGCAGGCTCAAAAAACAAAAACAAAAAAAAATTTCCTAGAGTTACTAAAAATGGAGGGAAAGCATGCATGGGTGAAAAAAATTTCTACCCTTGCATCTTGAGGAATGTCATTATGCATAGGTGGCAAAAATTGTTTGCTATGCACATTAGGGACAGTAGGTTTGCATCGGTGGTAATTTTCACTGCCTATGCATTTGGAAAGTCATTATGTTTGCATAGGCAATGAAAATTGCCACCAATGCACTAGTCGGGAAGTTAGACGTGCATCAGCAACAAAAATCACTACCTATGCACATGGTTGGATGATCAGATGTGCAAGGGTGGTGAAATTTTTTGCCTTTACACAAGGTTGGAAAGTTTTCATGTAAGGATAGTGAAAATCATTGCCCTTGCACTAATTGGCTAAGGAAGAACTATGTGAGGGTGGTGATTTTTGTTGCCCTTACATGGGTAAGAATGAAAGGTAGTAGTGGTGGTGAATATCACTGCCATTACACAGGAAGAGGCAGAATGTGTAAGGGCAGTAATTTTCACCACCATTACATGGAGAAGAATGGCCAATGGGTGTAACGAGGGGAAGAGGGTTAAGGTGTGATTAGATTACCTCATCGGTGGGAAAAAAGGATTAAGGGGAAAAGGAAAACACTAGAAAAATTAGATTAAAATAAATAATAGGAAAAACAATAGGAAAAAGAGAAGAAAAAATAAAAACAAAAAAAAAATTGAAACTGAAACCCTACCTAGAAAAATGCAAAACAATGCTTGAATCTATTGAAAACATGATTCCTCTTGCTCACACGATCATCCAGACACAATAAGGAGGGGGAAATAATGAGGAATGAAACAAAATGAAGAGAAAATGGGGTTAAATGGGGTGAAAATTGACCCCAACCACTCAGCGCGTGTGGCCATTAATGTCGCACATGAAAACTGAGACCATGCAGGAGTGGAAAATTTTGCCAACTCTACATGTGAGGTTAGAAAAGGGATACAGGGGTGGAAAAATTTACCACTCTTGCATGAAATGAATGAAAAGAGATGCAGGGCTGGAAAAATTTGCCGCTCTTGCATGAAGGAATGGAGAAATGCAAGGGCAGTGATTTTTGTCGCTCTTGCATGAAGGATGCAAGGGCGGCAAAAATTGTTGCCTTTGCATGAAAACTAGAAAACTAAATGTAGTTGCAGAAAAAAAATTTGCCCTTACATGTAAACTCAAGAAAACACCTAGCTTGAAAAGAGGGAAAATTTGTCATTTGTTCGCATCAAGATCATAATGATTTTCATATTTTTTGGGAAAATGTAACAAGGGAACGTCATGAACTTTGAATGATGCCAATTGAACAAACACGAGATCAAGAAAAACTTGCCTCAAAAGATGAACTTAGAGTTAAAAACATGAAATAGACAAGTTTCATAGGGGTTGTTCCAAAAATGAGCATAGCTAATTTTAGGAACAATAGTTGGCTCCTATTGGGGAACTTCCATTGATTGAACTGATCGATGAGAGTAGAAAACTAGTCTCTAAGTGCCTTCATCCAAGCCATTGGGCCACAGAGTCAAGCCAAGAAAGGAAAAGACACGAAAAAACCAAAAAGAAACAAATAACACAAAAACTATACAAATGATATAAGTCAAGAAAACTTGCCTCAAAAGATGAACTTAGACCTAAAAACATGAAACATACAAGTTTCGTAGGGGTTGTTCCAAAAACGAGGGTAGCTAATTTTGGGAACAACACTAAAAATAAGAGGGGGTATAAATCTAGTAAGGAAAAGGTGGTATAAAAAGTCTTAGAAAGTAGGAAAGACACACTAAAGCAATATATGGATTCTAGTAAGTGGTGAGTGGAAATCCCCTCTCCAAATTTATAAATCTCATTTCCTAGATTTTTATAGGGTTGAACACCCCTAACAAGATACATATTGTGAAATGCAATATCTTTGTTGAAGTGCTTGAAGTGATTCTTATACAAGAAACTAAGATGAGTTTAATTGAAGCATCCAACTTGTTGTATAACATTTGATCAAGATGGAACTTTTATTTTTTAGAAGTGATAAGAGCATAAGGTTGGTTGGTAGTAGTTTGTGTAGCCTAAATTTTAGATTCACCCTAAATTACATTTTTTAGTAATAAAAACCTAAACAAATTCAAAAGGAAGGGATAAAATAGAAAATAATATTTCTAGGAGAACTCTTACCATCATTTTACCTCTTTATATCTACTCTCCAAGAGTGCCAAATAGATACTTGATGCAAAATATATGGATGTTGGATTGCTTGTTGATGCTTGATAATGGATTCCAATGGACTCTTAAGCTTAATAATGGCATTTGGAAAGGGTTTCATGGATTCAAGGGAGATTTTTGTGGATGAAAGATAACAAGAAGTCTTCAAGATTTTAAGTTATAAGTTAGTTTCCATGGAGGAAGATGACTTAGTTATATAGGAAGTAGAGGTAAGAATCAATGGGTTAAATTTAATTTTGAGCCATTGAGATCAATGGATAGGGTATTTCCAATGAGTTTTAAATTCCTTGTAAATATCTAGAATGGAAAATTATAGAGGAAAAGGGGATAAAATGGAGGAGATTTATAGAATTATATAATTCTAGAAATCTCTATTAGGGTTTAGGGGTTTAGGAATATCTAGGAATAGGGTGGTAGATGGGTAAGTAGAATAAATTGTGTTTTTAAATTAACAAGTGGATTAAGGAGTAGGTTAGTAGGTAAATGGGTTTTATTATTATATTAATTAAAGTGATTAATTGGTTATGGGATGGAATAATGTTTTTAGGATGTATTAAATAAGGAATAAGATATTGGTTAATTAGCTAGGAAATATATTTATAGTTTAAATTAGTAGAATTTGTGTAATTAGTGGGGTGAGTGGATTTAGGTTCATAAATTTTACCCCTCTTTGAAATGGAATTTTGAGTGGATATGATGGAAGTAGTAATGGTTTTTCAAATAATAAACATAATCATGTGGAAGCAATGTTAGATGGTGTTAGTCGGTATGATGCCCCATTGAGGGAGCATACAAGGAGAACCAACCCAGATGGTCACTCAAATAGAAGTCCTAGGGGTGAGATGAGACCAAGATAATAAAATGGGGTTGGGATGCCCAAATTAAGGATGTAAATATGTTGAAGATACCCAAAAGGTCAAGGAGATAATGTGGCTTAGTTATGAGATGGGTTCTAGACAAATGACCAATGTCTAGAAAAGGAATTGGATTGATAAGACTAAATTTCTTGGGATGGAGACATTATTTGGGAAAGAAAAGAGATGAGATAAATTTAAGCATGTGATAAGTCCCATAACAAGGACACATGATATGGAAGGATTTAATAATGATAATGAAGACAAAAGTGGTTGATTGATGAGAAGGAACCACTTTACTTAAGATTCATAATGTAAAATGATGTGTGATTATTGAGTGACTAGTCTAGTAATGGGATAGGGATGAGGGGTTGATAGTAGTTGAGTTATCGCTAGGCAAAAAATTTTGACTAGGTGTTGCCTACATAGTCTTAGGAGACCTTAGGATGATGTAGTTCTGACTTGGGATTAGGGTGGACAATGGAGACATGAAAAATCCTTGCCTAGATGACTTGAGGAATGATAATGAATGATTGATTGGGGTGCTAGAGTAATTGAACATGGTTAGGATGTGGAAATGTCATTAAATAAGTCCCATAACAAGGACACATACTATGGAGTGATTGAATATTGATAATGAAGACAAAAGTGGTTGATTGATGAGAAGGAACTACTTTATTTAAGATTCATAATATAAAATGATGTGTGATTATTGAGTGACTAGTCTATTAATGGGATAGGGATTAGGATTTGATGGTATCTGAGTTATCCCTAGGCCAAAAATTGTGACTAGGTGTTTCCTACATAGTCTTAAGAGACCTTAGGATGATGTAGTTCTGACTAGGGATTAGGGTGGACAATGGAGACATGAAAAATCCATGCCTAGATGACTTGAGGAATGATAATGAATGATTGATTGGGGTGATAGAGTAATTGAACATGGTTGAGATGTGGAAAGGTCATTAGAAAGGATTGATATGGGCTAATGGGGGCTTAAGAGGGGGGCCAAATATGACAAAATAATGAAAAAAGATTCATTTAAACTTTTTACCATGGTAAAATTGAATCTGAGCCAAAAGACATGGACCGACTTCCTCAAGCTTCCCATCATGGTGAAAGAGTTCAAAAATTTTAGAGACCTATTGAGGCTAGACCAATTTTGAGTAATGAACCCTAATATATATATATATATATATATATATATATATATATATATATATATATATATATATATATATATATATATATATATATTTGTGAATCTTTAGTTGAGTTTTTGGATTTTTGACTTGAATTTAGGCTGTCAGCATCACGGGTGTAATACTATGACTAAGTGTAATGCCCTTAGTTGTGATATTATAGTCACTACTTATGGAATTGTATAGGATAGGGTGATATAAAATTGAAAGGCTAGAGGTACAATATTACATACAATAGATTGAGATTTTCAATATTTTAATACTAAAATTAAATACTTGTGAGGTTACAAAATGTTGAGGTAATGAATCATGGTTTTACATAATTGTGCAGTCATGTAAAACTCTAGGTCACGAGTGGTATTTTCATCAATATCATGGGTTAGGGAAAACCCATGAGTTGTGTTTTTTATATAGTTAGGAAAAATGGTTAAGGGATGGGTAGGCTAAGGAGTATTAGGTGGGTTTTTGGATAAATAGTTAGGATGAATGTGATTGGGGGGATGGGGGGTGGATAGTGACGGAGTTAGTCAGATAGACAAGGGGATAAGGAAGTAGGATGTTTAGTAAAGTTAGCATATCTTAGGTTTAGGTAAGTTAGGGTTAATTAGTGAAGGGTTAATTAATTATTAGGTATATGGTTTGGGTTTAGGTAAGTTAGGGTTAATTAGTGAAGGTTTAATTAATTATTAGGTATATGGTTTAGGGTTGGGGAATATAATGCAAGGGAGTTAGGCTAGAAAGTTGAATTAGCTGATGTAAGTTTGGTAAAGGTAGATGAAGGTTATGTTGAGGGGGGAATTAATGAGATTAGGATGGGCTAGGTGACCACTTAAGGTAGGAGGTAGGAGATTAGTCATGATTGGTGATATAACATAGGTATTAATAGTGTGTGTGGTCATTGGTGAAGGAGGACTTAGGTGTGATGGCTTCATAGCTACAGTGCCTTAAGGTGTTACATGAGATGTACCTTTTGACTAATGTAGATTATAGAGTATTAGAGATGATAGAGTTACATTACATTGTGATGATACTAATGGTGCACATTGATCAAGCCTTGATCATAGCTTTGGTGGAGCGATGGCACTCAAAGATGAGTACCTTCCACTTTGTTATCAGGGAGATGATAGTGAATTTGGAGGATGTTTATCATATTTTCTAGTTACTAATTCTTAGAGATAGGATTTATTAGATATCACACACATAAAGTATGACCTTATAGAGACTAGTAGGAGGATTATAGGTGGAAGTATGAGATAGATGCATGGATATTGATAGATGCCTCTAAGAGGGGACTATTGATCATTTGACCCTCATAGTTATGTCTTTTATTACCAACATACACCTATTAAATAAGAGTAGGTAGTGGTTTCACTTGGGCTTGGGGGATGTGGTAACAAATGTGGTGTAGGATTTTAGGGTTTTTTCCTAGGGCTTAGTGGTATTATCCCATTTATACTGAGAGATACACTTGGGAGCATATAGGGGGTAAATGATCCTTGAGCCATCATTGCTATTGTAGATCTAGAGTTAGGAGCACATTGTGATCTAGCAGCCACTTGGGACTCTAGTAGCAATGGAGACACATCATCCCATGGTGTTTGGGTGGTATATTTTATTAGATGTAAAGTGGGGCCATGTAAGTGAGATGATATTATATTGAAAGGAATTTAATAGCTTACATCCAAAACACATCACATAGATGCCCTAAAAATGATTATAGTTTGGTTAGGATGATGATTTGGTAGTGACATAGTGAATGTTGATTGAGAGCTACTTGATACATCATATAGATTTTGTGATAGAGTGATATAGGTCTGATCATATGCAAAGGCAATTTAGATTTATACAGGACATGCTAGAAAAGGAGCACCTAATTTCTAAGAGTGACCAGAAGAAGGCCCAGTGGGGGATGCCAGTAGATAGAGCCTTGATACATGTATATTATGATAGCATTGCCTTAGTCCTATGGTATTTTTATAATCTAATTCCTAATCCAAGAGTTATAGTAGATTATACGACATGGTGGGTATAAAGGATTCCATTAAGATTGTTCTAACCCAGGGTTATGGTTCAAAAATGGGTAGTACAGAGAGTACTAAAAGTATAAACAAGGTTGTAAAAGAGGAAGATGTAGGCACCTACATAGGATGGCCATGATGGGTTGGATGGTGATGTGATGGATGTAGATGGAGGTGATGGAGATCAAGTAGTAGTGACAGGGTAGGTTGGTGGGAGTGAGGCTAGGCTAGGGTCATCAGAGCTAAAGTAGATACATAGGTTAGAGGTAGTGGTGGTGGAGATGGTATAGGAACATATCAGAAACCTATAATAGAGGATTAAATGTATTTACTTGTGTGGCTACAAATAAAGATAAAGGTCTGATTAATAGAGATAGTAGGGATCACTCACGAGAGAGATCAGTTATAAGCACATCTACAAGCCTAGATAGTGTAGAGAGATGGGAAATTAGAATATTTATAGGCATAGGTGATAGGATTATAATGCCAAGTTACAAAATTACAAGCTTAGATAGTCACATTATAGAGATAAATCCACAATTGGAATACATAGATCATAGGGCATCAAGGACAAATCACCTAGATGTAGGCATGAATTTAGACTGACAAAAGAGGTAGAGGTGGCTGAGAAGGCCAAGGAGGATATGGATATAATGATGAGAGAAGGTGGGATGGTTAATTTTATGTAGAAAATCATGAGATTGACATGAGAGGTATAGTAATTTAGGACTCTATATGAGGTGGTAGTGCCACCAGGACAACATGTAGCTTCTTTCAAGGTTAGTTCATCACATTCAATGCATCAGCCTCTAAGAGGATCACAACCATGAGTTTATGAGACATGATACGTATAGAGGATTTTTTGTATTATATTACATTATTGCCCATGGGGCCCATATATTATATGTATTTTTTGACATGGACTCCATATGGATTGTTGTTATATTTATATGATGAGATGTTAGACATGATGTGATGTGTTATATGTTTTATGATTATGAATTGATTATGGATATTAGTTGTGATGGATTTAGATATATTTGATGGACACATTATTTTTTATTACATGATGGGATGTGATTAGATTAGATGCTTGATATTAGATGTGATGTGATGGACTTGTTTATTTATAATTTTTGTGATATAGATGATGGATATATGCATATGCTTTATGTTTGCTTTAGATGAGTGAGATTAAATGCCATATGATAATGATGTAATGGATATGTGTTTGTGTGTGTGTGTGTGTGTGTGTGTGTGTGTGTGTGTGTGTAATATATATATATATATATATATATATATATATATATATATATATATATATATATTTGTGTTTATGATGATCTAATGAATGTGATTTAGATGTGATGTTTACAAAATGATGTTAATCATTATGAGATAATGGTAGATGATATGTTATATGTGGATTTAAATGGAATATTATGTGATGAGAGGTTATGAGATAGTGGTTTATTTTTGGATGGATGTTATAGATTGGATATGATGGTAATGAGATATGTAATGAAATTTAAATCATTGTGATGATAAAAAGATTAATCCCCCTTTTTAATTTTTTTTCTCCCACAATTTGGTTTAGAAATCCTCCTACACCATGGAGGTATGATAATGAAGGGATGGGGGGAGAAATAGGTTTAGACGGGATGGTGATAGGTTAGATGGGATGTTGATAGGTTAGATGGGATGTTGATAGGTTTTGGTTAAAAGGGATGGGTGGCTAATTTAGAAGCCATTAATAATGTATGTAATCCATTTTAATATTGCACTGGTAGATATATGTGCCAAATGACATGAGAAAATTCAAAGACACATTAAGTATCCAATGTGGGAACTCTAATTTAAAGTGACCTTGTTTGAACAAGTGCAAAGGTCACATAGACCATTTTGGTTCCCTTAAAAGTTAACAAGATAAAATATTTAAAAAATTAGAACAAGACTATTAAATATAAAATATTATTAATATGTACATGATTAAATAAACAATCACACACATTTAGAATATACACACATTCACACAAAACAATCATAAGATAACATAGACTAAAGATATGGATAATAACAAAGATATAAAAATGGATAATGATGTGATTTAGAAAATGATTATATATAATGGACTGAATGATGATAAGGGGATATGTACATGGGATATATTATGCCCAATATTATGAGATTGAACAAGGATCCATTTAAATCAAAATTAACCACTTGTGGGTTTTAGGATGATCATTTGGGATTCGATATCATAATGTATGCAAACTCCCAAAGTAAAAATCTAGTTTTTGACCCTTTCATGATTATAAAATTAGTGGGAAGGTGTGAACCATGGTTTTGGGGTATCAAGAGACAAATGGGGATGTGACTAGATTGAGGATAAAATGAGGCATACTTGTTAAAGAGGATACAATGGGGTAATATGAAGGATAAATATAATGATGTGATGGTATTAGGGATATATATGATGGAAATGGATGAAGAGACTCTAGAGGACTCCACAAAAAACATTCCCTTTGCACAAAAATTGATGATATATCCCTCATTTGAAATTAGTTGTCTACTTTGGCTACATAAAACCTATGGTGGATGCCCACTATGAAGACTAGGGTCGGGGATGGAAAATGGAGCAGAATGGGAAGAGGAAGATGAAATGGAAGAGGATACAACCCCAAGAGTGGGGATCCATAGATAGAGGTAAGGTGGAGCCTATAAAGTATAAAAATGTTTTAGATGTATTATATTCATTGGGTCATCAAGCTCTTCACCATCCAATGTAGCTAACTTATAGTCTCTAGATCTAAACTTTACAACTATTATGTAGGGCCCAAGCCAATTGGCTTCAAGATTTCCCTTATTATCCCTATTAGCATTAGTATTTTTATTATTTTATTGTAGGACTAGATCACCAACCTCAAACTCTCTTGACTGGATGTTCTTATGATATTGGCCTTTTAATCTATTTTGATATGCCTATAGATGATTGAGGACCTTTTCACACTTTTTTTTATCTAGAAGCTCCAATTATTGTAGCCATTACTGTCAGAAATTATGATCAGTGATAATACCCCACAATGATAATTTCAAGGAGGGGAAATCCACTTCCACAAGCAAGATAGCTTCAGTCCTATATACTAAAGCATGCAGAGTGGTCCTAGTGGATGTTTAGACACTTGTTCAATAAGACCAAAGTATATGATATAATTATAGGTGCCAATTCCTACCTACATCATTAACTATTGTATTAATAATCTTGATAAAGGTCTTATTTGTTGCTTTAGCCTATCCATTTCTTTGGGGCTAGTAAGGGGAATACAAATTTTGTTTGATGTGGTACTATTGTTATAAGACCTTGACTTATTGATTTTTAAAGGACTTATAATTATCAAAGATGATGTTGGTAGGAACGCCAAAGTGGAAAATAATATTATTTAGGATGAATTTTGAATTTTGAATACCTATAGTATAGGTAAGTGACATTGTTTCTACCCATTTGGTGAAATATTCTATAGTAGTAATAATGAATTTGTGTCCATCAAAAGATGTAAGATTTATCTTGCCAATCAAATCAAGTCCCCATATAGAGAATGGACATGGAATAATAATGGGATGTAATTTTTGTGTGGGTTCATGGATAATATTACCATGCTTTTGACAAGCTACGCATTTTTTCACATATTGGTAGGCATCCTATTCCATGGTAGGCCAATAGTATCCTGTCTGAATCAATTTCTTGGTCAGGGCCATTCCACTAACATGACCACAAAAAATACCATCATGGACTTCCTTAATCATGAGAGAGACCTCTTCTAAGGTTATTCATATTAATAAATTCCTATCATAACCTCTTTGATAGAGTAAGATACCAAAGATGGTGTAATAGGATGTATGGTGAATGAACGCCTTAAGCTAATGGTGATTGAAGTTAGGTGATATGATGTTATTATGGAGGTAATTATAAATATTATGGTACAAAAGAAGACTAGGATTAAGAATAGTGCAAATTTGTAAAAGAGCCATAGAGTGATGAGTTGGTAGGATTAGATTTTCTATTAGAAAATTCCATTTGAGGAAGTCTTAAGGGAGATCAATTAAAGATCAGGTAGTGTCCATGGAATTAACTACTTAACTACTCTCTCTTGACACTTGTTCAAATGTAATATTTTGAAAATTATGCTTTAATTGATCTATCAATTGATTATAAGGGAGTAATTTTTCATCTTTAGTTTAAAACTCTTCATTGACCTATTTTATTATAAGTTGCGAGTCACTGAACACTTGAAGATGTTGGATATTACATTGGATGGCTAGTTTAAGGTCATTTTTTAAAGCCTTGTATTCATAAATATTATTGGTGTATGGAAAATCTCGTCAAAAGGATTTTAGAATTAGGTCAACTTATGGCGTAATCAAAAGGATGCCCACTCCTAATGCATGCATGGTAAAAGATCCATAAAATATAGCTTCCATCCATTATATTCTAAAGTATTCATTAAACATTCATTCAAGAAGATTATGGTAAGAGGCTCAATCACAACAAGAGGTGCTTCTACAATTTGATCTACTATCACTAATCCCTTTATGACCTTTTGATGAACATATTAAATATCAAATTCATTGAGTAACATAATCCACTTGGCCATTAATTCTATAAGGGATGATTTTAATAATAAATAATTGAGAGGATCAACTTTAGCAATGAGTTAGACTTGATTATTAAGCATATAATGCTAGTTTTTTTGTGAAGTAAAGACCACAACTAAGCATACTTATTCAATTGGAGTATAATTCATCTCATTGGAGATTAAAGTGTGACTAAGATAATAAATTTCTTGTTCTTTTCCCTCATTATTGTGTTATGAAATTAGGGCACCTATCACACATGGAGTTTTTGAAATATACAAGAGCAAGGGCCTTCTCATGACATGGGGTGATAATATAGATGGATTTGCTAAATACTACTTGAGATTATTGAATGTGTATTAACACTTAGAGTTCCAATCAAAATTAGTCCCCTTATTTAAGATATGAGTGAATGGGTGATATTTATCTATGATCTAAGAGATGAATCATCAAATAGATTGTAAATTTTCATGAAGACTCCTAAGTTGATTTAGATTGCAAGAGAGAGGCATCTCCATAACAATTTTGACTTTAGATTGGTCTACTTTGATGCCTCTCCTAAATAAAATAAACCCTAGTAATTTTCTTGAGGTTATGCCAAATACACATTTCTTTGGGTTCAATCTGACTTTAAACTCTCACAACTACTTAAAGATTCTCTTTAAGAATACATGATGTTTTGACCTGAGTGGGACTTCCCTAAGATATCATCCACGTAATATTTAATTATATCATGCATCATATCATGGAAAATAACTGTCATTGCCCATTGATAAGTAGTACTAGCATTTTTGAGACCGAAGTACATGACTTGATTGCAGAAGGTCCCCCATGGAGTAATGAAGGATATTTTATGTTGATCCTCAAGTGCAAATTTGATTTGATTGTAGCCTTAAAAACCATCCATGAGAGATAACATTTCATATCCATCTATTCAATCAATGAATAATATCAATATTTGAAAGAGGAAATTTATCTTTAGGACATGCCTTATTTATGTCTCAAAAGTTAGTTCAAATTTGAATTCCTCCTTGTGGCTTAGCCACAAGAATAATCTTGGATATCTAATTATAATAATTGATGGGTCAAATGAAGCTAACTTCCAAGAATTTTTGTAATTATTCCTTAGCTAGTAAGGACACTTTGGGGTGCATCTTTCATAATTTTTGCTTTATTGGTTTAGCATTAGGATGAACAACTAAATGATGCACTACTAAGGAGGGATCAATCATAGGCATGTTAGAATAACACCATGCAAAAACATCTATAAATTACTTGATAAACTCAATAATAATCTGACACTCCTTAGGTGTGAGATTTGCCCCTTGTTTAATGATTTTTTTATTTTATTCAATTTTAATGTTAACTTTGATTACCTCTTTAATGAATGAGGGTGACTAATCTTAGAGATAAGGGGGTAATGACTGATCCAAGATATCTAAAATGAAACCATCTGAGAGTTATGTATCTATTTTGGTGTAGTATTTTGATTTATATGGAAATTATTTTGGACTTTGAGGTGGATCTTCTTCTTTAGACTGATCTTATTCACTTTGGTCAAGGGGATGTTGTTATTTCTTGAAATAAGTTGATTTAAAAATATTAATATAAAATCCTTTCTTATGGTCACTAGAAGGCATGATATCTTGAGCTCCTAAAAATTCTAAGATTACCTCATCATTTTGAAATATATCAAAGGATGGCTCATAAATCTTAAAAAGATAGTGGAGGGATATGTTAATGGTGGAAATAGTGGTTTCAGGGAATAGGTTTATGTCAATAAGCTCCTTTTAGTGACTATAAATGGAACCCATCTTGATTTCTTTATTGGAGAGAGACTCCTCAAAGACCAAAGCAGTATCCATAATAATATTGTTTAAGTTATCATCAAGCAGATTATATCCTAAGCTAATATATTATGGATGTTCTTGAACTGTTATGGGTTCAAACCTACCTTTTTCATGTCTCCCTAGTCCTTTCCCTTGATAATTCATATTATGTAACACTTTTTGGATGTGTGGGTATCACTTTCTAGGAGATGTGATGGATTCATATTCTAGGATAAGCCATGATTCATCTAACTCATCAATGTATTCTTTGGATAATAATCATGTACTAAAGAAGGCCATTGGTATAAATTGATAGATAATAAGATTGATCTTCCACATATTCAATGACCTATAACTATGTGGGGAAAGAGGTAACCTATTCATAAGGTTTTATATTCATATTCCCTACAACCTGTGGATGTGATTTTGAAATGAGTGACTTTAAGTAATGGAGTATAAATAGACATAAGATCAATGGGGCATATATATTTAGCATTTATTAGGATTAAAATGAAATTATCTATGTTATGCTAATGATATTATTGGGATTAATCCATTTGGAAGCTACAAAAATGATTGATTTCCCTAAGAATAGTGACTTTCATGCCTGAGTGAGGGAATTTTAGACATTATTAAATGTTAGATGGGACAATTGCATCTCATGGATCCAAAAATTACCTAGAAGCATATTATATGGTAAATCAACATCCAAAACATGGAGTAGGGTTTGATCTACCACAAGTCCCATGAAAATGGGAAGGTAGATAGTTCATATAGATGATCATTTATGGTCATCATATGCTTTAATCGTAATCAAAGTAAGCCCTAAATAAGCTTTAGAATACCCCAATTTATTTAATAAATCTATATTTCATAAGTTTAATGTAGACCCTCCATCTATGATTACCCAAAGAATGTGGTGATTAGATATGGATACTTCTATGAATAATGGATAGTTATGATGGGGGAAAATGGGGGCATGTTCTGGGTACCAAAGGTGATGTGTTGAGAAGGTGATAATGACCCACTAACACTTAGAATTGATTAGTGTCAATATCTCTATGGACTTTGAGGTCATTCAAACCTTGATCAAGTATTTCCTGATGCAGAAGGGGTGTTTTCAAAAGTTTCATTAATGATATTTGAGTGGTGTTTTCTCAAGTTGTTGAATTATATCATAAGATTTATCAAAAGATATTGAAACTTTCTTAGAGATATTCCCCTTTTGAGTTGCAAAGGTGGATGTGTCCTTTGGGGGTGCCCCAAGAAATATGATCTTACTACATCTGGTAGTTACAACATAATTAATAGTGGCCTGGTTGATCTTTAACATGGTGGGTGATGGTGGAGTGGGCTCTTGGGGGCTATGTATTTTGATGGTGTTAACATAGTGATATGGCATGGCATGATAGTTAGTGCATTTAGAAGAGGAGGCCTGACCCTAGTCTCTTGGTGGCTTCTTATATATCTGATCATGCTTGGGTAGAAGGTACTAATAAATACCTACCTATTGATTTATAGATTGATTTGGAGCACTCTTACCTATTTCAATATCACCTCTTTCAATTAGGTTCTAAATATAATTATATAATTTCATACACCTTTCTATGTCTTGACCTTTGATTCTATGATATTTGTAGAATTCATCCTCATGATACCAATCAGGTCGAGGTTGATGATCATCCAAAGGGTGGATTTTAGGAAGAGTGATCATGTTATCAATAATTAATTATTCAAGGACCCTTTAAATGGGCACTCCAAAGATGGTGAGAGTTCTTTTTGTAGTTTGAGGTTTTGGTTTATCTCATGCCACTTGAATAGAGAAGACATTCTATTATTTTATGGGATTCCTCTTTTTCACTATTTGAACATGTTACTTGGAATTTGTAACCCCATCTCCCACAACATTCTTATTCTTGTTGAAGATTTTTTACTTATCTAAAAAGGTTCTATCTTGGTTTTGACTATGTTCATTTTGGGAGTATAGTTTAATTATTCCCTTTTTATTAAGTGTTCTTTCAATTTGCATCCCCTTTTCAATAATTTTATCAAAAGTTTTGGCACATTGGAGTTTTAAATAATATTTTAGCTCACCATTAATATTGTTAAAAAATATTTTAGCTAGTTCTTTTTCTAGTAGTGTGCATCAAAGGTAGCTTGATAAGCTTCTCCATCATTGCAAGAAAGATGCCAAGGTTTCCCCACTTCTCTATTTTATGTTATAAAGTTCTATAATGGAGACATCATGTTCAATATTAAATGAAAAATGTCTTATAAATTGTTTAGTTAATTATCCAAAACTAGATATTATACCCTTGGGTGGATGCATAAACCATTGCAGGGCTAGTTCAGTGAGAATTTTTGGGGAAAATCTTAGTACATAGGCATCTTAATATGCAACTTCATGACAAGACACATAAAACTCCTATACATGATTATTAGGATTAGATTTACCTATATACTTCTAAAATTTAGGCACCTCAAAGTGGGGTGGGGAAAGTATTTGCAAGATCCTCATATTCAAGGGAGAGGAGCAAAAAATCTTCATATTTATATTTCATTGCTTGTGAGTTGGGTCAATTTATTGGAGAGTCTCTTTCACCACTTTACATTCTTGTGCGAATGTGGGGTATCCAATGGGATTGGAGGTTTGATCATGACTATTATGGGGTTTATGGTTGTTATGGACATTTTGACATGGGGATGGTGGCCATTGATTTTGTACATGAAGTAAAAGATTTATCTATTGTGTAAGCTAGTCTAATCTATCCTTTAAGATAGTT
This sequence comes from Torreya grandis, assembly GCA_037957365.1. Classification (NCBI taxonomy): domain Eukaryota; kingdom Viridiplantae; phylum Streptophyta; class Pinopsida; order Cupressales; family Taxaceae; genus Torreya; species Torreya grandis. Next base: position 2,020,309 of record JARHVA010002996.1, on the reverse strand, counting down.
TTCCTCATGTTAGCCTCAATATAGTTATTTCAAAGAGGTGAAGGTTGTTCTTCTTCTTCAAATTCTTGATTCACACCTTCCTCTGATTTGGGTACTTTATTAATGTGTGTATGTTGACATGGTGTATTATTCTAGTTGGAGGGGTAGATTATGTATTATAGAAGGCTATGGTCAAATTTTGAGGGTAGTGTGCCCCTCATTTCAATGGATCAAGTTAGAATATCATCATGTTTTTCATAAAGGTATCAGTCAACTACATTCCTAACATCATCTTTATGGAGGGGATTGAATCAGTCATTTTCTCCTCTAGGAGTGTGCATATCACTATGTTTATCATCGTGATCTCAAGTTGGATCACCTAGATTCCCCAATAAATCATTCTCTTAATTGGAAGTTTATCCTGTCCTAAGTTGTTTGGCATGGTTTTGGATCACCATATTTGTATGAGAAAAGTATAGATGTGATAAGGTATGATAGGTTATGGGGAAGGGCTAAATACTAACTTGATCTAGACATCAAATCTAATAGTGGTCAAAAGATGTAGTGAGAAAGGGATGTAAAGATTGAAATGACTGAGAATTTCCAAAAGATAAAGCCTTGTAAGAGCTCAATCTAGAAAGAATAAAAAGGATTGGTGGATTAAATAGATTTAAAGTTTGTAGGATAATGATTGGATGGGTAGTAGATATTAAAAGGCACTGATAGGGAGAAGTGATGGGTGTTAGATTAGAATCTTGATAAGGCTATGTATGTTGATAATACTTAGTATAAGGATTTAGAAAGTGATAATGAGGATTAAAGGAATGAGTGACCACTAAAATTTTATTCCAAGACTAAATATAGTATTCAAGGATGATAGATGTGGGAATATGAAATGGATGGTGATACAAACAGTGGGGTATGGATAATGGACAATATATGATAGGTAAGATATAAGATGGGTATTAGATAGATGAAATATATAGGATGGGTGTGATTTAGGATGATGATATGAATATGATGATGGGGTATAAGAATGGATATTATTCTAAGGGTATCAAAGGTTTCTAAAACAAAAATTGTGTGGTTAACTTGATTTATAAACAATATGGGTCTAACATAACACATAAACAACACACATAGTGACAAACCCTAAACTAGTAAATTAAAAAGGGTGTGTAACTCAAAATTCACACTATATAATGGATTTTTGGGTTATGTTGTAGGCCAATGAACTATTACATATTCAAATAAACCCTCTTGACCCCATTTTCACTTAATGGCTTCTTAGGAGTTGATATTGACTCTGACAGTGAAATGCCTGTTATGGCTGAAAGGTCCTATGCTAGGTTTTCTTAAGGGTTTCTAGGGGATTGCCTAATATAAATTAAGAGAAAGTGGGGCCTAATTTTATATATGATGTTTTCTAATCACCTTGTGTATTAGATCTTAAATTCTCCTCGCTCAATGAAACCCTTTATGGGGAATTTTGCTTTGGTGCCTAATGACAACTCTTTTGATTTTTAGACTCTATCAAAACATGGAGTTTAGACTAGTAAATGGTGATTAAATCCACATCATCTACCCCTAATTTTTAATACCATGTGTGGGGATGAATTCCACATCACATGCTATCCTAGACTCCAGAGGGGGTAACAAACAGGGAAGCATAATTATTTTTTCCTAACTAATTACCTATGTGAGAAAAACACAAATGTATAAAATCAAACCACACACAATAAGAAAATATATAAAATAAATTAGATTGAAATATTATTTTTTTACACCCCCATGTAAACAAAAAGGTTATGGAAAAAATGGGGTACCTTGATCTTGAAGGTTCCTACACAAAGGGGTTAGTAGTTTTATTTTTTGTAAAACCACAACTATCTTACAAAACCATAATTACATAGTTAATTATATAAAAAATTGTAACCAAAGACTATAAAACCATAAATCTAAGTTAAAATCATAGATTACAAGTGACAATATTGAAACAAGTAGCTAATCATGATAGTTAACCTAAAAAACCATGATTGTTAAGCAAAATCATAACTATAAATGCAAGATCGCAATTCTCAAAAATTTGTGTTCTATGGTTTTATACAAAATTTGAAAATTATAAAATCTTAAAGTTTTATTTGATGCAATTAACTACTATAAACACTAATGATATGATTATCTTTCAAAATGTTCTAAGGCAAATAAATTAGCTAAGAAATTTATAGTTATGATAGATTGTCGATTTAGATTTATACTATTAGAATGTGAAAAAATATATTTTATTAGATGATGATATATCTTAGATAGAATTATTAGGCTATTAACTCTAATGATTAGATAAAAATAAGATAAATGACTAAAATTGAACCCTACTTTTTCCTAAGCACAAAATTGCTACTTATAATGTAGAACTACTAATATTAGGTCAAAATTATAGATTCAAGATTTGCAGTATTACAGGGGATGTTTTAATAAGTCATTAGTATATGGTTTAACTTATGTGTTCTCTTATACACCTATTTCCCTCTAAACATAGCAAGTCTAAAAGCACATAATTTGCCAAATAGAGTTAGAAGACCTTGATTTTGTAATAGTTGGCTCACACTAATAATATTAATTGGGTACAAATATGCCTTATAGATAGAGAATGTTGAATGATTAACTTTAGAGCAAAGACTGTCTATAAGAGTTTTAAAAGTACCAAGATAATTTTACCAATCTTATATAATACCATAATTCATGATAACAATGTTAAGATTACCAATTCAAGATCATTAATAGGAGAGTTGTGATATTGTAGTTTGGGCACAAATAATTTAAGGCTTGATAAATTATTCCTTTCCTTATACATAAGAGATTAAAAAACCCTTCCAAGCAACATAAATATAATAAAAATATCTTAGAGATGAGGTTAGCAATAGATAAGGGTCAAAGATGTAGATCAAAATAGAAACTTATAAAAACCATGATTAATAGAGTAAAATCACAATTACTAGGGCAAGACCACAAGTTCAAAAGTCATGGTATTGTGTGTTGGTCAAAAATAGCAAAAATGGATGACTATCCCTTCCCTTTACCATATAAAGGAGTCAAAGACACTTCTAGACAAAAAAATGACTTGAAAGGTTAGTAACAGATAAAATATAAATATATGACTCTATTTGGTAGACTCTACAAAATCGTAATTACATCTACAAGATCATGATTAGTAGAGTAAAACCATTACTTACAAAGTAGAAATTTTTCACAAAGATAAAAACCTACAAAACCCTAAACCGTAAGTGGTTAAGACTAGACCATCATACAATATCATGATTGACCTAAAAAACTACAATTATAATATTTCTAATTCTATGCAAAATTGTAAGTCTTCTATACATGATAGTTTTCTAAAAATCTAGTTCTCAATTCACATCTAATTAATCTTGCAAACTTCCAAATCACTTCTAGCAAGCTTAGAGGTTAGTTTAGGGAGTAATGTCCCACCGTGGTTGCCAAAAATATAGCCTAAATTTTAGATTCACCCTATATTTACCATTTTTAGTAATGAACACCTAAAACCTAAACAATTTCAAAAGGGATAAAAGAGATAATCATATTTCTAGCAGAACTCTTACCATCATTTCACCTCTTTATAATTCATTTCCAAGATTTTTAAATGGATAATTGATTCAAAAAAGATGGATGTTAGATTGCTTGTTTATGCTTGATAATGGCTTCCAATGGAATCTTGAGCTTGATAGTGGCCTTGGACAAGGGTTGTATGGATGCAATGGAGATGGTTGTGGATGCAAGATAACAAGAAGGATGCAATATTTTAAGTTCCAAGTTAGTTTCCATAGAGGAAGATGGCTTAGTTATATAAGAAGTGGAGGGAAGAATCAATGGCTCAATTTTAATTTTGAGCTAATGAGATAAACGGCTAGGGTATTTCCAAGGAATTTAAAATTCCTTATAAATATATAGAATGGAAAATTCTAGAGGAAAAGGGGCTAAAATAGAGGATATTTGTATAATTCTCCAATTCTATAAATCCCTATTAGGGTTTAAGGATTTAGGAATAGATAGGAATAAGGTGGTAGATGCGTAGGTAGAATAAATTGTATTTTTAAATTGGCAAGTGGATTAAGGAGTAGGTTAGTAGGTAAATGGGTTTTTTTAGTGGATTAATGAAGGGGATTAATTGGTTATGGGATGGAATAAGGTTTGTAGGATGTAGGAAATAAAGAATATGATATTAGTTAATTAACTAGGAAATATAGTTATAGGTTAAATTAGTGGAATTAATGTAATGAGTGGGCTGAGTAGATTTAGGTGCATATAGTTTGGTCACCTTTGGTGTAAAATGTTGAAGTTGTGGCTTTGGGTCCCTTCTATCAAATGTGTAGGTACTCAAGTTATTCTTATAAAAATAAATTTTTGTTTGTTAATGTTTATGGTCCAAATTAAATTGGTTTAAATATTAAGTGATAGAAGGAGCTCTCAGATGTTGTTAGTTCATTGAGGAAAAAATAATGTTGGGTGATTTTAATTAAACACTTTAGACAATTGAAAAATTGGGCAGTGTGGTTGGTTTGGTGTCATCACAATTGAATTTTTTTAGGTTTGTATTAGATAATGGATTGTTGAATGTCATTTTAAAAATTGTTTATTTATTTGGAATAATAGAAGAGAGGTATTTAGTAATATATATGAGTGGTTGGATAGATTATTAATTAATTTAAATTGATTGAAGAGTAATTTAGATGTGGAAATTTTATTCCTAATAGTTTTAGGATCAAACCATTTTTTGATTAGTTTTAAGGTTGAATGGGATAAACCACCTAAAAATTGTCATTTTAAGTTTGAATTGATGTGGCTCAGATATCTATCTCTTTTATAGTCAGTGAAGGATTGGTGGAAAAATTTTCCTTTGATGATGGGCTCAATCATATATAGAATTACTATGAGGTTACAATTTATCAAAGGGTGCCTCAAAATATGGAATAAGGAACACTTTAAAAATATCTTCCAAGAAAAAGGATAGGTTGAATCTACTTTACATGTTTTGTATAAGTCAGTGATGAAGGTATGGATGATGTAGTTTTTTATATGGAGAAGAAGTTGATGAAGGAATATGAGGAGTTTATTAATTAGAAATAAATCCATTGGAACAAACATTCAAGGATGAATTGGGTAAAATAAAGTGATATAAATATGACTTTCTTTCATAATTCTATCAGGGATAAAAAGAATGTGACCCACATTTCAAGCATAAGTTCTAGTAGTGGTGAGGTATTATAATATCATATTGATATCAAATAATAAGTTGTATCCTTTTTTAAAAATTTATTGTCTGGAGAAGAGGTGTTAAATATTACAGCTCAGAACATGATTCTATAACATATCCCTAAATTGATCTCAGATAAGAAAAATGAACAACTAATTGCCCCCTTATCACTCTAAGAGGTTTAGGATATGGTGTTTTCTATGGGAAAGGATAAATATCTAGGACTAAATGGGTTTCTTATGACTTTCTTTCAATCATTTTGGGAGTTTTTAGGTGAGCAAGTGTTAAAAAAGGTGTAAGAATCTCACTGTAAAAGAAAAGTGGCTCTAGATGTTAATGTCACTTTCATTTATCTTTTTTACAAATGGTAATATCAGGTAATTTTTAGTGACTATCAGCCCATTTATTTATGTAATATGGTGTAAAAAATTATCTCCAAAGTTATGGAAAATCAGCTCAAACTGGTGCTAGATAATTTGATTTCCCAAGAGTAAGTGGGCTTCGTACCATGAAGAAATATTCAAGAAGGGATAATTGTATCCCATGAGATAATTCAATATCTATCACATAATCATTATAAAGTCATGATGATTATTTTAGATATTAGTAATCCCTATGATAGGGTCAATTGGCATTTCTTAATAAAAGTTTTGGAGAATTTTATGTTTAGTAAATATAATTATGAATGGAATTTTAGTGTGTGGTTGGCACTAAATGTTCAGTTTTGATAAATGGTATTCCTTTAGGTTTTTTTGGTGCATTGAGAGGTCTTAGAAAAGGGTAACCTTTATCACCTTTTCTTTTCATTATTATGGTAGAGGATTTGGGTAGGGCAGTAAAGTAGGTTAAGGCAAAAGGGAAGCTTCTAGGGATAAAAATATTGGATGAGTTGGACAACTTAACTCATCATCATTTTGATGATGATACCTTTATTTCTTGTCATGCCTTAGTTAGGGAATAATAAGAGCTAAAATATATTCTAAAAAATTTTGAACAATCTTCAATCCAAGTAATTAGTGAAGTAAAAATTTAGCTCTATTTCGCCAATTGCAAGGAGTCTAAGCAAAGGGCTATTATAAGGACCCTGGTTTTTAAAGTGGGCAAGCTCCCAAGTAAATATATTGGGGTCCTAATATTTTTAGGGGATGGAAAATTTGGGTTGTGGGAATAATTTATTAATAAATTTAAATCTTAGTTGGCCTCCTGGAAAAGGAAGTGAATTTCTTTGGTAGGCCAAATTACATTGATAAAATTTGTTTTGAGTGCATTACCCATTTTTTTATTTTTCATATCTTCAACCATCCTATCACCTGGTGAAAATTTTAAATAAATTTATGAAGTAATTCATTTGTCAATGTGATTTAGATAATAAGGGGATTCATTTGCTCAAATGGGATATGTTTTACAAACAAAAAAAGATGGGTGGAGTAGGGATTAAAAATTTGTAGCTTCAAAATCAAGCTTTTGGGGTAAAATTAGTGTGGAATATGGTTGAGAAGGTGAACTCTCTATGGTGTAGTATCCTTCAGCATAAATATCTTAGCACAGAGGTGCCATGAAACAGGATGAATATTGAAAATATGCCCAAAGGATCATATTTGTGAAATTTATTGCTAAAATGTAGATATATTATTTTTGATCATGTTTCTTAGACTATAAAAAATATAAGGTGGGCTGATTTTTGGTTGGATTCATGGAATGGGAATAATCCACTAGTTGATCTCCCTAATGTGGGTAAGCAATAAAATTATCTTATGGTGTACTAGGGGAGCAAGGTAGATAATTATTTATAGTTCTATAGTAGTTAAGGTCTTGTTGGTTGGAAGTGGAAAAGTTTTATAGATTTTCCAATTCTGGTAGACTAAGGTAGGGCTCTCTCTCTCTCTCTCTCTCTCTCTCTCTCTCTCTCTCTCTCTCTCTCTCTCTCTCTCTCTCTCTCTCTCTCTCTCTCTCTCTCTCTCTCTATAAAAGAAAGGTGTTTCTAAATGAAAAGGAGGATGTGATTCATTGGTTTAAGTCTAAATTAGGATAATATGAAGTGAATGTAGGTTATTAAATGGTGGAAATGATGGATGATTTATTGGCTTGGGAAAGTAAGTTATGTTGGGGGAAGGAAGGGATTCAAAAAGTAGGTGAATTTGCATGGTTGGGCGCATAGAAGAGAATTATCATGCAAGATAGGATTTGTAAGATGGGTTTTTAGGGTTCATCTAGATGTTGTATATGTAAATTTTAGGAGGAAATGGTATATAATTTGTTTTTTGAATATCCCTTCATGGTTTGGTGTTGGTCATGATTATGTTTCAAGTTTAACTAGAGTTGGGCTTGGACTCCTTTTCTTAATAAGGCTTTCAGCTTGGCTGCTTGCTAATATGAATCATTCCTTCTATAAATTATGGAGACTCATCCCAACCATTCATATTTGGTAAATGTGGAAATAAAGGAATCACCATATTTTTTAATTCAAAAAAATTTCATTGAATGTAGTCCTATGATATGTAGATATTTTTATCTTTGAGGTGATCTTGGTTCAATATAAACACAAGAAGGGGAACCTTACAAGCTAGGATATGAGAATGTGTTGTAAATAGAAATGTTTGGTTATCAGACCCATTAATGGGTCTCTTTTTATATATTCAAAGAGGAATAGTAGGTATGGTATCATGTGGAAACACCTTCAACCCTAGACCTGGTTGGTTTAAGCTAAATTTTGATGGTACTTGTAGAAGTAATCGTAGTGCATCTGGGGTTGGATGTATGGTGAAAGATTGTATTGGTTTTTTAATTATAATGGCTTATATTAAATTAATGGATGTTACTAATAATTAAGTGAAAGCTTATGATTTAGTGGCTAGGTTAGAAATGTTAGTAGCTTGCAGAGTGGAGTATCTAATCAAAAGGGATTCTCTAGTTGTGATTTAAGATTTGAAGAAGAAAAATGCTAAAGCTTTGATTATTAATAATATTCTCATTAAAAATATTTTATTTTAAGTAATTTAAAAGAGTGGATTGATAGCCATTAATTTCAAGACTATAAAAATGTGGATTTTTTTTAGAAAACATAAGAATTGATCAAATGGAGGATATAAGGAGTGATAATTGCAAAGAAAGGTCTAATTATTATATAGGGATTGTATATATCAACTTGAGGTGATTTAATTATCCTAGGCTCATGTGAGGAGGTTTTAGGGTGAGTGATGATTTTATTCATTATTCATCAGTATGGTGAAATTTAAATGTATTGAATAAAGGTTTAATCAGTGTGAAGAGGTAGTAACATTATTTGAGGGTGAGTGTACTATTTAAGGCTTTATAGTTGCTCTCCTTAGTTTGAGGTAGAAATATCTATTATGGATGAAGCATTGGTAGAATAGCTAGGGTGGTTGTTGGTGTTTGGAAGTAGTGTGAATAGGGAAATGGGCTTCTTAGGAAAGATATTTATGTGTTGATTATAGCATGTTTTCTAGGGACCTTCATCAGTTATTGCACAAGCGATTGAGCAAATTTTTGGAGAGGATGTCCTTGGGAAATTTTCATACATGAAAGTGAATTTTGATTTGGTTTCTTTATTTGTAATAAATTTACTAATGTTGGTCTCTAATAAGTCATAAGTGGCAAATATGGTGGAGTTTTTCATTTTTCTTAAGTACAGGGTGAATTTGCTATTATAAGTGGAGAAGGTTGATTTTAGTCCATTTAAATATCTTCCTTTTATAGGGAAATATGGTCTCAATTTTATTACCCTAATTTTCTTCAATAATATGGAGGACAAATTTATTACCCTACTAAACCTATTGGAAGACTAGAATAGTTGTTAAATACACTTAATGTTTTCAATATTTATCAATTATTGATGATTTCTCTCTTGTAGGAACCCATTGAGTCTCAATCTCTCTAAGTGCATGCCCCAAGGGGTGCACCAAGAAAGGGTTGGGAAGAACATTGGTGCTTTGTAGGACTATTGTCCCTATACTGCCACTTGCTATCTACACAACCATATCCTAAAACAACTTCCCTAATCTTTGCCTCCTCTCTTGCACCCTCTAGTAATTTTCCACTTTAATTAGACCCTCTCTAAGCCTAAAAACCTTTCTAATAGCTTACATTACATTATTATCCCCATCAACCCTATAATATAATTAATAAAACATATTTAGGGTCTAGGTCATCCCCTAGCCAACTTAAACTAAGACCTAATTTGTTTTTATCAATAACAATACAAAGTTGATTAGGTCAGCCCTATTGGCTAAATTTTTAGAAATGTTTAAGGTTAGATTCATCTATATATACACATTAATTTCATCATTTATTTAGGAAGATAAGAATAATATTATATTATGCATATACTTATCCACCATTCTACTTGAGGAGCAAAGCTTAGGGTTTTAATAATTTTTTTGGAGATACAAATCTTATCTTGTGGAGAAATATTTTGGATGCATAGAGAAGTTGTGTATCCAAGAGTTAAATTATCCTTATTATCTTTACATACCACAATAACTTCTTAAGAAACACCTTGGCCAAGGGAGATATTGAGGCTCGATAGGTTCATCTTTAAATGTAAGTATTCATAAATCTATTTCTCCTTTGTAAGAGTAAATAGAATAGCATTTGTAATTCTCTCCCATGCATTAGAATTTATATACATTGACATGAGTATAAATATTATATGCATGTTTAATTTTTATTTTTACTACCCCTACTTTGTGTAACAATCTTTAGAGAGCACTATATTAGATTTTTCTTTACTTGTCATTATAATTTGGGATTATGAAAACATAAGACCTAGCTAGGTTTATTGCATAATGTTGCTTGACTAAATTGTTTGAAACCCTCTCTAGTGATATTATTGTGGTAAAATATCCCTTGGTTATGTCTAAAGGATCCATCTTGGTCATGACCTCTAATATCTAATGTATTAATAATTGGAAGTGTAAGTTGAATTTATCTTCTTTGAGCTAGGATTGATTGCTAGATCAATTGTATTTCCCTTTGCATACATTCTGGTGAACCCAATATGAATCAAAAACTTGTATATTTTATTTCATGCCATCATTTTTTCATCACATTATATTTTTATATATTTGCAATACTATATTGAACTAGTCAATATAATTCTAACATTGTGTGCACATGTTTAACACACAGTCATTCCCAAATGATTGTGTTATATCTATGTAGGTCTTCACTAAATATAAGTCATTGGATCAATTAGTTTGACATAGTATTATTTTCTAGCTCCATATTTACATACATAGTTAACCCAATCAACTATGTTTGCAAATCTCTTTTATCAACATACAGGTCTATAAATATAGTCAAACTAGTCGATTTTGTTCACAACTTCTCTTTTAACATACAAGTTTTTGTACACTTGGTTGATCTAGTTGACTCAACATAATTTTTAAATAACATTTGAACATCATAGCATAAAAATATACAATCTAAAACATCTTCAAGCCCATCAAGGTTCATTTCTTTCTCTCTTTGTCATTTTAGTTCTTCTTTCAGTAATGTTTTTCATAAGTTTGCAGTTTGTAAAATTGCAACCCTAAAAAAAAAATGGGTCAACCTATTTGATATAGTTCCATATTCTATCTTCCATTTATAAGACATATTTGACCTCTTTAACTATGTTCTTATATATCTTTTTTATGTAGAATAGTAGATACCTAGTTGACTCTGTTCTGTATTATTTGCATATATGCCACTTGAACTGACTCTGTACTCTTTTTATCAATGAATTAACCTATATTTTTTAGTAATTAATTAACCTTTCCCTTTTAATTACTTGTATTCTTAGAGTAAAAAACATAGATTAAATAGGTGGTTTTTTAAATTACCATTTTAGTCACACTATGCTTCTCTTTTGCACATACTACCAAATCAATTTACATTCAAAAAACATTAAACATTTGTCTTTCCAAGGTGTACCTACTTGGATTTTATCACCAAGGGAGAAGCTAACTTTTTTTTCTAGCCAAGAATAAATATGTAGTTGATGGTAATATTGGCAAAGCACTTGATACCCTTATCATTATGGGAATATGAAGTGAGGGAGTAGGCCCAAATACCAAGCCAATAACATCACCAATACGTATCCCTTTCAACTTAAACATCCTAAAACCAACATCATATTGCTTTTTATTTCCTTATTTCATCCAAATTCCCTATCAAATTAAAATTAAAACTTTATTATAACTTAATAACACTTAGGATAACCAACTAGTTAGCATTTACTTTTCATTTGTTGCTTTCTATTTGATCATTATATGTTGTATTAAAAAAATTGCATTGACCAGTGGTTGTACAAGGTTTGTGCTATGTGTTCCACTTGGATCAATCACATTTATCCAATTGTTTGTGTGCTTAATTTCATTTTGCTTTAAAATTATCTTGAAAAAAATTCCTCTATTTCAGAACACTATCATTTTGGTCAATACAATCTCTTATAGACTATTTAGCCTTCCTTCTTACAATACAAAGTAAACATATCAGAATTTATATCTTTATCTTCCTATTTAGTTCCTTGGTCAGTAGTACACAGTCAACCTACATGACTATGTATCCTTATTTTTCTATTTTGTTTCATGGTTTACAAAACACAATCGACCAGTTTGAATTTGTATCTTGTTTTCTAATTTTGTCTTTACATTGCCCCTTTATCCTCTTTTTCTCATCATGAACTTCTTATTTGATGATAATACAGAGTTTAATCAAACAAACATGATGAGTTTTAGCAATACAAATAGGTTTCCATAGACACATCTTGTGGATTCCATTATAGATGAAAGTAATGTGCATGTGGCCACTCACACTACAAATTATTAGACTCCTAATTCATCATTAGTTTTTAATCCTATTCTATCTATAGAAGATCAGTCATAATTAGAGTACACACCTAAAATGTTTTTCTTCATTAATGATTTTTCTCAACATAGGCGAAAGGACCCTTCAACTACTTACAATCTCATGATAAGTGGTCAAGTAGAATAAATCCATTCACATTCCCCTACACTATCTCATGGATTTAGGGGTGAAACTTTATTTGCTTCTCAAACTCTCCCTTCTACTTTGACTTCTCATACTATGACCTCTTATTCTTTGATTTCTTCAACCTCCATGCCAAGTATCTCCACTAACATGGTAGGTTTAACATATAGTGGGCCTTTTCCAAGGCCCCTCCTCTTCAATCAATACACTAGTACATAATTTAATACCAATGATAATCATGATACTAGTGCTTCCTTTTCCTCCAATGTTAATCCCTCCACTAGTGCATCTTTTTCTACACATGTTATTCATGTTATTAGCGCTTCTTTTTATACCAATGCTTCTCATGCCACTAGTTTCGCACATGCCACTACTCATAGAGAAACCCAAGCCACTAATACTAATTCCAATGCTTCACATGCCACACAAACTAGTTAAAATGCCACACAAACTAGTTAAAATGCCTCTCAAACCCATCAACTCTTATTGCAAACTTTCAATCAAATGAACACTTTTCAAACTAGTAATACCAAATAAATGATGCAAATGCAAAATCATCTCATTCACCTTCAAAATCAACCTCAATAGTTTCTATGGGGAGAAAAATAGAAATGCCCCCCACACCCCTTAGGTATTCCCATGATAACCTCATTCCTTAACCACCCCTTATTAATAAAATAATAAAACATCTCCAAAATTAACATCTAATACCTCAAATTTCCAATATTGACATAGGAGGTATCACACCTACCATAAGTTACAATGGGTCAATTGATCTTACATTATATTTTAAAAGTACAAATATTGGGTCAAACTAAATAATTTTAATGCTACCAAGATATTATCAAAAACACTCTCCATATGTGCTTTATATTGGTACAATCAACTCAAATCCCATTATATCACTAGCTTGGAGGATCTAGTTAACTCCCCAGTACAAGAGTTTCAAACTAGTGACCTCCTTGAGAATACCTTGGCTCAAATTAGCGATTGTAAGAAACTTGAAACCAAAACCACACAATATTTCATTAAAATATGGAAGACCTTGTCTAATAAGTGTGAGAATAACATGTCAAATTATAATATATTTCATATATTAACTAATTCTCTTTATTCTAATTTTCAATATCGGGTTAAGACTCTCTCTTTAAGAACTTAGGAAGAATCCCTCGACCAAACCAAATGACAAGATTTTATCATGAACCTATTTGAACCATCCCAATCTCCCATGGGCACTTGCATGATAATTAAAAATAAAAATCATCATGATACCAACAATAGTGTCACCAATTATTATTAAACCATTTACAATATTCAAGATATTTTCTACCAATAATGTTGTGGAACATGTTCCCCGTCTAAACAACACCCCTAATCCTTAATTTTCTCAAACAAAAAACATTAATGTTCATAATCCATTATCCTTATCCAAGATTCAAAAGCATGTACCAAGGCCTCTACCATGAGAGGTTGACCCCACTCATCCTATGAAATCATGGTATGATCCAAATAAATGTTATTGGTTTCAATTAAGTTGGGGTCACTTTCACAAGACTTGTAGACAATTACATAATCTAGTTATGGATATTCTTCTTCACCCAAACTTTGATCATGATTCCCTCATTTGTAAATTCCAAAAAGCATATGACACATCTTTAAAATCTCATGAAATAAAAAACAAAAATCAAGCTTTGAGCTAGGCTAATGCTCATCTTACCATATATAAATATCCTCTTCCTATTCATCAAAACAATAATGATAAGCCTACTCCCACAAATAATGTTGAAAGTATTATCAACTAAATTCCTAAATAAAATGTGGTAAATATGAATCAAATTAAAAGGGTAGTTTCTTTCATTGATTTTAATCTAACCCACACACACAAAACCTCCCAAACATTCTACGTTATCCAAGATTCTTCCCCATCTCATCTGAAAAAATTGAGGCAAGAGGACCTTATCTCTTTCCAAGAACCACTTCCAACACCTCAATTGGATAATATCTCTCATAATATTTATATAAAAACCCCAAAATCTACACCCATTGAAAATATTCCTTAACCTTCCACTAAAATTTATTCAAATCAATCACAAGAAACACCTAAATCTACTATCCCATCATCTAAAGACAATAAGTCATTTTTTTCTCCACCTAGACTGAGCACATATTATCAACAAAAGTTAGAATGCACTTCTAATATTCCTTCCTAGGATATCCTACAACATTAATCAAATATATCTAGTAGTCCCCCCATGGGTTGTGATGAATGGGACCCCATTATAGAACTTACTAATCTCCCATCTCAAATACCCTTTATTGAACTCATGAAAAATTCCCCTCATCATAGAAACTATCTCATGCTATTATTATTAAAAATTAACATCCCTCATCCTCCCCTAGTTATAAGTGAAGCTACCTTATCTGGGTTTAAAGATAGTATCTTAAAACAATGTGAATATATGTCTATATATGTTGATGAAATAATGGACACTTCTCTTTCCCTAAAATTTCCTATTGCTTCCATGATCCTAGATGAGATTCTACTTCATATAGATGATCCTCTACTATTTATTATCATTTAAATCAATTATATCCAAGTCAAGAATGCTTTGAATGATGAGGGTTTATGTTCTTGTGTCACCTCAATCAACTTCTTTAAAATCTTGGATATTCTGAGTGTAATCTTAAGTCCACACGCATTATGTGTTAAGGATATGACTGAAGATAAATTCTTCCTTTAGGCTGTGTGTGTATTCCTATTACCATCCATCCTATCACTATTTAAGTGAAGGTTATGATATTAAAATGTCCCATTTCCTATAACATCTTGCTTGGTAGGCCTTGGACTCATCACATGAGGTCTATCACCTCATCTTCTTGCCAATGTGTCAAGTTTCCCCATAATGGTGCTATCTATAGGATTGAAGGAGACACAAACACTTAGAATTTTGAATAATTATAAGAATATGGTGTATTAAAAATTCCAACCCTTAAACCCTTTCCTAGTGTCCCATTCAAGGAATCTCAATATTTTAACTATCCTGTCAACTCTACTTGAGGTTATC
>JARHVA010002996.1:1930000-2000000 GCA_037957365.1 Torreya grandis | reverse complement strand
GAAATGAGACATCATCATCTGTAGTGCAAAAAACTCTTTTTTCATGCACACTACACACTTGACCTCCAAAAGTTCATCAATTTTTCATATAAATACATGGTATGGAGTGTATTACACTTTTCAATACCCTCCATGGCCTTAGAGGCATGAGGCACACCTTAATTTTAGCTCACTTGAAATTTTCCACCCTTCTCACTAACTTGTCCACTATGCCAATTTTGAATAGATAAAATGAGATCTATTGTTTGAAAACTTAGGATTTTTGATGAATAAATAAATTTACATATATATTTATTAAAATTACCAATCCTCACCCCAAATTTGGTTTCATTTTTAAAATCCTCATGGAACTTGCAAAATACACAAAATAGTTAAAAGTACCATGTTTTATACCTTGTCCATACAATTTTTTATAAATAAAAAGCATGGGAGGGAGCTTGAAAGATTCCTATACATTTTCCAATCATCATCCTATTCAAACTATTAGAGTAGCTTTCTAGCTTCATCTTCCCAATCGGGTTATTAGTAAGGGTTTGCAAGGGTTTTGAGTAGTTTTGACTCTTAAGCTTTGTTCATAAAGGTTGGATGTTGGATTTTTAAAATTATTCCAAAAATGTGATTCTAAGGACCCCTGATAACTCATCCAAACTTTATTGACCTCCATGCAAAGCTTTCAAGGAGATGTTAGCACTCCAAGTTAGCCCATCGAGCTTGTCTCTCTATTTCATACATGATTAAGTTGGTTTCTGAGCCAAAAGTGGCATTTTCATAGTTTCCTCTACATATTAATAGATTGAAAACATCTTTTGTGACCCAAAAATCATGTTCCAATTGGTTGTAATTCATATTTCATGCTATAAGTGTGAATGACCCTCCTTTGGATACTAGGCCTAAACCATGTCCGATAGGCCTACCTACAACCTCTATGTTTTAGATCATCCTATTAAGATTATTTTCATTAAAATGGCTCACAAACCTTTTCTGTGACACTATATACATGATCTAGTTAGTTGTAAATCTCAATTATATCTAAAAGTGAAGGTGATCTCTTGTTTGAATTCTACGCCAAAACCTTACCCTTAGACCTGACTGCAACTTTAAGAACATGAAACACTTGTTGAATTCTATCCTCCTGTGAGGTGTTATTCATGTTTTTTTATATGTACCTTGTCTTTCCACATCTATATAAAGGCTTAAAAAACTCCAATTCCACCTTCTCATCTCTATATCCCAAAACTACAGGTTCATGCATAAGGGGAAGTACCCTCTTTCTAAGATAAAATAGAGGGTACTTCCTCTATTTTCTAAAATAAAGTGCATATTGGAGGTAATTTATAAATTGGTAAAGGTGTTATATACAAATTTTTATATTTTTATTAGGTCATTTTACCCCTCAAATGCACTAGAAACTCAAGAAAAACTTTTAGGCAAAGGACTGTGTATATGACAGTTAGAAAAAGATTATGCATTACCCTTTAAAACCCTTTTATCTGCATGGTTTGTGTTTCATGGGAGTGCATGAACTATATAAATACCATAACCAAAGTGTTCCAAGCCATTCCATTAACCTAATCTTCTACATACCTCTTTATACCCCTGTTTGGCATAGACTATATGCACAATTTTTTATTATGTTTTACTTTTAGAGGGGACACCTGTAGGTTACATTTTATGGATCAAGATTGAAGTAAGTGTTTTCAATATTTATATAGTCTCTCATGTTCATTTCACACCTGTTTGAACCCATTTTTTTCATCTCTATGCTATAAACATCTCAAGAAACCCAATTTACTTGCTCCTTACCCCTCACAGTCAATTAAAATTGACTGTGATAGGTCTTGTAAGTGTTTTACATATGTTCTTAGCTTTGAATTCAATGAACACCACCCTCCTTGAAGCTCCCCAAACCATATTCTACCTACACTCACCTCTCATTCTTAGAATGAATTCTATTTCCAAAGTTGTCAATCTTATCCTTCATGGTGACCCTACAACCAACGTATAGGTGCATATTTGTAATGCAAAGAGGCCTATAGGTGTGATTTTAGGAGAAAAATCTACATAAAAAATCATCTTGATGGTCATTTAGGTCAAAAATTGTATTTTTAACTATTAAAAACTAAAAAAATTATGGGAACAAGATCTAGTCTTACAATCTTGGGTTAGGCTTTAAAAAAGATAGTGGTTGTAGGTATTGGCTAGCCTTGAAAGCCATTTTAACTTGAAATCTATTGATAATATGATACTTAAGGCCTTATGGAACCTTGAGAATCATCATATCTTCTTTAAATTTATTAATCATGTCATTAGACCTCATACCTTGCAATGTAATCACTTTCTCAAGTTTGAGCCCTAGTTTGGTTGTAGATGCTCATTAGCCTTGTGTACGAACTGTTCCTACCTTGGTGAATGTAAAATACCATTTTATGATCTTCCTTGGTTATTTTCATGGAAATTATGTTTATATTAATGAATTATACAATACCACACTACTAGTATGAATTGAAACTCATTTCATTGATTTAGGAGATCAACTTGGCTCACATGGTTGTAGATAGTACTGAGTGATTTTAGTGTCTTGAAGAGCAACTTGAGACCTATTGAAAACCAACCTCTCCAACTCAAAAACATCCCTTATTTTTCAAGTTGATTGACATATATGGGATATTGAAAAAAATTCACTTGGAGGCTCTAGATATCAATGCAACACTATATAAGAACACCCAAAAAAGGGCTTGAACCTTTATTTTGACAGTTTTGGGAAAATGTCCCAAAGTGCTACAAGTTTGATCTAAGACCATTTAAACTTATCTAGTTGTTTCCCCAACCTACTTCAACATTCTTCAAAATGATGACCAAACATGTTTTGACTCTCCAAACATTAGAGAATGTTCAAACACAATTTTCATGCTTCTTCAAGAAATGGCAAGTCGTATAACTATTGTAGATGACCATTTTATGTATTAACTTTTACTCTCTTGGCTCTTAAAGTGTATTTTGAAGTTGGATTTGTCATTTAAGATTAATAAAATACATCTATGAGTAAGGATACTTAAATTCAATTCATTTTGGAACCATAACATAGAAGAAAACACCAACAATTAAAAGAAATGACTGTAATTCCACTCCTTCACTCCTTACAAACTGAGTTTTTGAGGTATCAAATCCTTTAAAAATTTAAAACCGATCATTTATAACATGAGATAAAGGATTAAAAATCATATGGAACCAATAATATCAATTGGATTGTATGGACTTTCCCAAACAAGAATAAAACTTGTAGAGTGCATAGATTAGCAAATAGAAAAACATAGTCAAATTCATGAGGATGGTTCATAAATAAAAAGCCACCATTATTCAAAATATTATTATATAAATGAATCTCTCTGAGTTTACTTTCACCTTCTCAAGGTGTTTGATCTGAAACCTTCCCTGCTCATCGTACCAAGTACAAACCTAAAGATTGGTTTTGTATGTATAGAAGGGTGAAAAAGGAGCAAAATGTTTTTATCTCAAAATATACACTTAAAAAGCATTTAAAACATGTAAATTCACTTGAGGAATATAAAAATGCATTCTATTATCTTCTCCCATGTGTCACACCTCCCCATGGGTTGTACAAGTGCCAAACTCTTCTCTTTTCCCAAGAAAACTACCTTTTCTTTTGAATAACCTACCACTTTTAGTTACCAACAATTTATTAAGACATATAATGACACATGGGACATTAAATCACCTTATTTAACCTTCACATTTCCTAATAAATCCATAAAAGTCATTAAATGCCCCTTTTTGATGTCAAAATGACTCCTAGGACTAAAAAGATTAAAATGACTAAGGACCAAGGCTATTATAACATTAAATGACATTAATTAACATATAAAACATCTTGTGACATATTTATTAGACCCCTAAAACACATAAAAGTCAATTTTTGACCTATAGGGACCCTAATTTGACCTACAGGTCAAATGTGGTCAACAAATTCGTGACTCATATGGGTAGCATGCCTGCTATGCTAACTAAACCAGTAGCCTTATCAGTCCATTAGTCTTAGGAGTCATCTAAATTATAATAAAAACAAGAAAACCTTTGACCATTGACCTTAAGCT
The DNA here is from genome assembly GCA_037957365.1 of Torreya grandis. Lineage (NCBI taxonomy): Eukaryota > Viridiplantae > Streptophyta > Pinopsida > Cupressales > Taxaceae > Torreya > Torreya grandis. The sequence goes on along the minus strand of JARHVA010002996.1, from coordinate 1,995,888 downwards.
TTAATGAAGACAATACCAACTAACTACCTCAACCACACAAAATAAAGGACACACACCAAGCAAAGCAAACACACTAACAAGACATACATGTACTCAAATCACTTAGTAAAAATATGGATTAAACAACTATATATAACTAAAAACTAATCATACCTCCATTTTCATGATCAAAATGAAATTTTCTTTCATCTTCTTCTTCATTAGACTAATCATGTTGCCAAGCATGTTGTTCTTTGTATTGAACACTTGATAGATCAGACCTACTTTTTGGCACTTCAATTTTAATGCTCTCAAGTAGACCATCTTCAAATAGGTATGAAATTTAAAATTATTCCTCTTGTCCTTATACACATACCTCATGTTGTTTCCCACTCTTCACCTCATGATCAACGTTCATCTTCTTTGTAGGCATGACTTCAAGAGGAATGGTTTCTTGTTCCTTGGAAGACTGAGGCAAATAGAAACTTGTCCTGACCTCCAAAGGCTGATGTGAAATTTTATCTTGCTCTTCTATGACATTTTGGACAATGTCATTTTTCTCATCATCACTTCTAATCAGCCCCAATGAAATAGTAGACCCCTTGAGAGATTCAAACTCATTACAAATGTTTTCAAACTACTACCACAAGTCCTCATCTTCTTTTTTATCAACATCATAAAGGGGAACAACAATATAAGCTCCTTCATATTATTCCTTACAATATAAAATGATTTCATCCAATATTTCCTCTTCAACACAATAAAAACATTCTTCATTATCAACCAAACAAAAAGACTCAACACAAGGGCTCACCTCTTCTTCAACATGTAAGACCTCTTAAGGGCTCTCAAGTTATATCCCATCTATCATAATCTGATATTTATTCTCAAGGGCTGAAAGATCTTCCATATCCTTCTCCTTTTTGGTGATTCCAAGACTAATCATCTTTAAATCTGGTGACCTAGCCTAATGAGGCTACCAAGGAATTACACTTTCTTCAAGTAAGAGTTTTGAATTTTCCTCAACCAAATGCTCCTCTTTGGGTTACCATACAATAGGTCCATTAGGGAAAATGGTGAGGGGGGGAGGATAATACTAAATAGTTGGTGGAGGTGGAACATAGGCCTCAAAATCAGATTGAGAATGCATTGTAGGGGATTCTTTTGGGAGCTCTTGAGGAAGGGGACGTAGAACTTAGGGTAAGATGGCTTGGTTATCTTTGTTCCACTTGACAATCACTTCATTCACATCTGATTTAACTTAGGAAATCTCTTGAGGGAGGTTATATGGGATGTGTTTAGGCATAGGATCTTATTTTGGGTCTAAACCTTCCATCACACCTTGACTTAACAACTTCATCCTTGACTCCAACTCTTTAATTTTCTTGGCTAGGTTCTATTGTAAATGTCTTTCTTGAAGTTCATAGGCATCATCATGAAGATAAGGAATGAAAGAGGGATGACATGGAAGACAAGAGGTCTCTTCTTGAGGAAGGGTGGGAAAGACTTGCAAAGAATAAAATTCATTCTCAACTTCAGACTCCTTATTAATTATTTTATCCTATTTCTTTCCCCATGATTACACTATCTTACTCCAGCTTAGGATATTAGTATTATAAGTCCTTTCTTGAGGTGGTGATGTAATTTAATGGGTGGGTGAAGTGTTTAAGGAACTTGTAATCTCCTTAGGCTTGGATTCTCCACCTTGTATCTAACTTGGAATCTCATATCTAGGGGTCACTCCTTGAGATGGGGATGCAATGTGAGAGGAAAATGAGGAATTTAAATCCACATCCTTTTCCATTAACATGGATTTATACATATGGATATTATCCAACTCAATCTACCTATCAATATTATCTTCAAACACAAGGTTTCTCCTTTCAACTCTCTCTTCCAACTGATGGGGGAAAGGATTACTTTGATAAGCTTGATTGTGCTCATGAATAAGGGTCAAATAAGACTAATAGAAATATTGGGGAACTAGATATGAAGGATCATAGGTTTGTTGAGGCTACCTTTCATGAATTATTAGCTTATCCTCTAAGGAATAAACCAAGCCACTCACATATAACATCTCACTTGTGAGCCTTTGCCAATTGGCTCTCTCAATAGGTGCCTACTCTCTTTTGACCAGATCTAATGCATTTATCACCTTATGGATAAGATGAATAGGAACCTCTAGACCATACCCCATTTATGTGTTAAGATCTAACATGTACTTCTCATATCCCAAAAGTGTTTTCTTGAAAGTGGTGATGGATTTACTTGAGAAGTGACTAGGTTGACTATGAGCAAGACATGGAGAAGGCTAATTTGAGGGATGATAAACTTCATTACTAGGCTAACAAGGGTCATATTGGAGCTGATGAAGATCATATTGAAGCTAGTAAGGATCATGACAAGGCTGATTAATAACTTTCTCTTGTTGATAGGGAATGCCATAAGCTTGAAATGTTTAACCAACTTCTATAAAATATAAATCAATGCCAAAGTCAACCATGGCACTTCATTGAAAGAAATAACACAAAGAAATATATTACTAACAATCTTTAAAAGGAAACCTAGGCTACTTAACCAGCTGATGTATCTTTGAATTCGCTATTGATGTTTTGATAGATGAATCCAAAGGTTGATTGTTGAAAGAGCACCAAAAATACTTCAACTTCTTAGATTAAGAGTCCCACTGAGCATGCCAAAAAACTATTATCACTTGTATTTTTACCCTTTAAGGAGATATCTCAACTCTCCTCATCCAAGTGGCACAATTGAAACACCTCTAAGCCTGTGGGTAGCCTAAGGATGAGGTGAATCTCTATATAGGGCTATCTCCATTGATCTACCACTTTAGATCACTACTACACCTAAAATTTAGGGAGAGGGAGAGATATAAGTAAAATAAAACTATCCTAAGAGAGGTGATACACCAAATATATTGATGACTTCCAACTAGTATCATGTTACACATGAAACCAAGAGACTAACCAAACATACACATCTCCAATCTGCATCTTCTCACATCAATGTTACATTATAAGGTTATGGATGAATGTTTAGGCTAACAAGACTAGACAAGAGGCATTGAATGGAACTAGTGAATAGACTAAATCACTCAACCTTAACACTTCCTAGAACATTTCATATGCCATGCAAGATAAAGCTTTCTAATTACAACTAGGATGAAAGAATGAAACATGTTGAGGAAACAAGAGTTATCACTTAAGCAAAATCAATCATCCAAGTAGAACACACTATAAAAATTCATGAAGAGGTAAAAACATAGTAGTCTTATTAATCAAATAGTGTTTAAATGAGTAGGGATTCACCATACCCAGGTGGAGCATAACTTACAATAGCCAAAATGGCTAGTCCGTATAGAACTTGTTAGAGAAAAGAGAAGAGAGAAGTCTAAGGGTCATAAGGACACTTTTAAAAATGATTAAATTAGTTATTTTTGCATGGTAAGAGGATATTGGATGAACAATGTAAGGTTAGGGAACACAAGTGTCAATATAAGGCATAAAACTCTTGCAAAGTGGCATAAAACTCCTTCTTGCTTAGAAAAATTGCCTATTAGCCTTATTTGAAAACTAAAAAATTGATTAGGGACAAATATGATTATTTGGATGAAGGGGAAGGACTATATAAATGCATTTTCATGCATTGGTTGAAGGCTTGGTCATATGGAATCATCTAGAAAGGAGCTATCACTGCCTGTACTCTTAAAAACTCCTCTTTCATGTACCCTGCACACTTAGATTTAAAAAATGCATTAGTTTTCCATGAAAACCAATGATATGTATTTTATTACATTTTTAAATACCTTTGATTTCCTTAGGATCATCAGAGAAACCTTAAAATCACTTCCACTTGAAATTTTCACACTTCTCACTAGCTTGGTCACTATGCCAGTTTTGACTCACTGACATGAAGCTATTTATTTGAAAACTTATTAGTTTATATTAATAATTAAATGTACATTATGGGTTATTAAAATTCCTAATACTTCTCCCAAAGTTGTTTTCATCTTTAGACTCCTCCTAGAACTTAAGAAACACATAAAATAGTCAAAAGTACACTATTTTGTACCCTATTCATACAATTCCATAAAACTCAAAAGTATGTAGGGATATTGAAAGAGTCATATACAATTTAAAATAATCATCATATTCAAAATGGTCCATTAGAGTAGCTTTCTAGCTCCATCTTCCCAATCAGGTCACTAGTAAGGGTTTGCAAGGGTTTTGAGCAGTGTTTATTCTTAAGCTTTGTTCATGAAGGTTGGACATTATATTTTCAAAATAATTACAAAATTTTGATCCTAAGGACCCATTATAACTCCAAAAAACTTCCTTGACCTCCATGTAAATCCTTTAAGGACATGTGAGCACCCCAAGTTAGCCCATCGAGCTTGTCTCTCTATTTTCTGCATTCTTAAGTTGGTTTTTAAGCCAAAAGTGACCTTTTCATAGTTTCCTATACATATTACCAACTTTAACACATATTTTTTGACCCAAAAAACATGTCCCAATGTGTTAGAATGTATATCTCATGCTAGAAGTGTGAATGGCCCTTATTTGGATACTAGGCCTAAACCACGTCCAATAGGCCTACCTCTAACCTTTGTGTTTTAGATCATCCTATTAAGATTATTTGAATTTTTATGGATCATAAATCTCTACTATTACACTAAATACATGATCCAATTATATTTAAATCTTATTTATTTCTAAAAGTAAAGGTGATATCTTGTTTAGATTCTAGGCCAAAACCTTGCCCTTAGGGCTGACTACAACTTTAAGAGCATGGATCACTTATTGAGTTCTCTCATCCTGTGAGGAATTATTCATGTTTTTTTATATTTAACTCATATTTTCACATCTTCTATAAAGTTTCAAACAATTCTAGGTCCCCCTTCTCATCTTTATATACCAAAATTGTAAGTTCATGCACAAGGGGAAGTACCCTTTGTTTGAGACAAAATAGAGGGTACTTCCCCTATTTTATCAAAAAAAGTTAATATTGGAGGGAATTTATCAATTTTTAAATGTGTTATATAATTTTTGAATCTTTTTTATAGGTCATTTCACCCCTCAAATGCACTAGAAACTCAAGACAAACTTCTAGGCAAAGTATTGTGTATATGATAGTCAGAAAATGACTATGTATTTCCCTTTGAATCCCTTTTATCTAAATGGTTTTTGTTGTATGAGAGTGTATGAATAATATAAATACCATAACCTAAGTTTTAAAATGCATCTCATTACCTAATATTCTACATACCTCTTTATACCCCTACCTAGCACCAACTATATGCACAATTTTTTATTGTGTGTTGATTTTAGAGGGGAAACCTGTAGGTTACATTTTATGGATCAAGATTGAAATAAGTGTTTTAAACATTTATACAGTATATTAGGTTCATTTCACACCTATTTTAACCCATATATTTCATCTCCATGCTATAAACATCTCAAGAAACCTAGTTTACTTACTCCCTACCCCTCACAATCAACTACGGCTGACTGTGAGAGGTCTTGTAGGTGTTTTCCATATGTTCTAAGATTTGAATTCAATGAACACAAACCTACTTCAATCTACATAAACAATATTATACCTTCACTTAATTCTCATGCTTGTAATGAATTTTATTTACAAAGTTGTCAAGCTTATCCTTCATGGTGACCCTACAGCCAGCCTATAGGTGCATATTTGTAGTGCAAAGAGGCCTATAGGTGTGTTTTTGGAATAAAAACCTAAATAATAAATCCTATACAGGTAATTTAGGTCAAAAATGGTCTTTTTTAACTATTAGTAACTATATAAATAATGAGAACAAGATCCAATCTTGAAATCTTGGTTTAGGATTTGAAGGAGGTAGTGGTTATAGGTATTGGCTAGCCTTAGAAGCCATTTCAACTTGAAAGTGACTGACAATCTAATACTTAAGGCCTTATGGAACCTTGAGAAGAATCACATCTTTTTTAAATTTCTTAATCATGTCATTAGACCTCATACCTTGCAATGTAAGCACTTTCTCAAGTTTGAGCCCTAGGTTGGCTTTAAATGCTCATTAGGCTTGTGTACAGACTGTTTCCACCTTGGTAAATACAAAATACCCTTTTATGCTCTTGATGATTTTCATGATAATTATGTGTCTATTAGTGTAATTAGACCATCCCAACCTACTATTATGCATTTAAACTCATTTCATTGATTTGGGAGATCAACTTGGCTCACATGGTTGTAGACAGTACAGAGTGATTTTAGTGTCTTGAAGAACAACTTGAGACCTCTTGAAAACCAACCTCTCCAACTCAAAAACCTCCCTTATTTTGGAAGTTGATTTAAATATATGGGATATTGAAAAAAAAATTGATTTAAGGCTATATATATCTATGAAACACTATATAATAACACCCAAAAAAGGGCCTAAACCTCTATTTTGACAGTTTTGGGAAAATGTCCCAAAGTGTTATAAGTTTTCTCTAAGACTATTGTAAATTATCTAGTTTCCCCAAAATACTTAAACATTATTAAAAATGATGACAAAACATGTTTTTACTATCCAAACATCATATAATGTTCAAACACATTTTGCATGCTCCTCCAAAAAATGACAGGCTATATAACTGTTGTAGATGACAATTTTGTGTATTTACTTGGTCTCTTGGTTCTTGAAGTGGATTTTTAAGTTGTATTTAGAATTTAAGATTAATAAAATACATATATTATAAATCATAAATCAATTACATTCATTTTGGAACCATAACATAGAAGAAAACATCAGTAATTGGAAAAAATTATTGTAACTTCACTCTTTCACTCCTTGCAAACTAAGTTTTTTGAGCTATCAAATCCTTTAAAAATGTAAAAATAATCATGGATAACATGATATAAATGATTGAAATTAATATTTAACTAATATTAGCAACTTTATTATATGAACTTGCCCTAATAAGAGCAAAACATATAGGGTGCACAGATTAGCAAGCAAAAAAACACAATCAACTTCATGAGGATGGTTCATAAATCATAGGCCACCATTATTAAAAATATTATTATGTAAATTAATCTCTATAAGTTTAATTTAACCTCCCCAAGTTGTTTGATCTGAAACCTCCCCTGCTAGTTATACCAAGTACAAACCTGAAGACTAGTTTTGTATGTTTAGAAGGATGAAAAAGGAGTAGAATGGTTTTAGCTAAAAATTGGCACTTTTAGAGAATTTAAAATGTGTAACTAATATTTATGAATTTTAAAATTCATTATATTATCTTCTCCCATGTGGCACACTTCCCCATGGGTTGTATAAGTGCCAAACTCTTCTCTTTTCCTAAGAAAACTACCCTTTCTTTTAAATAACCTAAAACTTTCAGTTACCAATAGTTTATTAAGACATAATAACACACGATACATGACATAACATTTTTTAACCTTTACACTTCCTAATAAATCCATATAAGTCATTAAATACCCCTTTTTGATAGCAAAATGACTCCTAAGACTAAAAGGATTAAAATGACTAAGGACCAAGGCTAGTATAACATTAAATGACATTAATTGACCTTTAAAATACCTTGTAACATATGTATTAGACCCCTAAAACACCTAAAAGTCATTTTTTACATATAGGGGCCCCAATTTGACCTACAAGTCAAATTTGATCAATAATTATATTTAATCATCTTTTGTTATTACACATTTCCCATCGTGATATAGTGTGTAGTACATTTGTTTTTATTACTTATAATTTTCCAAGTCATTTTTTCCTTTTTATTTTTATCCATGCATGCGTATCACATAATGCTATAAAATAAAATACTCCACATATATTTACCATAACATATACAGCAAAAACTAAATACATGTGCTAGAAAAGAAATATATCCATGCATCCACATTCACATCCAAGTACAACTCATGAGATCAATAAAATTGTCTATATATATATATATATATATCACCATGTGTTTTACACAAAATATAATATCTCCATCTCTAAGGTTGGGCTCCATCCTGCCTATCTTGTGGCCTAGCCATGCTACCCATAGATGCTTGGGAATATCCCCTCTAAATGGTATGATATAATGAGGTAGTTCAAGATTTAAAACCTATAACTTGTCCCTATAGATTAACCACATGGGCTTACACCTATCCAATTTGGATGGTGGTCACTATGTGTGTCACTCTCTCTTATGTCAAGGCTTGTCAGGCATGTGCCTCTCCCTTTCCCACCCCTGATGGTGGATGTAACCCATCCCTTCATGCTTGAAGTTTACTTGTGGCCCCTCTCACTAGTCTAAACTATCTCACCTAGGCTAGGGTAGATGGAACCATAAGAACATCCAGAGTGGTGGGGTTGTAAGTTGTTAGCACCCCATATAAAAAGTCATGATTCAAAACCATAATTAGGGATCCCCATCTGACCTCTCATGTTGCCATATCTACAAAACCAAAAATTAGATAAGAATTAGATCAAATATATACCTCAAAATGATTTATATACCATAATCACAATACAACTAGTATCCTATATCAAAAACTCAAATCAATATTATAACATTTATCACTAGCACTAGTGTCAACAATCACCATCTCTCCATCTACTCACCCACTGAACACCTCCTATGTAGGTTACCTCTACACCAATGAAAATCTAGGAGTCACCACATGAGAATGTCATGATCCTCACCTCAGAGGTGCCTCTATGGACTAGTTATATCTTAGAGTAGTTGCTAGGTCCTCCTATGTTGGAACCATCATTTGTGTTTCCTCTCACTAATAGTTCCTCTACCTCTGATGTGTCCATGGTGTTCATTTTTTATACTACTATGGTGCTTATTTTTTTCTTGCATCCACATCTATGACGTCTCCCTTTATTACATATTTTTTGCCTATGGCTATACTCAACTAGTCCATAGTCTAGTATGAGGAGACCTAATAACTGGTATCTCTACTAGTACCCTTATTCCTCCCCTCCTCAAATCTCTAACATGTCATGCCTAATAAGTAGGCACTAATATAATATTTGTTGGGTGTGGGAATCTAAACTATCCTAACAAGTGTGCCACTAGATGTGGCTCTATCTATGATGTGTAGTGGCCTATGATATGCACCCATACCAACCTTATAACAATGGTCACCTATCTATGGCATATAGTATCAATATGTGTATAAGGTTGCCACATAATCTATCCTCATGTGATCATATGCAGAGATGGTACATGGGGTATGACCTACATTACATAGTCTTGTCTCCACCTCAAGACCTAAGGCAACCTATAATCTACCACATGGGGTTACCTAGCTAGGCAATACATGGGGAACCTCTCATATATCCATGTACTCAATAAAACTAAAGGCCCCATGGTCTTCTTCCCTCTAGACAACATATCATGCATGATTTGTACCTAGATGATATCCTAAAAATCATAGAGTGATCCTTGTCTAATATAGACTGACACAAGGCTATCACATATAAAGATACCTTAATTTTTGACTTGTGACACAACACTCATGCTATAATAAGTCTTATCACTACTTTCTAGATGTTTAGAATGGTTGTAATATAAATGTAAAATAGATTCACCCTCAACCCAGGGTAAACCCTATATGATCATGTCACCCACTAGGCTAGTGCTCATCTATCATCCAAATCTTTTGGTGTGTTAGTGATCACCAGTGTTCCACCTATAAGAAGTCCAAGCAATGCATGGACATCCTATAAAATAATACCTAACTCAATGGTATCCCTATCCACCACCCATAAAAAGGTGGTGTTCAACCATTCCCATGCTCCTAGGAACATGACAATGAGATCAACACTCAACAGGATCTATCTCATCTCTATAATGCCTCCAAAACCTAGTACAACTAGTTGATCTTTATCCATGTCACTCAAATGATCCAACAAATTTGGTATCCATGAAGCATCTATCAAGTACCAATATCTTCAATGAATCTACAAAATAATAAACAACAAAGGATATATCATATCCCCATGTCATAAATAATCAAAATACATTCTTAAAAAGTCAAATTAACTACTTAATTAGTAGATTTGATTTAGTTTCCTATGTTTCCCAATTTTCTTACACAATCTACCCATTTTATACTTAATCAGCTCTTATAGTTTGAAATCAAATTATCCTATTTTATACTAAATCAACCCTCCTTCAAATTTATCATACTAAATCGACTCTTTATTACACAGTCATCCCCTTTTTGAAGATTGTATCAGACATCTTCTACCAATTAAATCAACCCTCTAGTACACAATTGGCCTTCTCTTCCTTCTAAACTATGGCATCCTACTGTTACATAGTCAGCCACCCTTAAATTACTATGTCAGCCCACTATTACACAATCGGCCCCCTATCTTTTGCTTGCCTTACAAACTAAGCTAACTAGGTCAACTCTATTCCTTTATAGTGGCAACTTTTTGACCATTTACAATAAATGCCTTAGGCATTTATTGATATGACTTATTCTTATCTAGCATCCCATTCTATCCATATTCTACTTAAAAATTTCCTAGGGTCAATTTTGGTGTCTAGACTTTTTGACCTCAGTAGTTTTCTATATCTAGCTTTATTTCAAATAAAATTACTCAAAAATTTTAAAATTCATAATTGCTTACCTGTGCTGCACTCTTTATAGCTACCAGGTATCCTCCCCATCTTAGTTTTCATCTCCACACCATGATGGTTCTCTGATTTTAAATTGGTTCTCTCATATGTCTATTTTCTTATAATAGTAAAAATAAAAAATGAATTATTTTTCAGCCTATTTATATTTACTATTCAAAATTATTTACTCGTCAAATATTTACAACCAGATTTTATCTTTTGATCATATCTTTGTTTCTACTAGCTCTTTTTTGAGCCGTAAGCTATTTTGGAATCCTAAAATTGTAGAAAATCTTTTCACATATTAAATGTACATTTTTAAATTTTTTTAATTTTTTTTCTCTTTTTCACTAATTTCTACAGGTTCACCTAAAGTTCCCTACATTGGACAGCTTCAAATTTCTTGCATCTTATTATTTATCTACAAAACTAAGGTAATTAAAGGTTTGTATTTTTTAAATTATATCCTTTCATATATCTTACTTTATTCTTACTAAAATTTATTTAGCTTCATATTTGTGTGTTACTATGTTCATTTTCTAAATCAACATCCCCTATTACACCTATGTGACACATGATGAGCTTCAAGTGGGGCATATGTATACACATAATATTTTTAAACTGTATCAATTACTATTGCTTTATCTATTGTAGGAACCCACTGAGTCTCAATATCTATGAGTGTACGCCCTAAGGGGTGTATCAAGAAAGGGGTGGGTAGAACATTAGTGCTTCTTAGGATATTGTCCCTATACTACCACTTGTTATCTATACAACCATCTCCTAAAAATACTTCCCTAAGGTTTTCCTCCTCTCTTACATCCTTATCTAGTCATTTTCCACTTTCATTATCCTCTCTGTAAGCCTAAAACCCTTTATAATGGTTTACATTACACTGTTAGCCCCATCAACCCTATACTCTAATTGATAAAACATATTTTGGGTCTAGGTTGGCCCTTGGTCAAGCTAAACCAAGACCTAATATTTTTATTAATAACAATATAGAGTCAATTGGCCCTAACCTTATTAGCTAAACTTTTAGAAAGGTTTAGGGATAGATTTATCTATATATACACAGTGATTTCATCATTTATTTCAGAAGAGAAGAAAAAGAATATTACATTTTGCATCTGCTTATCCACCATTCTACTTGAGGAGCATATCTCAAGGTTTTAATACTTTATTTGGAGATACAGATCTTGCCTTATGGAGATATCTTTTGGATTCATAGAGAAGTTGTGTAGCTTAAATCTAACTTATCCTTATTATCCTTACACACCATAACAACCTCTTGAAAAGCACCTTGGCCAAAGGAGAGATTGAGGCTCGAAAAGTTCATCTTCAAAGGTAAATATTCCTAACTTTGTTCCTCCTTTATAAGAGTATATAGATTAGCATTTTTAATTTTCTCCCATGGATTAGAATTTTTTATAAATTGATGTGAATATATATATTCTATGCATGTTTACTTTTTATGTTTATTACCCTCACTTTGTGCCACAAGCTTTGGTGAACACTAGATTATATTTTACTTTAATTGTCATTATACTTTGTGAATATAAAAACATAAGACTTGTTTAGGGTTATTTCATAGTTTTTATTAACTAGAGGCTTTAGAACCCTCTCTAATTATATTATTGTGGTAAGAGATCCCTTGGTTAGGTCTAGTGGATTTATCTTGGTCATGACCTTGAATATCTAATGTATCAACAATTGGAAGTGTGAGTAGGATTTATCTTCTCGAAGTAAGGATTTATTAATAGATAAATTGAATTTCCATTTGTATATAGTTATTCTCTATTCAGATGGTGCTAGATGACAAACATTATGTGGTTCTTCCATATTCAGTCATACTCAAAGCTCATTGCCTTGAGTTGAAGGCATGTTAGGTTGTACATTGGTATCTTAAAAGGATTACTACTATTAAATTACCATAGTTTAGCCTTTTTAAGAGTCTATTATTGGGTCTATGGTGGGTGTTAAAACATCATCTTAAGCATGCCTTATTGATCAGGGTGAGTTGGTTAGAGTCAAGTTGTTGGGAGGTGATGTTAGTTATTGATGGCTCAAATGAGGCTACAACAGGTTTGTTTGGTGATCCTCTACATCAATAATATAATAATAATAATAATAATAATAATAATAATTTGGATTCAATGGAGGTTGGGAGCGATCTATTCTATATTTAATTGATAAGATTAATCTATGGTGGCAAGCCTTTGGTGCTACTAGACTAATTGGTAGTAGGGATCTTAGTTTGTCTGGTTTTCTCTATAGCTAGCGATTCTGGTGTTATGTATGACTGGTAATATCAAATTTTCATAACTTAGTATTTAAAATACAATGGACCTTAATTAATAGGTTAAGTTTTTAAGCTTCATTTGGGTTCAATGTCTTGGTCATATGCCTTGATGGATTTTTAAATCAAACCAGGCCAATAATTTTTTTATCTAATTTTTTCATGGTATGGGTCACACCAAACATGATATTTCTAAATAAAAAATAATTATTTCCAATTTAGAGCTTGATAAATATGGGAATATACTAAAAGGTAAAATAACATGGATAAATTAATTAGCTATAAATGTAAAAAACATAGGACTGAGACATAGATTATAGATGTAGCTTTGTGATTATTTTGGTTGACTATGAACTAGAAGGGATTCACTTGATATATAAAAAACTCCATGCTAACTAGATAGGTCCTTCCCACATTGTAGTCTATAGGGAGTGAAAACATCTAGTAGGGATTTTACCCTTTATGAAAATTTGGGTATGTGCATTATTGCATGTTGGTCATTTGTATGTGTTTTATGATGTGTGATCTATTTCAGAATCCACTTTGTACCTTTTTATTCACAAGAAGCTCTATATTTATAGATAATTATGAATAAATGAAATAAAATATAAAAAGAGGTTAGCAATTGAAGTTGTGTTTGACCTCAACACCCCTTGTGTTAAGCTCTACCTACATACTAATACTCAAAAGAGGGATCAAACTCAATGTATGTCTCTCATGTTATGGTAGTTTGTGTGAAAAACTAGTGTAATATTAAATGTTAATACAATCCTAGAGTAATTAATGTGTTTTAACCATGACTTGTGACCTTAAATGTGTATTTAGACTTATCTTAGTGCTAATAGGGTTGTGTGGAATTTATATTGGGAAGAATAGGTGATTTTTTTTTAATGTACAGTTGTATGTTTTAGTGATTTTCCATGTGTGAGCCTTTCATATTGAAAATAGTTTGAAATGTGGATTTATAATGTATTTTGGAAATTCCTCACATGAGTCTTATGACACATATAGGATGAACCATTGGTGATTTTAAATTTGATAAATTAGCCATTATTTGGTAAGAAGATGTGGTTGACAGATCAGATGCTATCGATGGGTGGGATAAACCTTGAAGGAGTAGCCTTATCTAGGAAGTAGAAGCAGCTAAGAAGGAAGTGTGAGTCATTCAAAGGATAAGCTTAAGCTATCTAGAATGAAGATTATGAATAATTATGTATCTATATTTTGTTAAGGTAGGAATCAAATGCATAGATATAGAGGAATAGTGGCATAGAGTAATGGAATAGGCATGATTTAAGTGGGTGTAAGAGGATGGTTTTATATGACCAAATTTCAACCCTTTTAATCTAGTAATGCATCAAAGTGAAATTACTAGAGTAAAATAAAGAGATTTATACATGAGCTTACTTATGTTGAGTAGGCTTGGGTGTAGACCACATGATAAACTATGATTCATGTAAAAATGCAATGAAACATGTATAAATTAGTCCATACTTAAGATTAAAATATAAAATTAAAGGTAATAAATTTATAGATAAAATAACAAGGAATTAATATACCTAATTTTGTACTTAAATCATTATGTTTTCTAGTGCAAAATTGGTAACCAGAGAGGGTAAGACCCTTTGATATTTCTATTCACTGAATAGCTTAGACTGAACTATGCATGCTTTAACCCTCATGATTAGGTCAATGTGCTTAATAATTCAAGGTGTGCTTGAATCCATCATTGTATACCCAAAGTAGTATAATGTCTTGGAAACCCTATATGAATTCCTATGGATTATTTCTAGTGAAACAATGAATCAACTATTGTAGATGGAATAATGTTCATTTCTTGTGTAAAATTGATGCAAAAATAACCTAAATCTAGGTTTTGTGTATACAACATAGATAATGGCATAGGTTGGCATTCCATATATGAAAATGGTGAAAATTTTGAGTAAGGAGGTGGTCATGTGTTATGCACATTTCTCCAATATGATATATGAGCATACTAATTTTGAGACCAAGTAATATATAGTGATTTTTTGAGAAAAAACCTATGTGATAACTTGGAACAAATGCCACACATGATGCATCCATTCTGATCAAAATTTTATAACAAACCTGAGTATAAATTCTAAAATTGTTACGGATACCTATTACAAATTATCCTGTATCTACACGTGATTCTGAGAAAATTTGGAAATTGCTATTTTCTTCCTGTTGGGTCAATAGTGCACTAATATGGACATGGCCAACTTGTGCCATTATCCAAATGGAGCATTATTGTCTGAAACTTCTTTCTAGGTAAATTCTAATTGAATTATGATTAATTATTTAAATTTTGTATTTTCCTACCTATATACTGGGTTACTATAGCTTAGACTCTAAGATAATACATTATGTATTCCCCCACTTTTGAGGTGATTTGTGAATCCTATGCAATAACTTAACTCAAAATAATAAGTTATGTGAAATTATGTTATGAAAAATATTGAAAAATGAGTAACAATGATAATATTAGAGATCAATGCATCATCATAGATAAATCGAGTAATATAGTAACATAAGACGCATGTGGAACTACGTATACTTGGTTCCATATGCATGTGTGCATGTGTGTGTGTGTGTGTGTGTGTGTGTGTGTGTGTGTGTGTGTGTGTGTGTGTGTGTGTGTGTGTGTGTGTGTGTGTGTGTGTGTGTGTGTGTGTGTGTGTGTGTGTGTGTGTGTGTGTGTGTGTGTGTGTGTGTGTGTGTGTGTGTGTTTTATCAATTAGGAATGCAATAACTAATAATCATGTACTGAGTAAGTAAAATTGAATAGAACAACTCAAGGAGTGATGCATGATATATGTCATGGCATTAACAAACTAGATAGATGTATGATATCAATCATGGCATCACAAAATGGTAAAATAATTAAACAATATTCATGGCCATGATCAATACACAAGAATCAAATGCAAAATCACATAAAGAAGAAAGAAGGCCGAGGGGCCACATACAAGGGAAATGCTCAAATGTCACTCACACACATATAAACATATAATAAACTTAGAGTGGAAAACAAGGACATGTTCAAACGTTCACAATCCAAAAAGTGAATACACATAAACATGAATCATAGAATAAAAAACAAAAATCATGCATGAATAAGAGTAATTGATCAACATACATGTTAGTAACATCAATATATTTAGTAAATAAAGTATCTAGTAAAAAAATAGTGTGATTGGTAGTGAGTGAAAATGATATATTTTGTGCAATGTATTGAACTTGAGTATGAAAAATAGGGATACTCATAAAATGATAACATCTTAGTTAAAGGATGCCCCTAATGAACTTATTTTGATACACATAAGTTTTATAAGGTTTGTGATTAGTTTTGATATGATTGTGTATAGCATGTGTTAACTAGGATAAGTTTGGTGGAATCAGATAGGAATGCAGTGTGTGACTATCCAAGATAGATCATTATTCTCTGTTAAGTTTCTAATTTTGAGACAATATCAACACCTACAACTTCATCTAGGGATGACAACTTGTTCATTATAAAATTCACTCATGTACATTTCAATGCCCTTTTTATATAATCCATATACAAAAATATATTATATATATTGAGCATAAATAAATTGATGAAAATGAACTACACATATCATGCATATGTCATGTTTTTTTAAATTTATAGGATATTTATATATTTTTGTATTTTTGAAAGATATGAAAAGGAAAATATAGATATACTAACCAAAGAGTCTTGCAAGTGACCCATAACACAATATGTATTGTGTGTAGCATAGGAAGGATGACCTCTCATAAATGGAAATTGTCATGCCACTATGAAAGAACTAATCTTAACTTAGAATCTGAAAAATGATCTAATTTTATACTATAAGTGATAATATCATGATGATGATTTGTAGCATGCTATGAATGTTGTGTAGTAGTTTTAACTCCAGGAATATTTTAAACCCATCGTGAAGTGCACAAACCTTGAGTTGGTGGTATTTTTATAACTCCTTTACTACCCTATAAAATCAATTTATAATGTGATGGTGTAGAGAGTGGATCTTTAGAATCTGTGATAAATCTCTGAGTAAGTGGATTTTCAAGGATAGGTCTAATTAGAAGACTGGACACTTGTTTCTTATCTTTATGATTATGTTGAGCATTTTTTGGTTGTTTAACTATAATTTATTATGTAATAATGATAAATTTATGTTTTAATGGGTCTTCTTATGGAATACCATAAACTATGATAACTTTATTTGCATAAATCACTTCAAACATATATGAACTATATAAGGACCTATGTGAAGCTACTAGATCTAAAGACATCCCAATAACATATCAAATATAACTGCATTGGGTATTACTATGAACTTGGTGGCCATATGTGTTAGACCAATCTAGAGTAGTAGTGTAATCTCACCAATGGAACTATGAATATGACCATTTAATCTATTTATGAATATTTTAGTGGGAAGTATATCCTTATCTATTTATCCAATATGAGTGATAATTTTGATAGTACACATGTTTACAATTAAACCATTATCAACCATGACACTTTATATAGGTTAATGATTAATATGAGCCTAAATGAACAAATAAAAAAATTTGAATCATTTTTTACTATCTCATGCTTTGAAAATTTGATAAGTGGTATAGGTGACACTTAAGTATAATAAGTACCAATAATTCCATTCAGAAGATGTTGTGCCTCTATGTGAGAATAATAAGAAACTAGATGAGGGTGTGCATTATATGGGTAATGAACTCCCAATGTATCTATTGTCTAATTATCTATATGCTTAGGAAATGGATCAATCAATATTTTCACTAGATTTCTTTCACTTGCATGTGCCTTGTGTTATTTGTAGATGTACCCACATCAACAATGTTTGCATATATCAATTTATGAATCTTATACCATAAATTGATATATTTGTTTATAGTGTTCCTTAGTTCTATATGAAATTCACAAAATGCATTATGATCAAATCCTTTTAGAAGAGGCTTACTCATATAAACCTCTTTAATGAGAGGGATAGATATGAGGTTGCACTACAATAACATTTTTAACACTTCATATGCAGCTTATAGTAAGTTGGTAAATTGTCTCATTGGAGGAGCTAATAACATAATGTGTGGTGTAGATTATAAAACTTATTGACTATTACCTTTTAATCACTATTATTATCATTTGGCCTCACCTTATATGGTGGATTACTTGGATTCTTTGATTTAGAATTATAAAATAGGTTGGTTTCATACTTTAACTTATTCTTTGTGAATAATTTGACCTCTCTTTTCTTAATTATATGACACAAATTTGTTCATGAGATAAAATTATTAAATGTAATGGATTTTTATAGAGGTGGAAGCAATATTTTATTGGAGGTATCCTAAAATTCCTTGTCTAACAGTGGATTCATCATATCAGAATCATATTATTATACCTCAAGACATATTCTATAATAATCTCACTAGATCCTTGTTTGAGTTGTGCAATATGATCATATGATATATTTGCACTAATATGCAAGAAGAAAATATGCTAAAGGATAAAAAACATATAATGGAATATGTGTTAAATAATAGAACCATATTAGAGTGTATTATTTTATAATTATTATAAATAAGTTGGTAAATCACCAATCATTGGACTAATAGTCCAATCATGTTGTGTGAAATGATCTCAAGTGTTGTTTGGGTTCACCTTTTCCATCATATAATGTAAGTTTAGGTTCCATAAAACTAGTCAGTAGAAGATTTTATAATATGTTTTGTGCCAATGGAGTATAAAATAGAGTTTGATAATCAAGAGATTGATTTGGTTTCAAATCATTTTGTTCCATTTGTAACACCTTAGTTTATAGATATAGAACAATCTACATTAGGGATTGTGCATAAATAAGAGAGTGTGTGCTAAGTAAAGGTGGTGTTTAAAATGATAGAGTAGGAATTGACATACTGATATGTGGAAACACTTGTGTTTCCCTGATAATATTTGGTTGTATAAAAAAAATTCTAATGAGGTAGAGAAAGGCAAAGAACCCATAATAGTATAAGTGTCCGATGTGTTATCCATGCTTTCACTTTTTATGTCCAAAATAGTTTGAAAAATGGTATGATAATCCTAATATAGATCATGGATTAATTGAAAGTTATTAATAATTTACATGTTATTTATTAGTGGTTTTTCATCATATAGATGTGGAAGTACATCTTGATGCTCATCTTGAGATTCAATATTGTCTTGATTATATTCTTCATGCTTTGATGTATTTTCACACACTTATACATATTTAATTTGAACATTAACATTTGAAAATATAATATAACCTTGTTCTTATCCATTTTATGTGCCTTATCAAGAGAAATCTGAGTATCCTCAACTTGAGTACCACTTATTCTATCACTTATTCAAAGAGAGGTACAAACAAGTTTATTAGATTGTATAAAATAGGAAATATAAACATAGAATATTATTGCTAATAAAATTTTATAAAAAATGAAAAACCTAATAAAAAAATAAAAAATAATAAAAATAATGAGATAGACCATAACATCTATGTTTAGTGTTGTCAATATGTAATCAATAGATGAGTTCACTAGTATATTTTATCAAAATTGGGTAAATAAGGGAAATGCTTAAATCCTAGCTATGAAAAACTTTGATGTAAAATAATAATATTAATATATGCAATAAATTAAGTGTTTACAATTTGGAACTTGATAAATATGGAAAGATGCTAAAATTGGAAAGAAGATGGAAAATTACTTAATTATAAATCTGAAAACATAAGACTAAAATAGAGACTTTAGATCTGACTATGTGACTATGTTGGTTGAATATGAATCAGGAATAAGGTTTCACTTAATTTATAGAAGATGCCACACTAATAGAACATGTCTATATTATGTTGTAATCTATAGGGACCATTAGTGTATGGTAGTGTTTTTTTCCCTGTGTGAACATCTAGAGATGTGCATTGTCACATGCTGGTCCTACGTATGTTTTATATGATGCATGGTCTATTTTAGAAGTCATTATGTACCTTATTATTCACTTGAAACCCTAGATTGTAGACAATGATGAATAAATGTGGAAAAAAGGTTTAGTGGTTGAATTTTTTCTTGACCTCAACACCCTTTTGTTGATCTTTGCCTACATACCAATACTATGAAGAGGAATCAAATTCCATGTAGTTCTCCCATGTTATGGTAATTGTTATCACATAGATTTTGCACCCATTATTGAAGTAGTAGCTCATTGTGTAACAATTTAATGATACGATGGGATCACCTCCAAGATGGAGGACCTTGGTGAATTGAGGTGAACCTTTGAATAAGGATGACTTCCTTTAAATAAACTCCGTGTAAGTGATAAATTATTAGTTTATATAAATTTTGCTTCTTTAGTGATCTTGGTCTTAAACCAAGGTTTTGATTGGGAAAAATAAATGTGAGAATGAAAATTTCAAAACTAAAAATGGTGATTGCACCAAATATTTTTATAGTGGATTTGAATGCTTGCTTGAATGAACAATACAAAACATAAAATAGATTGAAATTTTTAGGACCACAAACTCATGAAAATGGGAAATCAAAGGAAATATTTGTTATTTTTCATAGGAGGGACAAGATTCTTTTATTTTAATAAAAAAATCTTACAAAATGGTATAAAATACCACAAATGAAATTTTAGGACTGAAATAAGAATTATAACATCCATAAATATTCAAATAACTTTGTATACATAGGGATTTCTTAAATAATAAAGGCAAATATTCAATTTGTTCTCATTTTCTAGGTTACATCATGTAGAAGAGCTATTCAAAATATAAAATAATAAATCTAGCAACAAAAATATAAGATGGGCTATGCCATATTTCACATATGTATACAAAACATCTCATACAAGAGATGTAGTTAATAATTAAATCCAATGCCTAATAGAAAGAACATGCAAATCTAAAAAAATCATGAAAAGGGGCATCATATTTAATTGGTAGCATCCATGGCATGGTGAACAAGTGTTGAAAAATCTCATGCAAGAGTTAGGTGTGATCCAAAATGGTAGAGGCATGTATCAAATTTGGGAAGTCTTCATGCAACACCTATGTACTCTTCAATTAAGCTTTAACTTCATCTTCATGCAATGGGAGGCACTAAAGTGAAAATCAATTTTATAACAAAAGATAGCTTAAGTTAATTTTTTGCAAAACCCTAATCTATAATTTTCAAGTGAGACTTTTATAACTTTCAAGTCATACCACTTTGTCAAAACTAGAATTGCATTTTTCAATATGTGCTTTTATATCTTAAGTAATTAAAAACTTATCAAAATGAAAAGTTTAATTTGCAAGTCTACTTTGTACAATTTTCAACCTATCAAAATAGAAAGTGTAAAATACACATGGCTCTTTCTCAAAAGAGCTATCAAAAAGGTATTTGCTTGATCTGTGATCTAGGTGATGGGTTATGTTGATTGCATAATGAGATCTATGAAGTTATTCAATGTAGTCATTAGTTATTCAACCTTATTTTTTAGCTCATCTTTAGTGACCTTGTCACTATCCATTTTCTCAAAGAGGGATTTAATGTTAGATTGAACATCATGTTTCAATATGTTGTTCCCAAAATTAGCTACGCTCATTTTGTGAACAACCCCTATAAACTTATTTGTTTCATGTTTTTCACTCTAAGTTCATCTTTCGAGGCAAGTTTCTCTTGATCTCGTATTTGGTCAACTAGCATCCTTGAAAAGTTCATGATGTTACCTTGTTACAATTTCTCAAAAAATATGAAAATGATTTTGATTCGATGCAATTAGAGCATCAAATTTTTGATAAATTTCAAGGAGTTAGTGTGTTTTCTTAGTTCGCATGTAAGGGCGGCAATTTTTGCTGCCATTACATGCAATTTTTGAGTTCCCATGCAAGAGCAGCAAAATTTTCCACCCTTGCATCTCTTCATGTAGGAGCAGCAAATTTTTTTGCCCCTATATCCTTTTCATCCCTTCATGCAGGAGTGGAAATTTTTTTTGCCCCTACATCCTTGTTCAAACTCACATGCAGAGGTAGCAAATTTTTTTGCCCTTGCATGATATCAGTTTTCACACATGGAATTTATGGCCATGCATGTGAAGTGGTTGGGGTTGTTTTTCACCCTTTTAAACCATTTTGAGCCTCATTTTGAACCATTCATATTTGTCTTCCCCTTCCTCCATTTTTTCCTCAAGGAGGCAATCTAGGCAGAAAAACCCTCTTCCCCTTCTTCCTACCCATCAGCCACTCTAGCCAATGTAATGGCAGTGAAAATCACTGCCCTTACACAATTTGCCTCATTCTGTGTAAAGGTGGTGATTTTTTATACCATTACAACCTTTCATTCCTCCCCATGTAAGGGCGATGAAAATTTTCGCCCTCACACATTTCTCCCCTTTTTCGTGCATCAATGATAGAAATTGCTGCCCTTACATGATGTTTCTTTCCACATGCATAGGCATCAAAAATTGCCACCGATGCATAACCTACCGGTCCCAATATGCAGAGGTAGAAATTTTCATTGCCTATGCACAAGACCTTCCTCCACATGCAAGGGCGACAATTTTTTCTGCCCCTGCATGCTTTCTCTCCAATAAACCTAACTCTAGGAAAGTTCATTTTTTTCTCATTTTCCCAAGCCTACTTCCCTTTCACTTTCTGACTTGCTATTGCCTTAGCCCTTTCAAGTGCATTCCCATGTTCCTGATCATCCAATGTGCAATTTTTCCAGATTGCCAATATTTCTCCTAATTGTGTGATCATGATTCTTATTGTAATTTCTCTTCAAGATCCTTCTTTATCAATATAATTTTGACAAAGGCTTCTCCCAATGACTGAGGTTTCTCTAAAGAAGTCAAAGAAAATGAAGTACCACTATCAAGGTGTTTTTCTAGTCACCTCAGTTGCTTCTAATGTCGACGACATTAGGGATACAGAGATTAGGCACATAGATATGGCTGAGTTTGTAGAAAGAACCAAAGTAAACAATTCTAGCTTTGAAATGAAGAGGATAATTGAGAGTAATATTCATCTAGTCTCCTCTTTTCCTATGGTGGCTCATCACACAGAGCTTGTTCTCTAGTGCACTCAATTTTACAAGTATACTAGGGCTATGGTAGATGCTGGTGGTAACACAGTAATTAGACTAGACCCTGAGTTCATCGACAAAGTGTTCATGTGCCCTCCCACTACTAAAGTTTTGAAGCTTGAATTTGTTGAAGCACAACAGGAATATGATAAAGATCCTGAGAAAGCAAAGAAAGTGATTAATAATAGATGGCTCAAAACTCCCAGAGCAAACTTGTCCAGATGGCCACGAAACTTTCTAAGGAGCGATTTTATAGAAGAGGTTGGTGACTTAATTACTCTTCTCAGCAAAGTATGAGGTTTACCTTCTTCCTCTCAGTTTCATGAATGGATGTATCCCTTTATTAAGATGATTCTCCAGGGCAAACAAGTCATTTTTTAGGGAGAATAAATCAGTAATGCTCTGCATGAGCAATTGACAAAGGTATCCACTACCTCTAAATTCTACATGACTTCATACCTGGTATATATTGCAGGGTCCATGAGAACCTTCCCAATTTTAACATCAGAGGGAGATAGAAAAACAACCCTGGTATATCAATATTACCCTCAGCTAACATTGAAGGGTTATATCTATTATTTTAGGAAGGTAAATGATGCTTTATTTGTAGTATTTTTGTGTCTCTTCGACCCCCAATTAGAACAAAAAAGAGTGTCAGACGAAGCCTGGACTATTGTGAACGACTTTGGGTGTATGTTCTTGTAGTTCCCTACTTTTTGTTATCTATGGGTTGTCTTTTTCCAAGGTTATCCCTATATGCTTCCAAGATTCCCCTCAGATAAATTGGTCTTGATGGAGCTGTGCAAGCAAATTGTTGTCGTACATAATAAGCAGATGGAACTCAAGAAACCTAGTTTTAGGTTCCCAATTGAAATTGGCAGATTCTCAGCATTGACCACTGTAAAAGCTAGAGTAATGGAGATTGAAATGCAACTTGTAACCATGAATTATTTCAAAAAGAGACCAAATTTTGACTACAAAGGCATAAAGGACATGATTAGGAAGAAGACCTAGTTCCATGAACCTATGATCAAAGACATTTGGATCAATTTGAGGACAACAGAAGATATCAAAAAGATGGACTATAGTAGACTATCTCTTAAACAAATAATATATCTGGGGCTCGCTGATATCCCTATAAATCTAGTAGATGATGGAGATCTAATCAATAATAGATATCATGCTGAGCAAGTCGCCAATGCTCCTCTTCCCCTGATCTAATGGTCTCAGAAAGAGTTGACCTCCTTGAGGATGATATTCAAACCAATATTGGCAAACACTAATGATTGGTTAGAAAATAAAGGGATCACTTTGAAAGAATTCATTACGAGGTTAGAAGCTAAATTTCAAGAAGAGACAAGGAGGAGAGCAGAAAATAGAACAAAGAATAAAAGTGGTGTTCCTTCTCCTTCTAGGCCCCATAAGCATAGGATCATTTTTGTAATGAAGAAATCAAAAGGTGTAGAAAAAGAGCTAGAAACAACAAATATGGAGGTTGAGAAGTAAAGCACCAAAGAACCAGTAGCAGGACAAATGGAAATTGATGATAGGCCTGCAGGTCAATAGGAGATGAAAAATTTGTCTCCGTGAGAGTGTGTGTAGCTAGAAGTAGGAATTTCTTCTTCTCCACCCAACTCACCTGGTGCAACTCCTTCACCTATTTCTCCAATCAGTGTCCCCTCTTCTGGAGCTACCTCTCCTAAAATTATTTTTGATGACTCTAAAAGTTATTCTAGAGATGTTCTTCATTCATCAAGATCCATCCCCAATTTGTCATCTCCATCTTTTAACATCAGAGATAGTTCTACCCTCAACCATTTAGTAGTAGGTGTGGTTTTAACTGATACTATGCCCATTGTTTCCACTAGCAGTGCAGGTGGTACCCTAGTGACACCAACTACAGGGATTGTTGCCAATGTAAGTGCTTTTGCTCTCCCACCTTGGTTATCAACTTACACACCTAAAAGGAAAAAATAGGCCATCTCTCCAGATGACTTTGACTTCAATAAAATGGCACCGGTAAGAGCTAAGAGTCCCAAGAAGCCAAAGATCCTTTCAAAGATGATTGGAGATAAGGGGCACAAATTTTTGGTAATAGCCAAACCTCCACAAGATGCAATTCTTGAAAATTTTGATATAAGCAGCTACTCTATCTCTCGAGTTGAGTTAGGGAAGATAACTTACAAAGGCACTAAGAGTGATTTGCAATCAGTAATGGATATTATGGTTGAGAAATTTGATAGGGAAAGAGAAATGAAATATCATTATAAGGTGATGGTGGAATAATTGATTGTAGTGATAAGAAGAATCACTCTCACTCTAGAAGCAGTAACTCCAGAGGCTATCTCCATAGATGATCCCATGATCCAAAAAGTTGAAAGAACCTATCTCAAGGGAAAAGTGCTTGAAGATTACTTAGACAAGATACATGCACAAGGGATTTCCTTGCTTATAGAATTGTCTAAGAAAATGGGTAAGATGAAGAAAATGAGAGCTGAACTAGATGAGCTTATCAATATCATTTCTCAGGATATTGAAAGCATTGATAAATATCTTAGAAAATGGATAGATATGAAGAAGCTGAAAATAGGCACTCTAATATCAATTGGCATCATCACTGATAGAGACTCGTATATTAAAACTAAAGAAGCATTAATATATAGGAGTCATATGCTTAAGGAATTAATCAGCGACCTCAAGTTTTCTAGAGACCTCAATGAACAAAGTGATATCAGTCTATTGTATAAATTAGAGGAGCTACCTTAAAAACTTACCACACAAGATAACCAATTCATTTTAGTAGAAGAAATGATTCAGGAATTTGAAGGTATGTTCTGAAGGGAATTTGAGGAGAAAACATTTTCAGTGGCCTCTATGGACAACATCTTGGATAATCAGTTAACTCTGGATAATCTAAAAATTAGGTTAACTAGTCATGCAAAATCAATCACAGTAGTGAGAGATGCCATAGTCAAGGCTAAGGTGGTCTTCAAAAATACTATTGCTCCAGATAGTATCAGGATTTAGGCAGCTATCACCATGTATGATGCTCATATAAGGAAGGATGGAGCTACAAATTGAATCAACTTTCTATTGGTTTAATTTCCATTTTTCTAAATGCACTTTTGTAAATGCTTTGGACATTACACATGTACTTTTTTCATGTGTAATTGCATGTAAAAAGATGGAAAGTCCAAAGTCAACAAAGACTTCCATCTTTGACTTGAAAATATATTTAGGTCTTTTTCAATCTTCAAGGTCTCTCCCTATAAATAAGGGGATCCTCTTTTATAAAAAGGATCTTATCTTTCTTTTTTGGTAAATAAGAAATATCTTTTGATAATTGAGAGCAAAAAACTCTGCCCAGATTGAGATGCTTCCTGAGACTTTGAGCTCAGATAGTAAATCACATTTTCTTGAATGAATGATAAATTAGGTTAATTTTCAGACTTTGGGTTGGAAATACTTGTGGTATTTAGGAGACTATTCTTACATCCCTTTCCTGATAATATCTCATTTATTTGATTAAGCAAGCAAAGTGTGTGGAAATTATCCAAAGATGTTCTGAAGTTAATTATAAAGACTTTATGCTGCTATAATTACTTTAGTTTGTGGTTCTTGTTTTTTGGTGGGAGAGGATGTTAGAAAGGCTTTATACTACTTTTATCCTTTGTGATTTTATACTCCATTGTGGTTTTCAGTGAAGACTTTGAGCTTTGCTTCATCCTACAATTTTATTAGTCCTAAATCGGCAAAGAAGCAATGAGAAACTTTAGACTTTTGTGGGTTTCTTGTGGATCCCATTATCACCTAAAAAGTTTTCTTGTTGTTTCCTGAATGTCATTTCTAAAATAAGAGGATTGTTTTTAGTTATTACACAGGAATTTGCATTTACTTTGTGAACATCATCTCTAAGAAAAGAGAGATGGATGATGTAATTTCACCCCTAAGTCTATTTTTAGTTTATATCAATATATAGTAATTAATAGGGAACCTCCCTTGATGAGAGGAGAGATTTATCTCACTATGCTGTGGTAAACTTGCACTTTTTCTTACATAAATCTCCTTGTGATGTGGTTGATATACCCATTTTTCCATCGGTTAGTTGATGACAAAATATTCACCCAATAGTTTTTTATGACTTCATTGGGGACACGAATGTGCACTTTAAAGCCTCGAGCTTCAAATTGAATCATTTCCAGTCCTTGTTTATTTTTTCACTCTGGCAGATCCACCATACATGTGAAGCCAGAGATCTCAAGGTATTGTTGATCCTATATTCTAGTTTGTGAGGTGAAATAATTTTGAGATCTCTCTTCCGCCATCTCATCTCCAGCATACTAAGATCTTTCCTCCTACCAACATCAAATCTCCAATACCAAACAAAGCTTCTAGTCTTAGTGTTAGTATAGTTTTGTCCTTACTTACCCCACCAAGATTTGTTATCCCTCCCTTCAATTGTCATTTCATGGTGGCTCAAGGTCCTTGGGGAAACTCCTTTAGTCCTCTCAATCTAGCCCCACCTTTACATGAACTACCTCGTAGTTTGAGAAAGAATTTCCCCAAATTCTATGGCGATGAGAAGGTTCATCCTGATGAGCATATTGTTGCCTTCTCCATAGCATGTGGTGTGATAGGTGTAGAATATGAAGATATTGCAGTGAGACTATTTGTAGAAAATTTGCAAGTCATTGTTGCCGACTGGTTTTATCACCTTTAAGCTCAAACTATAACTGACTAGAATATGCTCAAGGCCAAGTTTGAGGCCAGGTTAAAACCCACTAGAGATGCACATGCCTTATTGGCTCAGCTTACACATATGAATAAGGAACCTCATAAACCTATGTGAGACTTCATTACTAAATTCAATAAGCTGAGGAACCAAATTCCTATGATTGCTCAGCCAACACCAGAGAACCTCAAGTGATTTTTCATCAACTCTCAACTACCTAAAGTAAGTTTTCTATTGATGTGGGTTGGTCCTATGGATATTTATGTAGCTTAAAATATAGCTACTGAGGTTGAAGATGATCTTATCTTGGTTGGTAAGATCAAAAAATATTCCAATAAAAATAAATTTTCTTCATCTGCTGACAGTTCTTCCACAAGCACCACAGATCCTATGGTGCAAAAGTTGATAAATGAACTACTAGCCTTGAAAAGACAAATGGCCCAAGGTATGTTTTCTCCTCCTTATCTGGATATGATAAGGAGGACATTTCAGAACCAGTCATATCAAGGAAATGCTACAAGAAATCAAGGGTAACCAAATCGTCTGCCTCCCCCACAAGGGAAACTTGCCATTGAAGCAACACCGACTAACTCAACAATTGGTTACCTTGAAGCTGAACATGATTCCTCACTCCAACCTGAGTTGGACCAAGAAGACGATGCTAATCTCTTTGTAGAACAAGAAGAAGAATTAGCTGCTAACTCCAACATTAGTTTCTTAGATTATCAGGATGAAGCTAGAAAGAAGGGAGAAGTGTTTGATGGATCATATGTTATTTTTACCACATCTCAAAACTAGTCAACTCAACAAGATAATAAATAAAAAGTAAGAGAAGAACCTCAGCCAGTAGTTTTGATCACTAAATGGGGGACTTCACTACCTTTCCAATCAAAGGACCCAATGACTAATAAGAAAGTAAGTACCTCAAACCATCCTGTACCTTCTACTTATATTTCTCAAACCAGTGCCACACCCAATAGAGATTAGGATGATGGACTTCCTTCCTCTATTTCTATTTTATTTCAATTATTTGATATAAGTAATCATGCCAAAAAGACTAAGATTCAAATGACTGAAGTTGAGTACTTGAGAGCTAATCCTGAACAGTTTGATAGGCTGGCCGAATATGTAAAAAATAAAACCGTCCATGTAGGACAAGATTTTCCAAAGGTGTCTCATGATTCCTTGAAGAAAAAATCCACCAAGAATAATCTCATCGCTACTCCCCTTGCTATCCTTGGGAAGATAGAACCTTTCTATGTTTCCCTTCTGATAAATGGTCATAGGTTGAACAACTGTATAATAGACTCTGGGGCCTCTGACAATGTTATGCCTGCCAAGGTGGTAGATTCTCTTGGTCTTACCTTAACCAAGACTTTTAGTAGATTTTTTTCCATGGAAAACAAGTAAGTACCACTCCTAGGTCAAATCAAAGATGCCCAATTTGTGTTTGCAGCTTTTCCAAAGAAGAGGATCAAAATGACAGTCTTGGTAGCTGATGTTCGAGCCTCTTATGGCATTGTACTCAGATGCAATTTTTTCAAAGACGTAGGTGGAGAATTGAATATGGACATGTCCAAAGCAAGGATACCTATTAAAGGCATCATGAAAAAATTGCTTCTTGAGAAAGAGTTGAAATATATAATCACCAAACATCAGATCCTGAAGCTCAAATTTTATTTAAATCATCAAGAATAGGTAATTATTTCCTGACTACTAAAGATATTTTCACCTTATCAGATGAAAGTCCTTTTAGTGACAATTCAAAAAATTCAGATTCAAAGTCAGAAGAATTGTTAGATAAAAGTTTAGACAACAAAGAATCTTCCCTAAATAATGAAGAGAAGTTTTTGAAAAGATCAAATTCTGATAATGTCTAGATTTTAGAATTTGATGGTAGTTGCTCTTCTACTAGTTCTAGAGCCAAAAAATTTTTATCTCCCCTCAAGGAGAAATTTTTCCTTATTCATATAAGTTGCAGTTTAACAATACTAACAACACCACCGAGTATGAGTCTTTACTGCTTGGATTGAAAGCTACTCATGATAAAGGTATTACGATTCTTCATGCTTGGGGAGATGTTGAACTAGTGGTTTGTCAGGTAAGGAACCTATACCAAACTAAAAATGAAAGATTACAACATTATCGCAATCTAGTATGGGATTGTATTGAAATTTTTGATGCTTTCAATATTTATGCTATGCCGAGAGAATTCAATGATCACGTAGATTCATTGGCGGTCTCTGCAACCCTCATGGCTCCTCATAAAGATTTTAAAGGGGACAAGTACACTATTGAGCTTGTCTTTCAACCAAGTTTACCTGATAATGCCATTCATTGGTAGGTGTTTAACAATGACAATCAAATCATTGCTTTTTTGGAAAAGATGGATAGCTTTGAAGATCTTTATTTTGAAGGAAGGGATATCCACCACGAAAATTGGTTCCTAAAGTAAATTCCAAAATTGGTGAAGAGTTCCTTCAACTCAAGAGAAATAAAATTCCAAAAATTTTGGTTTCTCTCGAGAGATTGTTTGATAAGCATGATAGGTATGTCAAGCAGCGACAAATGGATTCAAGTTCCTTTAAGGAATTTGATTAGGTGAATTTGAGTACAACAGAAAATCCCAAGATGGTTAACATTAAGAATTGTTGCACTTTTAGTGAAAATCTCAAATTCATTACTCTTCTTCACCATTACATTGATGTTTTGGCATATTCTTACGATGATTTGAAATCTCTCAGGCCTGAGGAGATCCAGCATGAAATTCCTCTTAAAGTCAGGTCATTGCCTTACAAGGAGAAACAAAGGCAATACAACCCTAAAATATTAGGTACTATCCTTTTTGAGATCTAAAATATATTGAATGCAAATATTATTTTTCCAATCCATCAATCCACCTGGATTGCTAACATAGTTCTCGTAAAAAAAAGAATAGAGAAATTCGTATCTGTGTTGATTTTAAAAACCTAAATCAATCTTCTTTAAAAGATAACTACCCTCTACCCATTATGGATCAAGTGTTGCAAATAGTGATTGGTTCAAAAATGTTATCAATATTAGATGGTTTTTCTAGGTACAATCAAGTAGAATTCAATAAAGTAGATCAACATAAAACTACTTTCACTACACCTTGGGGCACTTTTGCATATCGCAGAATATCTTTCAGTTTGATCAATGCTGGCGCTACCTTCTAAAGGGAAATGGATCTTGCCTTCAAAGATGAAATGGGAAAGTTTATTGTAGTATATCTTGATGACGTGACCATTTTTTCTAAACATCATCTTGATCACGCGCACCATTTATAACAAGTGTTGGAGTGTTGGAGGCAAAATGATATTTCTGTTAGTTCCAAGAAGTTAGTTTTTGGGGTTATAGAAGGTAAACTTCTTAGTCACACTGTATCTTGAGAAGGCATAAAAATTAACTCAAAAAGATTCAAATCTATCAAAAATATTACTCTTCCTACTAGTAAGACTATAGTTCATTCTTTCTTTAGAAAGGTGAATTTTCTAGAAGATTCATTTCGGCATTCACAGAGAAGACTCACCACATTGTTGACATGATAAAGGGAAAAACCACTTTATAATTGACCACAGAAGGCAAGTCAGCAATTGAAGACATCAAAAAAGTGATTTCCTGTGTACCAATTCTAGTTTATCCAGATTATACCAAAGACTTCATAATATACAGTTATGCTTTTGAGCATACACTTTCAGCTATTTTGGTTCAGTAAAACAAAGAAGGTGTGGAATCTCCCATATCATTTATGAATTGTCCTCTCAAAGCTCATGAATTAAAATATTCAAATATGGAGAAACATGCTTATGCCATGGTTAAGGCGGTAAAGCATTTCAGATTTTATATCTTGAATTCACATATTGTTGTTTTGGTGCCTGACACAATGGTGAAGTCCATTCTAACTCAACAGGAGTTTGGTACTAAAAGGGGAAATTGGATTGCTAAGATTTAAGAGTTTGATCTTGATATCAAACCTATCAAGCTTGTGTGGGGAAAGGGGCTCTGCCAGTTGATTGCTAATAATATCCCTAAGGAAACAAAAATGAAGAAATAGAGGTAAAAAATGTGCCTACAGTTCTCTTCATCACTACTACTGATGAGTGGTATTCTGATAATACTCATTTTATTACCTATGGTGATTTTCCCACTCATTTATCCTACAAATAAAAAAGGAATGTTAAGTTAAAGGCTATAACTATGTCTTGTAGGACAATGGTTTGTACAAGAGAAGCCTTGATGGGGTATTTCTTCATTGCGTCGATAAGGTGCAACAAGGTAAACTTTTGGAGTCTTTCCATAATTTAGCTTGTGGAGGACATTTTTATGCACCAATGATAACCCATAAGATTCTATGAGTGAGGTACTATTGGCCTACACTATTTCAAGATGCGTACAAATGGGTACGAAGGTGTGAATTGTGTCAACAGTTCATCAGGAAACATGAATTGGCTGCATTACCCCTCAAGCCAGTGGTGATTGAAGAACCTTTTCAACAATGGGGTATTGATTTCATTGGTACAATGAACCCATTCTCAAGTTCTGGGCATGACTATGTTCTCACCGTGACTGACTATTTTACCAAATGGGTGGAAGCCATTCCAACTAAGCATGCTACTTCAGAAGTGGTATGTTATTTTCTCAAGAAAAATATTATTTCCCAGTTTGGGGTTCCAACTAAGATTGTAACAGACAATGTAGCCTATTTCTCTTCTCATGAGATTACCCAATTCTACTTTTATTATGGGATTACCCTCTCCCACTCTTCTGATTATTCTCCATAAAGAAATGGCCAAGCAAAATTGAGCAACAAGAATTTGGTTACTATTATTAGGAAATGGGTAGATGATAATCATAGGACTTGGCATAGAGCATTGTTTGACACTTTGTCGGTAGATAAGATTACACCCAAGAGGGCAATAGACATGTCACCATTCCACCTTCTATATGGTTTAAATGTAGAGATACCAATCACCCTAGAACTACCAGCACTAAGGTTGGCAAAGGCAATCGAAGATTCAACCTTCAAAAATTATATTGATAAAAGGATCATGTGCCTAACTAAACTAGATAAGCAATGAACCATGGTAGTGGACTAGATTACTGCACATCAAAATTAGGTGAAGAAACTCTTCAACAAGAGGGCAAGGATTCATGATTTTTAAATTGGAGATCAAGTCTTGTTGTGGGACAAGAGGAGAGAACCAAAAGGAATGCACGATAAATTTTATTCTTTACGGAGAGGTCCATTTACCATTCATCAGGTCTATGGTGAAAATAGATTCTTGCTAGAATATCAAGATGGAGTGCCATTCTCACTACCTCACAGTGGGCAACATCTAAAACACTTCAATCCTTGAAGTATTAAATGAGTTCACTTGTACATTTGTATAGTTTTTGTGTTATTTATTTACTTTTGGTTTTTTGTGTCTTTTCCTTTCTTGGCTTGACTCTATGGCCCAATGGCCTGGATGAAGGTACTTAGAGACTATTTTCTACTCCCATCAATCATTTCAAGGTTTGATTAATAGAATTTCCCCAACAAGAGCCCGTTGTTATTCTCAAAATTAGCTACACTCATTTTTAGAATAACCCCTATGAAACTTGTCTATTTCATATTTTTCACTCTAAGTTCATCTTTCAAGGCAAGTTTCTCTTGATCTCATGTTTGGTCAACTGGCATCCTTGAAAAGTTTGTGACATTGTCTCATTATAATTTTTCAAAAAATGTGAAAATCATTCTGATTTTGATGCAATCAGAGCATCAAATTTTTGATAAATTTCAAAGAATTTGTGCATTTTCTTAGTTCACATGCAAGGGCAAAAATTTTTGTCACCATTGCATGCAATTTTTAAGTTCCCATGCAAGAGCAGCAAAATTTGTTGCCCTTGCATCTCTTCATGTAGGAGTGGCAAAATTTGCCACACCTGCATCCTTTGCATCCCTTCATGTAGGAGCGGCAAATTTTGCCAACCCTGCATCCTTGTTCAAACTCACATGCAAAGGCGGCAAATTTTTCTGCCCCTGCATGATATCAATTTTCACATGCTACATTGATAGCCATGCGCATGGAGTGGTTGGGGTTGTTTTTCACCCTTTTAAATCATTTTGAGCCTCATTTTGAACCATTATTGTTTGTCTTCCCCTTCCTCCATTTTTTTCTTGAGGAGGCAATCTAGGCAGAAAAACCCTCTTCCCCTTCTTCCTACCCATCGGCCACTCTAGCCAGTGTAATGGTGGTGAAAATCGCTGCCCTTACATAATTTGCCTCATTTCGTGTAAAGGTGGAAATTTTTTCTACCATTACAACGTTTTGTTCCTCCGTATGCAAGGGTGGTGAAAATTGTTGCCCTCACACAATTCTCCCCTTTTTTGTGCATCGGCAGTAGAAATTTATGCCCTTACATGATGTTCCTTTCCACATGCATAGGTGGAAAAAATTACCACTAATGGATATCATACCAGTCCCAATATGCATAGGTGGTAATTTTTTCCACCTATGCACAAGACCTTCCTCCACATGCAAGGGCGGTAATTTTTGCCGCCCCTGCATGCTTTCTCTCTATCAAACCTAACTCTGGGAAAGTTCATTTTTTTCTCATTTTCTTGAGTCTGCCTCCCTTTCACTTTCTGACTTGCTATTGCCTTAGCCTTTCAAGTGAATTCCCATGTTCCTGATCATCCAATGTGTAATTTTCCCATATCACCAATATTTTCCCTAATTGCATGATCATGATTCTTATTGCAGTTTCTCTTCAAAATCCTTCTTCATCAATATACTTTTGACAAAGGCTTGTCTCGATGACTGAGGTTTTTCTAAAGAAGTTGAAGATAATGAAGTACCACTATCAAGGTGTTTTTTCAATCACCTCAATTACTTCTAATGTCGATGACATTAGGGATATAGATATCGAGCACATAGATATGGCTAAGTTCATAGAAAGAACTAAAGCAAGTAATCCTAGCTCTAAAATGAAGAGGATAATTAAGAGTAATATTCATCTAGTCTCCTCTTTTCCTATGGTGGCTCATCACATAGAGTTTTTTCTCCAGTGCACTCAATTCTACAACAAGGATACCAGGGTTGTGCTAGATGCTGGTGGTAACATAGTAATTAGACTAGACCTCGAGTTCATCGACAAAGTGTTCATGTGCCCTCCCACTACTGAAGTTTTGAAGCTTGAATTCATTGAAAAAAAAAAGTAAGATGATAAATATCTTGAGAAAACAAAGAAAGTGATTAATAATAGATGGCTCAAAACTCCCAGAGCGAACTTGTCCAGATGGCCACGAAACTTTCCAAGGAGCAATTTTATAGAAGAGGTTGGCAAATTGATTACTCTTCTCAGCAGAGTATGAGGTTTACCTTATTCCTCTCAATTTCATGAATGGATGTATCCCTTTATTAAGATAATTCTCCAGGGCAAACAAGTCATTTTCTAGGGAGAACAAATTAGCAATGCTCTGCATGAGCAATTGACAAAGGTATCCACTACCTCTAAACTCTACATGACTTTATACCTGGTATATATTGCAACGTCCATGAGAACCTTCGTAGGTTTAACATCATAGGGAGATAGGAAAATAACCCTGGTATATCAATATTAACCTCAGCTAACATTGAAGGATTTTATCCATCATTTTAGGAGGGTAAATGACGCTTTCTTTGCAGTATTTTTATGTCTCTTCTACCCCTAATTAGAACAAAAAGAGTGTTAGATGGCATCTGGACTATTGTAAATGACTTTGGGTGTATGTTCTTGCAGTTACCTACTTTTTGTTATCTATGGGTTGGCTTTTTCCAAGGTAATCCCTATATGCTTCCAAGATTCCCCTCAGATAAATTGGTCTTGATGGAGTTATATAGGCAAATTGTTGTCGTGCACAATAAGCAGATGGAACTCAAGAAACCTAGTTTCAAGTTCCCAAATGAAATTGGCAGATTCTCAGTATTGACCACTACAAAAGCTAAAGCAATGGAGACCAAAATGCAACTTGTAACCATGAATAATTTCAAAAAGAGACCAAATTTTGACTACAAAGGCATAAAGGACATGATCAGGAGGAAGACCCAGTGCCATGAATCTATGATCAAAGACGTTTGCATCGATTTGAGGACAACATAATATATCAAAAAGATAGACTATAGTAGACTATCTCTTGAACAAATAAAATATTTGGGGCTCACTGATATCCCTATAAATCTAGTAGATGATGGAGATCTGATCAATAATAGATATCATGCTGAGCAAGTCGCCAATGCTCCTCTTCCCCTGATCTAATGGTCTCAAAAAGAGTTGACCTCCTTGAGGATGAGATTCAAACCAATATTGGCAAACACCAATGATTGGTTAGCAAATAAGGGGATCAATTTGAAAGAATTTATTATAAGGTTAGAAGCTAAATTTCAAGAAGATACAAGGAGGAGAGTAAAAAATAAAATGAATAATAAAAGTGATGTTCCTTCTCCTTCTAGGCCCCATAAGCCTAGGATCATTTTTGTAACGAAGAAATCAAAAGTTGTAGAAAAAGAGCCAGAAGTAATAGATATGGAGGTTAAGCAAAGCACTAAAGAACTAGTAGTAGGATAGATGGAAATTGATGAAAGGCCTATAGGTCAATAGGAGATGAAAACTCTATCTCTGCGAGAGGGTGTGTAGCTAGACACATGAATTTCTTCTTCTCTACCCAACTCACTTGGTGCAACTCCACCTATTTCTACAATCAATGCTCCCCCTTTTGGAGCCACCTCTCCTTCTAAAATTATTTTTGGCAACCCTAAAAGTGCTTTTAGAGATGTTCTTCATTCATTAGGATCCATCCCCAATTTTTCATCTCCATCTTTTAACATCGAAGATAGTTCTACTCTCCACCATTCAGCAATAGGTGTGGTTTTAACTGATATTATACCCATTATTTCCACCAGTAGTGTAGGTACTACCCCAGTGATGCCAACTACAAGGACTATTGCTAATGTAAGTGCTTCTACTCTCCCACCTTGGTTATTGGCTTACACGCCCAAAAGGAAAAAATAGGCCATCTCTCCAGATGTCTTTGACTTCAATAAAATGGTTCTGATAAGAGCTAAGACTCCCAAGAAGCCAAAGATCCTTTCAAATATGATTGGAGATAAGGGGCACAAATTTTTAGAAATAGCCAAACCTCCATAGGATGCAACTCTTGAAAAATTGTATATAAGCAGCTACTCTATCTCTAGAGGTGAGTTAGGGAAGATAACTCACGAAAGTGCTAAGAGTGATTTACAATTAGCAATGGATATTATGGTTTAGAAATTTGATAGGGAAAGAGAAATGAAGGATCATTATAAGGTGATGGTGGAATAATTGACTGCAGTGATAAGAAGAATCACTCTCACTCTAGAAGTAGTAACTCTAGAGGCTATCTCCATAGATGATCTCGTGATCCAGAAAGCAGAAAGAACCTATCTCAAGGGCAAAGTGCTTGAAGATTGCTTAGACAAGATGCATGCACAAGGGATTTCCTTGCTTACAGAATTGTCTAAGAAAATGGGTAAGATGAAGAAAATGAGATCTAAACTAGATGAACTTATCAATATCATTTCTCAGGATATTGAAAGCACAAATAAATATCTTGGCAAATGGATAGATATGAAGAAGCTAAAAATAGGCACTCTAATATCAATTGGTGTCATCACTAATAGAGACTCGTATATTGAAACTAAAGAAGCATTAATATATAGGAGTTAGGTGCTTAAGGAATTAATCAGAAACCTCAAATCTTCTAGAGACCTCAGGGAACAAAGTGATATTAGTCTATTGCATAAATTAGAGGAGCTACCTTGCAAACTTGCCACACAAGACAACCAGTTCATTTTAGCAAAAGAAATGCTTGAGGAATCTAAAGGTATGTTTCGAAGGGAATTTGAGGAGAAAACATTTTTAGTGGCCTCTATGGACAACATCCTGGATAATCAGTTAACTCTGGATAATCTGAAAACTAGGTTAACTAGTCATGCAAAATCAATCACAACAGTGAGAGACACCATAGTCAGGGCTAAGGTGGTATTCAAAAATACTATTGCTCCAGACACTCATTTAAGGAAGGATGAAGCTACAAATTGAATCAACTTTTTGTTGGTTTAATTTCCATTTTTCTAAATGCACTTTTGTAAACACTTTGGACATTGCACATGTACTTTTGTCATGTGTAATTGCATGTGAAAAGATGGAAAGTCCAAAGTCAACAAAGACTTCCATCTTTGACTTGAAAATATATTTAGGTCTTTTTCAATCTTCAAGGTCTCTCCCTATAAATAAAGGGAGCCTCTCTTGTAAAAAGGATTGTATCTTTATTTTTTGGTAAATAAGAAATATCTTTTGATAATTGAGAACAAAAAAATCTACCCAAATTGAGATGCTTCCTAAGACTTTGAGCTCAGATAGTAAATCATATTTTCTTGAATGAATGATAAAGCAAGTTACTTTTCAGACTTTGGGTTGGAATAAGTTGTGGTATTTAGGAGACTATTCTTACGTCCCTTTCCTGATAATATCTCATTTATTTAATTAAGCAAGCAAAGTGTGTGGAAATTATCCAAAGACATTCTGAGGTTAATTATGAAGGCTTTGTGCTGCTATAATTACTTTAGTTTGTGGTTCTTGTTTTTTGGTGGGAGAGGATGTTAGAAAGGCTTTGTACTACTTTTATCCTTTGTGATTTTATACTCCGTTGTGGTTTTTGGTGAAGACTTTGAGCTTTGCTTCATCCTACAGTTTTATTAGTCCTAAATCGACAAAGAATCAATGAGAGACTTTCAACTTTCATGGGTTTCTTATGGATCCCATTATCACCTGAAAAGTTTTCCTGCTATTTCCTGAATGTCATTTATGAAAGAAGAGGATTGTTTTTAGTTATTACATAGGAATTTGCATTTACTTTGTGAACATCATCTCTAAAAAAAGAGAGATGGATGATGTAATTTCACCCCTGAGTCTATTTTTAGTTTATATAAATATATGGTAATTAATAGGGAACCTCCCCTTGATGAGAGGAGAGATTTATCTCACTATGTTGTGGTAAACTTGCACTTTTTGTTGCATAAATCTCCTTGTGCTGTGGTTGATGTACCCATTTTGTCATCAATTAGTTGATGACAAAATATACAAAATATTCACCCAACACAATCCCTCCCTCATAAGATGTGTGAGGTGAACTTTTCATACCTGATAGTCCCCCAAAACTAGATCTTCTTTCTATTTATCTAGTGGGGGGATTGTAATATCTACATACCTTTCCCCTACTAAGTCACACAATATCCTTGAGAAGGTCTAGGGAGTTATCTTGGACCTCTTGTGTGTCTCTAAGAGACCAAAATCTAATGTACTTGGGAACAAAATTTGCTTACATTTCTTCCCCATTGTTTGTGCTAACCAACTAGGTGTAACATCCTATTGTACCAACACTGTCACTTGAGAATCTGCAACTAAATATGATACACTTGTGGGCATAGTGACAAGTGTCATATATTGTATTGATATTGATATTCATTTATCAATAGATATTTGTGTAATCTATTCTCCATATGTGGGTTAAAGGTCAACATTTATATCAAGGACTTGCTCCTTATCTATCTCTCATGTAGGGGTATGGGTTAATGTGGAAGCGGAAGAGTTAGGGGAAATGGATGTGTCTACTAGTGGTGTGGGAGATGGAAGTGATACCAATGGATTAGACATAAGAAGTTAGAACTTAGGGACTGGTGGAAGTGTGGAGATAAAAGCCTTAAATGAGTTAATTAAATTGGTAGGGACATTTAGGGGTGGTAAAATGGGAAATATGAAGGGGGATGAAGATGAAGTAATAGTTATCCCATGAGTTGGGATGGCCAGTGAAATTGAAGTCAGAATGATTAAATCCATAGATAGATATTGCTATGTAGTGTTGGTGATTAACATGGATGGAATATAAGGGATTGAAATGGAAGAAATTAAGGAAGGACAAAGTGAAATTATGGGAGAAGGAAGTGAAATGGAGACCTGAGTGTCTAATTAACTTGATTACACTATTTGTAATGAACTTATTATCATAGGTAAACTGATGAGAATGGAGGGTTGATTCACTTGGGGTGAAGGAGGAGTAGAGATTGGAGGAGGAGGTGTTGGAGCTTCATTAATGGTAGAAAAAGGTGGGGGATGTATCATAGAGATGGGATTTGTGACTATTACTAAGATAGGGGTTGAAGTTGTGGGTGCTTTGTTGAGGTCAACATACCCCCATTTCTAAAAATTGGGACCCTTGAGATATTTTGAAACTTAACACAAAAAGCATGGCTTGTTTTGAACATTATTAGACTTTGAAGATCATCCACTTTGATAAAGTTGGCTTAACAATTTATGGTTTTTCTTTGAGCTTGCCTAATGTTGCTGATAATTAGTCTTCATGTCTTGTATTTGTAGGTTTCATGGAGCCCTATTGAAGGGATCATGCTTAGAATTTATAGAGTGATTATATTTAAGTTTTCACTAGCCTTGAGTTTGTGAAAATTTGAAACTAAATTCATGTTTTGAAAGATATCCTTCAAAAACCCTAGCATAAACCCTTCAC
Organism: Torreya grandis; assembly: GCA_037957365.1. Taxonomy (NCBI): domain Eukaryota; kingdom Viridiplantae; phylum Streptophyta; class Pinopsida; order Cupressales; family Taxaceae; genus Torreya; species Torreya grandis. Next base: position 1,955,512 of record JARHVA010002996.1, on the reverse strand, counting down.
TCAAATTTACATTTGGTGGGAGAATTTGGTAAGAATATTTTAAATTATGACTCAAGCCTAATTTTATTCTAAGGCTTAGTCGTGTCTCACAACATGACCAAACCCTAACCTAAAATCATGTTTGGTCCCTTTTCTTTATTTTAACCCTTATTTTTTCCTTATTTCTAAATGAGTCTAATGTTCATATTAGCAGGGTCACTTTTAATTTTTATAAAATGGTCTCTTTGCTACCTATTTATCCTAAAGTCTTAATCCTAATTCCCCATCATAATTATTAACACAAATAGGACCTTAGTCTTAATTATTTAGCCTAAGTCCTTTTCATCCTAAGTCTTAACTTAAATACCTTACTTCTTTGTAGATCTGATGACCCATGCTTCATCATGAGGTGATAATCTGATGAAGTGAAGAAAACCTGACAAACCTAAGTATTTAGTCCTTCAAACTAATATGTGTAAGCATATAGATCATAATCAATGTCTTGTGCCTCATTAAGACCAAGGATCTAATGGAGCGAATGCAATGATAAAAAATTAAAATCCCAGGAAGCCAGGTGGGTTTGCCATGTGGTGATCCTAAATTTGAAGCTTGATAATAAAGGATACCACATATTAAATGAAACTTATGGTGTGCAAATAATTATATCATGATCGATGGCTATCACTTCATCACAGATCTTGATTGGATGGAATGAATCAAATCTGAGATCCATGGAATGCAAAAACTTGATGAGCTTACAATTGATGATCACATGACCATCATTTGACATATATGAGGCCATTATTGACATGTACGTGACCATCAAATTTTAGCCCACCAAAACTAAAAACTTCATGAGCTTAAATTTTACATTCTCATGAAAATCATTTGAAATCCATGAGACCATAAAATTCAATCTCTTTGAATATTTTACCTAGAAAATAGGGGCATATTTTATATCACTTGATGGGTCATTTTATATTATGCTTTAAAACTTAGCATAAAATACTTTAGCCTAAGTATGTGGCATGTCTATTAACATAAAATAGACTTAGCTAAAATCATTTTAACCTAAGTTATTTCTATGAAAATACTATAACTAAGTCCTTGCATCTCACAAGATCAACATCTCATGCTTCATTAGGCCTGAATGATCCAATGACATGAAATCATCGATAACTATTTAATGATTCTATAAGAGCCTGAAAACTTAACATGTGGTAGACTCTCATTTAATTATGAATGAGGTAGAGTAAAAAGCACAAAAATACCATGAAGGTGCCAAGTGGCAAAACCATGTGGCTTGATACAAAGATGGCCAATAACAGGCAAGGTCTCAAATTGTGAACAATGACCCATGTTGATTCATGTGAAATGATCTGATGGTGAAAAATAAAAGGGTAAATTTAAAATAACAATGACTAGTGCTTTGAAGGAATTTATGAAAAAAGCCATGAAAGTGCTAGATAGATGCCAAATAATCACCATGTAAGCACAAAGTGATAAAAAAGATCCTGTGTTCTCAAAGATTCACTGTGAAAAGATAGAAATGTATCCAAGTCTCTTTACATACATTGAATTACTACCTTCTGCTTGAAGGAGAAAAGTTCTAGGGCCCTAGATGAAATTACCCATGTTGCATCTTCAATGTGTTTTGGTAACTAAGGTGAAGAATTTCTAGATGAGCCAAATGAAAGACACATGGTTATCTCAAAGGAATCCTAAGACTTTATCTTGTGAAAATGCCTAGGTCAAATTTGTCAAATTTACAAGATAATGGGTTGTTTATTTCCTTTTACAAGTAATGAGTGCATGTTCAGGGATCAAAAGGATTTTGTACCCTACCCCATATCATGAAAGATGGTACAAAGGTAAAAAGGTGGTCAAGAGTCTGAGCTAGCATCTAAGTTGGACATGTGGTAGGTCCTTAGAGTTTCATAAGCTCTGGGCCTTTTTTAAAGATTGCCTCACTTCTTTTTGGTGGGAAAGGTACAAAAGGTCTCCAAGGCCCAAACACCCAAATTTATAAAGTAAAGTAATGACACGTGGTGTTCTCAAATCCCATGGGTAGATTAAAACATATTTCACTTCATTATTAAAGTAAATAACAAGTGAATAAGTACAAAAGTCCCCAAAGGCCTAAAAAGCATAGGAATGTGAAGTTTGCTTGATGAATCCTTCTTTGTCATGTTTGATGCATTGAAAATAATGATGCTATGGAAGAGTTCATTGGTGCAATAAAACACAATGGTTAAGGGTCTAATATCCCAATGACAAGCCTTAGAGGATAAAATAACATGGTTAATCAACATTTAAATTGAAAGGTAGATTCCTGGGCTCAAAATAATTAGTTTAGGACATCTGAATGCAATAATTAGAATAGTTGTTGAAAAGATCTAGAGTCTATGTGCATGATCATAGGAACTAGAGATACTCCTAAAAGATGATGAAGAACATAAAAAGGCTATGAACATCCTTCAGTAGCAACAAGCAGGTTCCTAGGTTCAAGGCCCACCAGTGAGTTGGTTAATATTCCACTTTATCTTGCAACTAACCAGTATACTACCTTCTCCTTATATAAAATGTGGTACTACCATTTTTTAAATGGGGGAGTTCTTAGAGCCAAAATTACTTTGTAAACTTGGACATGCAATACAAGCAAAGAATTCTATAAAGATTGTCCAGTATTTGTCTATGCTTGTTATCATGGCTTCACTCATTTGCTTGTTCTAATTTCTTGATTTGAATGGTTCATATGGATTCTTGGTGTGCACCTTTGATTGTAGAGTTGATAACTTGTGACAATGTTAGGTTGACTAAAATTTCTTAAGTTCATTTCATTTTCTTGCTCTTCTTGCATTTGGGCCAATGTTGTTTTCTTGCAGGATTAAATATTAGAAGTGAGCCTAGTTCTTATCTGCATCTTTCCATACCTTCCTTAGAAGTTTGTCTGATGTGTGATGTGACTTAGACTAAGTTATTTCACTTCACATGTTGGTTTTAAGTGCATTCTTGGATGAAATTTGAACTTTTTCATGATGTTTGGAATGAATATCAACAATATTTCTTTCTGTTATACCCTTCTTTTTGCTCTTTTTTAACCTGGATTACCTTAGTTTAGCTTGGCATTGTAAATATCCATCCTAAATTAATTATTAATTTAGTTCTTGATCATAATTCACTATTCTTTGCATAGTTATTGCATATTCTACATAGATCTATTGTTTGGCCATGGTGGCTCCCAACCACCAACTAATATAAATATTGTGAAACAATCTCTTGTTTTACCTCTATTCCACCAATAGGTAATAGGATTATTGTAACTTGCAACTCATGCATTGGATTCTTAGGAATTCATAAATGAGAAGTGTTCACTGAACACTCTGGGCACCTATGGTACACATTTAAGCATCAACAAGAGGAGCTTCATTGGTGCTAGAAGGAAGGCATAGTTATATCTTTATGATTTTGTTGGTATTGGTGTATTTTGATCAAAGATTGGTGTATTCTTTACATATTTGTGTTCTTTTGAGAATAATTATGTAAAGATCATCTATATTTATGGTTTTAGATCAGTCTTTGGGCTTCCTTTAGATAAAGATCAATATTATTTGAAGATACATGAGTATTTATGGTAAAGATAGCTTAAATACAAGGTGTTTGAGGTTAGTAATAGTGATTTTATTCAAAATTTAACCGATTCATTACAAATTTGAGCTCATGTGAGCTTAAACATGTAAATTCAAACTAATGTATTTAGGCATATCTTTGAGCTAATTTAGTTAATTATCGATGTCCTTTGTTTTTTTTAAATATATTTATACAAAGATAGATTAATGTGTGAGTCTGATCATTATTATTTATAAAGATGAGGCTTACACATCATATTTCAAATAAGATTTAGAGCCAAAACTACCATAAGTAAGATCCTCATCAAATTATGGCATGGTTAGGTGGATCTTCTATCAATGTGCTTGGTTAGGTACACAAATTACCAAGAAATCTAGAAAGGTATTTACCTTCTTTCTATCCTAATGGCATTGTCATAGCTAAAGACATGCTAGATCTTTTAAAGCTGCTTTAAGACTCCTAAATGTTGTTCACAAAGATATAACATGGATATTATTCCTATTTACTTTCAAAGATGTTGCATATGAGTGGTTCCTTAACCTTTTAGAGGATTATATTGCTAGTTGGGATGATTTTAACAAGATCTTTATTGATCAATTTGGTGAAATCATTAGCCCTTGCATTTTATATCAACAATTCACCACTACCAAAAGAGACTCAAATGAGTCCATTAGAGCCTTTAATGCTAGGTTATAGAATATGTTTAGTAGAACTATAGCCCCTTATAGTCTTGAAGAGGATTTAGCATTAGATATTTATAAGGATTCTTTGGATCCCATGACTTTTGTGTTCCTTAAAAGGTCTCTTAGAGTCATAAACACCTTGGCATTGGCTTATGTTGAACCTATAATAATTAGTGATCAAATGTAACCTCAAGATGAGCTTACATATGATATCCCAAATGCCAAACTCAATTTAAAAACACTAAATGTCATTCTTAATGCCAATCAGAATGTGTCTACCTTAAATCAGACACTAGCCTTGAACTAATCGCCCTTATGCCATGCCTATCCTAGCCAAAATTTAGAGTTATTTCATAATGATACAAATAACATTCATCCATGGGGATAGAGAGATTTGGTGCCCACTAGTAATGACAATCAAGTTCATAACTTGAAAGCACTAGAGAATGAGGATGAATCCATACTTAGGATGGTTCAAAAGCTAAGCACTAATTTTCTTCCATTACAAAAGCAAGTGGGAAATTCTAGGTAAGGCTCTAATAGAAACTATATTCCTCAAATGTTCAATAGGTTTCATGATAAAAAATACAATGAGTCATAAAAGGACATACATTAAATGAATCATTGTGATATAGGTCTAGCTGATCATTATAACGTCTTAAAATCATGCCAAAATGAAAAGGATACATCTGAACCTATGCTTAATCAAGACTTTATTGTAAGAACTTCTGAATCCTTCATATAGGCTTTTGATTTTCCATTTGAAGAAGAAGGTGAATCATAATATGATCTAGAGGATGAAATGGATGTTTAAGATGATCAACCCCATAAACAAGATTAGAGACAAGTTGACTTATCTTTAGAAGATGGCTGTGAAATTAATTCATATGAGGTCATTGATAAAATTGAGGATATCCCAAAGGAAGAAAAATAGTGGAAACATTTATGCCAAGATTTTTTGAAATAACTTTAGGTTTTCCAAGACAATAATGTCATTCTAGAGATCCCAAAGTAGGATGAGTTGGGACTCGATTGGGTAGCTGAGATTCCATTCTACATGAAGGATGAAGATGAAGCAAGTGAAACAGATCAAGAATTTTCATATGACACCTTAAAAAGGGTGAAAGAATGTGATCAAATTGTTTCAAATGGTAAGGTTGTAGATAAAATTCATGCTCTTTTAGTCAATCAAGATGAAGTAGCCTTTTAGGATAGCTTGGAAAGTTTTGACACAAGGATGGATAGTTTATCCCCTCCTCAAGCTGAATTTAATGAAGACATTAGGAAAAGAATGATAGATGAGCTACCATCATTGAAAAAGGATGATATAAATCACTATTTGTCTATGACTAAATGGGAATTAGTACTCCTGATGCAAGATAAAAGGATTTGGGAAGATGAGGATTGGATCCTAGATTCATATCTTTTATCCATGCATCTAGGAATGCTAATAGGAGGCCAAACTACATCACCTAGAAGACATAAGCGTACAAGTGATCCTATCCATAAGAAGAGGCCATGGCATGGAAACACTCAAGTTTCAAAGTTCTGTAGTAGACTACGTAATTTTCCATTTGATCCTAGAGATAAATATTTTATGAAGTTAGTATAGGGCTTAGATTAGTTTCTTTCCTATTTTTTCTTTCTTGTTTTTTCCTTCCTATCCTTTATTTTTTATATACCTGTATATATTTTTTTACTTCCTTTTTTTCTTCTTTCTTTGTTGCTTTTTTTTTGTGTTTGTTTCTTATTCCTTTGTTCTTTACTTCCAATAAGCCCTTTTGGACAACCCTTAGCTCGAAGTTTCATCTAGGCTACTCAAGAGCTTCATAGTTCAAAAATTTAGGTATGCACCTCAAGCACATGATAACCATGGATTTGAAATATTATCTTGATGTTCTAATTTCAAATAACTAGTAAAGACTAATGAATAGGTTAACTATTTTATGGGAATTTAAACATTGGTCTGATCTAAACTTGGTTTTAAGAAGAGTTACACATGTGGGTTGAAAGCTTGAGATATTAGGGCACAGTCATGCTTGAAATTAATAAAAATAATCCTTGTATGGGACAAAGGTCATAGCTATAGGTGATTACTTGAAGATAAAACACTTGACCAAATCCTTCAACCTGGATACCCTAGTTCCCAACCTTTGCTGAAGAGCCTGAAAGATCTAAAAATACAAAAAATAAGAATTTAATGCAAAATCAAAAGCTTTTCAAGCATAGGTGATTTTGGTAATCTCTATCAGGGCTATGGATGCCTAGTTGGTAGTGGAGAAAGGATATGAGTGGAACCAAATGTATTTATATTAAGGATATAGATGTTTGGCTAGTAGTAGAACAATGCCCAAACCTTCCCTAAACTAGAAGCATAGTCCTTAATGGATACCCAAATATGCTCTAAGTTAATATTAATGATTAAAGGCATAAAACTTGGAAGTTATCCCCCAAATCCCATGGCAAAAATTAAGTGGATTCAAATCACACACATAGTATGGCTATGTCTTAATGTTTGAACCTAATTCTACATGTGAAAAGATTATTTCAACCATGAACTAATCTTAGTAATGCATGCATCAAGTAAAATAGGTGACCCAATCACTTGTCCAAACTAGAGCCTCTGATTTATAACATATTGCTATGTTTCCCCTAGAATTCACTATTTGTTGAGGTCAACATACCCTCTTTTCTAAAAATTGAGACCCTTGAGATATTTTAAAACTTAACACAGAAAGCATGGCTTGTTTTGAACATTATTAGAATTTGAAGATCATCTATTTTGATAAAGTTGGCTTACTAATTTATGGTTTTGATTTGAGCTTGCCTAATGTTGTTAATAATTAGTCTTCATGTCTTATAGTTGCAGGTTTCATGGATCCCTATTGAAGGGATCATGCTTAGAATTTGTAGAGTGACTCTATTTAAGTTTTTTCTAGCCTTGGATTTGTGAAAATTCAAAATTGAATTCATGTTCTAAAATCTATCCTCCAAAAACCCTAGCATAAACCCTTGGTTCAAATTTACATTTGATGGGAATATTTCAAATTATGACTCAAGATTAATTTTATGCTAAGTCTTAGTCATGTCTTACAACATGACCAAAGCCTAACCTAAAATCATGTTTGGTCCTTTTCATTATTTTCCCCCTTATTGTTTCCTTATTTTTAATTGATTCTAATGTTTGTGTTGGCAAGGTCAGTTTTAATTTTTATAATGCAGTCCCTTTATTACCTATTTAGCCTTAAGTCTTAATCCTAAGGCCCCATAATATTTATTAACATGAACAATACCTTAGTCTTAATGCTTTAGCCTAAGTCTTTTTCATCCTATATCCTAACTTAAATACCGTGTTTATTTGTAGATTCAATAGCCTACACTTCATCACGAGGGGATAATCCAATGGAGCAAAGAAATATTGACAAACTTGAGCATTTAGTCCTTCAAACAATCATTATGAGTATCTAGATCATGATTGATGGTTCATGCCTTGTCAGGAACAAGGATCCAATGGAGCAAAAGTAGTGAAAAAAATTCAAAAGCCTAAGAAGCCCCATAGGGTTTCTATGTGGCACTCCTACATTTGAATCTTAATAAAAAAGGTCTCACATATTAAATGGAACCAATGGTGTGCAACTGCTCAAATCATAATCAACATATCTTTATTTATCATGGCTCTTAATTGGATAAAGCAAATTGAATTTGAGATCCATAGAATGTATAAACTTGATGAACTTAAAATTAATGATCACGTGACCATCATTTGACATCTGTGAGGCCATCATTAACATCTACATGACTATCAAATTTAATCCCACCAAAACTAAGAACTTCATGAGATTAAATTTGACATTCTCACAAACATCATTTGACATGTATGAGGCTGTCATTGACATCTATGAGATCATCAAATTCAATCTCTTTGAATATTTTGCCTAGATAATAGGGGCATGTTTTATATCACTTGATGGGTCATTTGATATTATGTTTTAAAACTTAGCATAAAATTATTTAGCCTAAGTTTGTGGCATGTCTATTAACATAAAACATACATATCTAAAATTATTTTAAACTAAGTTCCTTCTATGACCATACTCTAAATAAATTCCTTGCATCTTTCAAGATCAATGGCTTGTGCTTCGTCAGGACTGGATGATCTAACATTGTGAAATCATCAATGAATATTCAATAGTTTTATGAGATCTAATAAGATCAACACATGGAAAAAGTTCATTCAATATGTGACTAAAGTAGAGTATAGAGCTCAAAAATCCTATGAAGGTGCTAAGTGGTACAACCATGAGGATTGATACAAAGATGACCAATAACAGGTCAGGTCCTAGATCATGATCAATAGCTTGCATTGATTCATGTGAAATGATCCAATGGCATGAAATAAAAGGGAAAAAATTAAATAATAACTAGTGATTTGAAGGCATTTATGAAAAATGTTGAAAAAGTGAATGTCAAATAAGTACCATGCAAGTACAAAGTGACAAAAATGATGATCTTATGTGCTCGAAGATTCACTACAAAAAGATAGAAATGTATCCAATGCTCTTTGCATACATTGAATTGTTGCCTTGTAATCGAAGTAAAATAGTTCTGGGGCCCTAGATAAAATTGTCATGTTGCATCTTCAACATGTTTTGGTGACTAAGGTGATGAATTTTTAGATGATCTAAATGAAAGACATGTGGTTATCTTAAGAGACTCCTAAGACTTTATCCTGTCAAAATGCCTAGGTTAAATTCATCAAATTTATAATGTAATGACTTGTTTATTTCCTTTTACAAGTAATGAGTGCATTTTCAAGGGTCAGAAGGATCTTACACCCTTCCCCATATCAAGAAAGATGGTGTAAAGGTAAAAATATGGCTGAGAGTCCAATCTAGCATCTAAGTTGGACATGTGGTTGGTCCTTAGGGTTTTATAAGTTCCAAGCCCTTTTTTAAGACTACCTCACTTGCCTTTTGGTGGGTAAGGTGCAAAAGGTCTCCAAAGCCCAAATGCTTGGATTTATAAAGTAAAGTAATGACACATGGTGTTCTCAAATCCCATGGTTATCTCAAAAGATATTTCACTTTTGTACTAAAGGAAATAACAAGTGAATAAGTGCAAAAGTCCCCAAAGGCTCGAAAAGCATAAGAATGTAATGTTTTCTTGATGAATCCTTATTTGACATGTTTGATACATTGAAAATAATGAAGCTAAGGTAGAGTGCATTGGTGTAGAAAAACACAATGGCCAAGGGTATAATAGCCTAATGGCAAGCCTTAGAGGACAAAATAATAGGGTTAATCAATATTTGGATTAAAACACAAATTCCTAGGCTCAAAATAATTAGTCTGGGACATCTAAATGAAATCCTTGGAATAGTTGTTGAAAAGATCCAAATTTTTATGTGCATGATCACAGGAACTAGAGAGACTCCTAAAAGATGATGAGGAGCATTGAAAGGCTATGAACATCCTTCAACAATAATAATTAGGTTCCTAAGTATATGGCCCACTATCTAGTTGGTTAATATTCCACTTTTGTGAAACATTGTAATATTTTGGAAGAGGAATATTATTATATAAAGGAGTATATTATTTTGTTAGAATATTTTCCTCCAAGCCAATTTAGTGTGGAAAAGCAAATGTATTCTAGAGTTGTAAATAAGGACAACTATCCTAATTTTTTATACATTTGTATTTTTCAACTGACTGGTATCTTGCCTTGTCCTTCTATAAAAGGCAGTACTACCTTTTTATAAAGGGGGAATTTTTAGAGCCAAAATTAATTTTTAAACTAGGAACAAGTAATACAAACAAGGAATTCTATAAAGATTATCCAGTATTTGTCTGTGTGTTTGCTATCATGGCTTCTCTCTCATTTTCTTGTTCTAATTTCTAGATTTGAATGGTTCTTATGGATTCTTGGTGTGTACCTTTGATTGTAGAGTTGTTAACTTGTTCCAATGCTAGGTTGACTAAAATTTATTAGGTTCATTTAGTTTTATTTCTCTTCTTGCATTTGGGCCAATGTTGTTTGCTTGCAGGAGTAAATATTTAAAATGATCTTGGTTCTTATTTGCATCTTTTCATACCTTCCTTAGAAGTTTTCTTGATATGTGATGTGATTCAGACTAAGTTTTTTCACTTCACATGTTGGTTTTAAGTGCATGCTTGGATGAAATCTAAACTTTGTCATGATGTTTGGAATGACGATCAACAATATTTCTTTCTTCCCTACCCTTTTACTTTTTTTAAAACCTGGATCACCTTAGTTTAGCTTGGCATTATAAATATCCATCCTTAATTAATTATTAGTTTAGTTATTGATCATAATTCACTATTATTTTCATAGTTACATATTCTACATAGATCTATTGTTTAACCATGGTTTCTCCCAACCACCAACTAATATAAATATTGTGAAATAATCATTTGTTCTAACTTTATTCCACCAATAGGTAATAGGATTACCATAACCTGTAACTCATGCATTAGATTCTTAGGAATTCATAAATGAGAAGTGCTCACTAAACACTCAAGGAACTTGTGGTACACATTTAGGCATCAATATGATTTAATTACAATTGTATCCTTAGATGAAATGACTACTGGTTGTTCCACTTTTGCTCCATCTTTGATTGACTACACCTTATTGGCCTTTGATTTCTTCTTTATTTTGTGGAAGATCACTAATCTATCTGGTTACTCTATTGTTTCATGACTTGGGCCCTATTTTGATGGTATAACTCCTTTTTCCTTGAGATTTAGTATTTTTTATATGATACTTATTGTCTCCTTGGTCACTTGGACCTCTTTACTCCTGAGCTAGTTGAGTATTTTAGTGATCATGTGGGAAGTTCTATCTATAAGTGAGAAAGACTTAGGAATAGACAACTTTAATAATGGAAGGGGTTGAAATTATATCTTATTATCATGGTAGACATTGTCTATTGAGTACTCATCATCCATTAAGTCGTCAGGGACTGGTGTTAAATCAAAATCTTTGACCTAATCCATGGTCATTCTAGAGTAGTCCCTCAATCTGACTTCCTCCTCATCCAAATCTTCCCAATAATCTTCAAATTAGGGGACATGGTAATATGTAGTGATTCCTAGTGTACTATTGATGTGTCCATCAACATCATAAAATGGTCTCACCTCTAAATCTCTCAAGGTCATCTATGTCATTTTTACTTCTACACACTTAGATTTTGTTAAGGAGGGGCATGTATATCTACCTATATTGATTGGGAAATGAATTATTGAATTGTGTTTATTGGATAATAGCTTGTGAGTCTCAACAAGTTATCTCATTAGCTCTATCAAATCCCATTTATCACTCACATATCTTGGAAGGGTGTAAGGGCAACCACTGAATCCACATACCCTAATATAGGAGTAGGTGGGGAACTTAATGAAATAGGAACTCCACTAGGTGTTATCTATATTAAATTCATAAAATAATCTCTTTTTCTCTAGATCCTTATCGAACATTATTATGATATAGTAGATGAAAGCATCATTGACTATCTTAAAGTGCTACATGCTTGCCTCAAGAGTGAGGTCAAGGTAATAGTTAAACACTTTTTTGGCCTCACTATCCACTGTGTTGAGCCTTGGTAAATTTATCCCTTTAGATAATATGTATACTAGGTATGATGTCATGTATAACTTCTATATGGTTTGCACCTCCATCAACTAGTTGTGGAGGGAGTCACTGATGAGTTATGCCTAATGGATGTATTGTTTATTCTCATGGATGACCCATATATATTGACACATCTAATTTTATAATCTCTTCACATCAGGACAAATAGTAATCATATGAAATAATATAATTACATCACCTACCTCATCCTTAAAATCAGTCCTTGCCAATGTCTTAGGAAATCTAGTGGATGTAGCCTTAGGAATACTTATCCATTGCTTGTTCATCACTCTCTGACATCCAATGTTTTTATCTTGAAATAATTTTTTGGATGATTCTAGAGTTATATATAGATAACTATCAAAATTTGGTATCAAAAACATGGATTCAATGAAATTCAGGTCCAAATTTAGAATCCTTTTCCCTTTATCATTTAGCACTTCTCTCTTGTTAGCATCATAAGATATACTTGCAAGTACTAGCTCAGGGATTTAGAATCCTTTCCCGTATATCATTGTGCTAATGTAAGTAATAGTTTAGGGCTTTGTATAGTCAATAGTAAATTTACTACTTAGGGTAGTCTAGAGTGATAGATGCTCTAGATCCAGTCATTCTTGAATTTTACATTGATCTTGGTCTAAAAGTGACCTAGGTCAATGTGACCTAGGTTTGTGTCTATAATCTCAGTTGGGTTTGATTCTAGAATGAGAGTGACATAGGGTCCTTTATATTTTAACTTAGGCTCTTTTCCAGACATGGATTACAGAGAGAATGCTAAGGAAAAACTAATTTTAAAAGTTGGCAAGATTTGTAGGTACTAAAAGTAGGTGGAAACTCTAGCAAAACTTGAAATTGTTTTATGTAGGTGAACAATCTTTGGGAAAGTGGAGATTAAAAAGTAGGTTGAAATATTTGGTGGATATTGAAGGTGTAAATTACAAGTGGAAACTCTGGTGGAACCTAGAGTTATTTGAAGCAATTGAAAACTCCATGAAACTTAGAGTTGTTCAAAGCAATGGAAAACTCCATAGATCTTCGAGTTAATTGAAGCAATGGAAAACTTCATGGAACTTAGAGTTATAGTTTACAATTTAAAATTCCATAGGGATTATGGAGGGAAATTTTCAAGGAATATTCACTATTTTTAAAATTGTGTAGGGGTGGAATGGTGTCATGGCATGGCTCAAGGTCATAACTTGTTCGTTGAAGGTGAGGTGGCATCGTTGGAATGTTCAAACTTGATGATGGGAGATATAAATCATGATTAATAACTTAAGAATGACATTAATAAACCCTTATTTCCTTTATATAGACCCCTATAATTAATGCTTTAATGGTGGTGGTTGGCAAAGATCCATAGTCTAGAGATACATTTACAATTTTGTAATTTTGAAAATTATATGTTGACCTCCATATTCCATGATATTGGCTTGATTGACCCTTTAGAAAAGGGATGGCAAAACTTAGGAGACAATTTGAAATTTTCCAAATTTCAAATTGCACTTGGAGTTCCAGATTCCATAGGGGAGGTTGTTGGTGGGAAGCAAAACTCTTGCTGTAATTTACAATTTCACAAAATTGTAAATTACAGCCTGAGTTCTACTTTCCCTAAAGTACTTGGCTTGCAGGAAGTGGAGGTCTGGCTGAAATTTTAAATTTTTCAAATTGGAAATTTCAATTAGATCTCTAGTTTCTACTAGCTAATGTTTATCAAGAAGTGAAGGTTTGGCTATAATTTACAATTTAGCAAATTACAAATTACAGTGAGATCTCTAATTTATGTTGGCTAGTGTATTGTAGGATCTAGAGTCTAGGAAGAAATTTGAAATTTTATAAATTGAAAATAATAGTTAGATCTTGAATTTATTATAAATAATGCATTGTAGAATCCAGAGTCTAGGAAGTAATTTGTAATTTTACAAACTAAAAATTATAGTCCAATCTTCAGATTCTATAGGATTAAAAAATGGGTGTTCTGAGTCAGTTTAAGGTATTTTTCCAAAAAATAAAGGGGTCTCCCTTAGGGTACTTGATATTTTAATATTTTTAGAACAAAAATATCAACATTCTTTGTGACATCTATAGGATGATTGCCTGATAATCAGTTTGTTTCTAGTATCCTTCTTGTTCATTGGGAATGGAGTCATTTTAAGATTAACACACTTTAACTATTGAAGAACAAAACTAGAATTTACCTAAACAAGGAACAAAATAGGGAAAAATAGAAAAAACTAAGGAAAAAAAATCCTAATGAGTTGACTTGTGCAAAATCACTTATTTTAGAAAACATAACTAACCCTATTATATACAAAATTTTATTTTTTGGAATGAATTCCAACCTCAAAATCAAGTTTTGAGGTATATCCCATTGACTGAGATAGATAGTTCTAATCCATCAAGCTTGGATAGCTATAATGCATTAGCTCTTTTGTACTGAGTTATAATATATGGACTACTCCATATTACATCAAAATTGGTGTGCTTGCATAGTTTAGCCTTGTCTGCATCCCATTTGAGAACCATGTCTCCTTCATTCAAGATTTTATCAGATGTTTTTTTTCAAAAGTCCTCTTGTTTGACCCTAATTTTCTTCTAATAATTTCATTGACTGGTTCCTAACTTCTTGTCATTCCATGAGTTCATACAATCTTACTATCATTTCATCATTTTTAATCAAATCCAATTGGTGATTGAGCTCTAGAGATGGTAACTTAATTGATAGTGAGACTTGATATTCCCTTCCATATACCAAAATGAATGGGGAGTTACCAATGGATTTCTTAGGGGTGATCCTATCAGCCCATAGTGCTAATTTTAACTTTGTGTGCCATGTCCTTTGGTTATCCTCCATTATTCTATTGATAATTCCTTTGAGGTTATTGTTTGTAGACTCAACCAAGCCATTAACTTGTGGGTAATATTTGGAAAAATTACTTAGGTATACATTATTATTTACATCCCATTCAATCACTTGAGTTCCCACAAACTCTTTGGCATTGTCTGAGATAATGGTGTGAAGAACACCAAATCTTGAGACTATGCCATCCAATGGATTCCAAGATAGATGCCTTTGAGGCATCTTTTAGTGCAATTGGTTTAGTTGATATTTTGAAATAGTCTATTGATATGAGGAAACATTTATGTCCTACACTTGATGGTGGATTGATCATACTAATGAAATCTAATCCCTATTGAGCAAATGGTTGATCTACTTGAATTGGTTTAAGAGGGAAAGTTGCTAATCTTTGTTTTCCTATGAAGTAAGCACACTTCTCATAGTTCCTTACCCACTAGTGGTCATATTTGAATAATTAAGGCCAATAATAGGCCCCTCTCATAATTTTGATGGTTATATTTTTTTCAAAGAAATGTCCTCCTAACGAGTCATCATGAATTTTTTTGAGCACCTTGGGGACTTGATTATGATCGATACATCTTAGTATGAATCCATTCATATATTTTATGAACAATATTCCATAAATAAGAACATAAAGAATGGATTATATTCTAAAATACCTTTTCTTGGACTATTGAAAGTCATATGAGTACTTGCCAATCTATAAGAAAATGGTCATGTCATGGATACATCTATTGAAAAGAGGTATATTGACTGGCTAAGATGCACTTTGAGCATATACTACTTTAGATACTACTTTAGTAGTCTTGATATTAGAAGCCAATTATTCACACAAACTCTTCTCTCTTAAAACCTTTGTGATTTTGATGTCCACATCATATTCCATGACCTTTGTTATCCATCCTGCTCTTTTTTCATTTATCTCCTAACTCAATATGAACTCTTTAACACTTTGGTGACTAACCATTAGATGAATTTTATTATTGGAGAGAATATGTCTAAATTTTTTGAGAGATTTAATCACAACATATACTTTCTTCTCGATGAAACTATAATTTTATTCATAATCCTTCAAGGATTGACTAAAGAAAGATATTGGTTGTTCCAATTGTTCTTGATTTTCCTGAGTTAGAATATCTGAGATGTTGTATTCCCCTCCAAAAGAATAGAGTATGAAATCTTTCCTATAGTTGGGTTCGACTAAGGTAGGATCCTGAGAAATAGCTATTTTGATGGCTTAAATCTATCTTTTCCCTCCTGTGTCAAGATGAAAATGATACCCTTCTTGAGTATTGTAGTAAGGGGTTTGTCCATAAAGGCAAAATTTGTAACAAATCTTCTTATGAAGTTGATTTTTTAAAGAAAACTCTGCAATCCTCTCTTATGGCTTGGAAGTGCTAATACAAATATATCACTTATTCTTTCCAAGTATATTACAAGACCTTACTTTGAAATAATGTGTCCTAGTAGTTTCCATTCATTAACTACAAAAATACACTTCTTTGGATTGAGGGAAACCCCAAATTATCTATACCTTTTAAAAAATTTCCTAAGGTGATCTAGGTGTGCATCAACATGCTTTGAGTAAATAGTGATGTCATCTAGGTATACCAAGATTATCTCATTTATCAAACCTCTGAAATCCATATTCATGGATCTCTAAAAAAATTCACCAACATTAGTCAAACTAAATGACATAATTTTATATGTATACATACCCCATTTTATGGTGAAAGTAGTCTTGAAATGGTCTAATTATTGTACCATGATTTGGTTATAGCTAGAATAACCATATAGAAAATAAAACCTTTTAGATCCTAATACAATTTTCATAATTTACTCCATGGATGGAAGGGGATAATGATCCTTTAGAGACACTTTGTTTAGATCCCAAAAATCTACATAAAGACTAATTTCACCAGTCTTCTTTCTTACTAGGACTAAATTATCAACCTAAGATGAGTGCTTGATAAGGAAGATGATGTAAGCTTGTATCAGTCTAGATATCTCACTCTTCATTAGGGGTTCTATCTTTGGATTAATTGGTCTCCACTTCTATCTAAAATTCTTGGTATTTGGATCAATCTAAATTGTATGTTAGGCTAAGCTAGGGTCAAACTCTCATAAATCATGATAACTCCAAGCCAAGTTACCTTCAATTTCTCAACACAACTTAATAAAATCTTGTTTTTCAAAAATCATTGCATACCTTGCCTATATTTAATGGCTTCCCTTCTAAGATGACCCCTGGATCATAGTCTTCTTATTTTAAAGTGATGTTCTTATTTTTACCTTTCACTTGATCATCTAAATTGAAGATGTTTTCTAGAGTAACAAGACCCATAGGTAATTTGTCTTCAACTGGATAATTTGATCTCCATATTGATCCTAGAGTCTTGACTAGTTCTTATCAAGGAATTTAACTTATTCTCTTAGAAAGTTGACAATTCAATGATCACTATCGAAGACTTGCCAGTTGGTCACATTATCAAAAATAGATGGCCCTACTATCAACCTTACATGTTGGCTATTTTCTTCTTTATTTCTTCAGGTAGGTTATATTGGGAGACTATGGAGGCCATATGATCAACATCTTTATTTTGTGATCTTCGTACTACTTGAATGTTCAAAGAGGTAATGTCTTCTAACAAGTCCTAAACCCTATGTTTGTATATTATAAATTTATTCTTAGTTTCACTTTTATATCTCACTTGGTGAACAATCAATTCATTATCATTGAATATTTATAGGGATTTTATCCTTCTCTCCTTGACTAATTGAAGACCTTGAATCAACACTTTATATTCAGCTACATTGTTTATGTAGATGAACTAAAGTCTGAAAGAATATAAATAGCTCTTCTTTTATGGAGAGATCATGACAATACCTACACTTGTACCATTCCTACTTCTCAAACCATCAAAGAATAATTTCCACATTCCTTGAAGATCTTCAGCTAGTTTTACTAAGTTTAAGATAATTGCATCATTTTAATGAATGCAATATGTACCCAACCCTATTTCTTGTACATAGTCATAAGGATCAAATAAGAGGTTTGATCCCCATTCATCTAGATTAGTGTATAGAATCTCTTCTAAAAGTGTTTCAACTTCATGGTCAATCTCCTTTTCTTATTCCTATAGTATATAGTTCATGTCTATACAAGATTGTAAAAATGTGAATAGTGAGGTTTAGACCCTTTATTATTCATACTATTTGAAAAAGAGTCCCATCTAATTGAACCACAAATTTTTTGAAATGTGTATATTTTATACCAAGGGCATCAATTATTTTCTTAGGCATCATTGAACTACTAGCCCCTGAATCTACCATGAAATTATGAATGAGATGTTTCCCTACTATGAGGGAAAGATAAAAAGGGAAGGCTTACCAATTTTTCTCATTTTAGTGTCAATTTATGGTTGACAAAAATTAATGATAGCATTAGGCCCCTTGGCTAGAACCTTGTCCATTATCTAGAAGTTTTTCAAAGCTACTTATAATAAATCTCTTTGCACTGGATTGGATAGTGCCTCCCACATAATAAGATTAAAATTGGTCTTCTTCATTTGTTAAACAATGATGAAAGGATTATTACCAACCTTTTTTGGTGCTTTCATAGGATCTATGTCTTCCTTCATGAGATTTAGAGTTGGTACTTTCTCTTCGGGTTGACCTATGGGAACAAAGGGTGGCCTTTGTACTAAGTTTCTCTTTGTCAATTCTTGTACAACTTTGGAAGTTTTAGATTGTTCCACCTTGGGGGGTTGATCACTTTTTATTGCTCTTTTATTCAAACATGTATTGGCTAACATAGGACCTCCACCATTGAACAATGTTACCTTTTGATTTACACCACAAAATTCCTCTTTCTAGTTTAGAAGAGTATCCTCACCTTGAATAGGTTCTTATATGTATAATTGTTTGGAAGTGAATTCTTCTTGTTGTCCTAGTGTGTTTGATATGCCTTACACCATCAAGGCTTGACTGATGAAACCATTAGGACAAGTATTCTAGTTATGTGACTAAGAATAAGGATAACACCATTTGTACTCTTGAGCTAGGTTTTTTTGAATAGATATAATAAATTTAGAAGCACTTGGTGTTGGTAGAGCCCAAATGTTTGGAGGTTTTACTTACATATTTTAACCTTGTGGCTATTAATTGACTTGACATGGCTTCCTATTAGGTTTGTATGCTAGGTTATCTTGATAATAAGGATTGTAGTTTTAGGATTGTTGCCTCTTCATTATTACTAACTCATTTCCAAAACTATTGAGTAGTGACTTAACATCATAATAATCATGTGTAGGTGTGGGAGTTAAAGCTAGTACTTTGCTTGTGGTGGGAATTAAAGCAATTGTAGGTGGTGTAGGATGTATTTTTGGAAATACAAGAATTGGTGGTCTTGGGGAAATTTTTCCTACTTGAATTAAATAATTTTATGCCTTTATTATAATTTCATAGGCAATGGGTAGTGTGGTACTACCCATTGACTGAATCATAAAAACTATATCATTATTTAGGGCTCTCAATTAATATAGGAAAGCATTATTTGGAGTTGTCTTTATCAATACTAGAATTCTATTCCATGTCTTTTGAAAATAGAAATTGATGTTAGTCATGTGCTCATGAGGATCTCATTGAATAGTAGTTAAATCTTCAACCAGGGAAAGGTGCTCACTCATCTTCAAATTGAGCACATAGTGTAGTGCCTAGGTCATCCTAAACATGGATAAAACTATTATCCCTCTCTTGGCAGGACCAAACTCTACCAAGATTAAGTTTTGTAATATTTTTAGATAAATAAAATTATTGTTTCATATTTCATTATTCTAGTATAGTGTGTTTATGTCAATTGATTTGCATATGTGGTAGATCTTTCTCCCTTATCAAGTCCTAATCTCTCCTAGTTACTAGTAAGCTAACTTATGTAGCTCATGTTTTAGTGTTTGATCTCATCTAGCTAAGCTAATAGTGGATGTAAGAAACTAGTTAGTGCCTTGAATCAAGCCTATTCCATCATTTCCATAAGGCTTTGATCAACTAATAAAACTTCTACATGAAATATTGATGCATAAGATCCATTTAGAGTTATAGATTCAATCATTTTCTTATCTTATTAGTGTTTTAGGAGCTCAAATAGAATGGATGAACCAGCAATATAGGTGTATCACCAATAGTAAAGTAGGATTTCAATTTCAATTTCCTTCTCACCCTTTTCATCCCAACTATCAATAGTTTAGTAAGAAGTGCAAAGTGATACATTAGAGGAGCTAGCCTCATCAAAATATATAGGTCAAGTCTAAGTTTAGGTTCCCCACACCTCAGATCATTCCAATATTAGTCCAAGTGTGAAGGAATTTTAAAGCCAAATCTAGCAATCCTTTAAAGGAAGGTTTTATCTGGGTTGCTAATAGTTTCACCAGTAAAATATGGAAGGATTTTTAAAGCCAAGGTAGGTATATCATCATACTAGACCAACTGGAGTGGGTTGCCTCCATTGAAAGCTATGAAATTTAAATTTATATCCATTATAAGAGGTATGAAATTGATGGGAGTAATTGAAGGTATAATTTATTTTGATCTCTTTTTAGATGGAAATTATAATTCCAAAAAATTAGCTCTCGTACCTTTAGTAGATGATCTTGTTTATTTTCTTGGCATACGTAAAGCTTGAATTATTGAATTTGTAATCTAGTGGAGTCATCAAGTGATATATATATATATATATATATATATATATATATATAAGGATCATATAATTCTCACTGAGAATAACACTAATACCTTTGTAATTTTTGGGTCCTACCAAGTGTGCCAAAAACTGTTATCATATAGATTTTGCACTTATTCTTGAAGTAGTAGCTCACTTTAAAACAATATAATGATACAAAAAGATCATCTCCAAGTTATAGGACCTTGGAAAATTGAGGTAAACCTTTGGATAAGGCTGAATTCCTTTCACTAAACTTGGTGCAACTAATAAATTATTAGTTTATAAAATTTTTGCTTCTTTAGTGATCTTGCTCCAAAACTAGGGTTTTGATTAGGGAAAAGAGTTGTGATAATGAAATTTTCAAAACTAAATAATGGTGACTGCAAAAATTATTTTTATAATGTATTTTAATGCTTGTTTGAATGAACACAACAAAATAGAAAATAGATTAAAATTTGTAGGAGCACAAACTCATGCAAATGGAAAATCAAAGGCAGTATTTTCTATTTTTCATAGAAGGGACAAGATTCTTTTATTTTAATAAAAAAATATTCCAAAAGGGTAGAAAATAACACAAATAAAATTTCATGACTAAAATAATAATTGTAACATCCACAAATATTCAATTTATTCTCATTCTCTAGGTTACAACATATAGAAGAGTTATTCAAAATGCAAAATAATAAATCTAAAAATAAAATATAAGATGGGATATGCCATATTACCCATATTTATATAAAATATCTCATACAAGAGATGTAGTTAACAATTAAATCCAATGCCTAGTAGAAGGAACATGCAAATATAAAAAATTCATGAAAAGAGGCATGATCTTCAACTGGTGACATCCATGATGTGGTGAACAAGTGTTGAAAAATCTCATGCAAGAGCTAGGCATTTTCCAAATTGGTAGATGCATGGATGTAAGTTGGGAAGTCTTCATGCAATGTCTATGTACTCTTCAGTTAAGTTGTAACTTCATCTTCATGTAATTGGAGGTGTCAAAGTAAAACTCAATTTTAGAACAAAAGATAAGTTACTTTTTTGCAAAACCCTAATATGTAATTTTCAAGTCATACCACTTTGTCAAAAATGGAATTGCATTTTTCAATATGTGCTTTTACAATTTAAGTAATTAAAAACTTGTCAAAATGAAAAGTGAAATTTTCAAGTCTATTTTTTAGAATTTTCAACCTATCAAAATAGAAAGTGTAAAATACACATGGCTCTTTCTCAAAAGAGCTATTAAAAAGATAGTTGATTGATCTATGATCTGGGTGATTGGTTGTGTTGATTTGGGTTGTGTTGATTTCATAGTGGGCTCTATAAATTTATTTAATGCAGTCATTAGCTATTTAACCTTGTTTTTCAACTCCTCCTTAGTGACATTATCACTATCTATTTTCTCAAAGAGAGAGTTAATGTTGGACTGAACATCATGTTTCAACCCCTCACTTTTAAGACATTCAAGGTGAAATTTTGATACCTGATAGTCCCCCATCATTAGATCTTAATTCTATTTTTCTGGTGGGGGGACTACAATCTCTACATACCTTTCCCATGTTGAGTCACACAATATCATTGAAAAGGTCTGGGAAGTTATCTTGGATGTCTTGTGCATATATGAGAGACCAAATCTAATGTACTTGGGGACACCATTTACTTGAATTTCTTCCCCACTATTTGTGATAACCAACCAGGTGTAGCATCCTGTTGTGCCCATACTATCGCTTAAGAACCTATAGCTGAAGATGCTATACTAGTGGGCATGGTGATAGGTGTCATATCCTATACTAATATTGCTATTGGTTGATCAATAGATGTTTGTGTAATTTATTCTCCATCTATGGGTTGAAGTTACACATTTACATCAAGGACTTTCTCCTCATCTATCTATCCTATAGGGGTAGGGGAAATGGAAATAGATGTGTCTACTGGGGGTGTGGGATATGGAAGTGATACTAATGGAGGAGTAGACATAGGAATTTGGAACTTAGGGATTGGTAGAATTGTGGAGTCCAAAGTCTTAAATGAGTAAATTAGATTGGTAGGGACACTCAGGGGTAGTAAAGTGGGAAATATGAAGGGGGATGAAGATGAAGCAGTAGTTATCTTAAGATTTGGGATGGATAGTAGAATTGAAGTCAGAATGATTTAATCTACAAATAGATATTTTTGTGTAGTGTTGGTGACTAATGGGGATGAAATAGAAGGGATTGAAATGGATGGAATTATGGAAGGAGAGAGTGAAATTATGGGAGAAGGAAGTGAAATGGAGACCTAAGTGTGAAATTGACTTGATTTCACTATTGGAAATAGACTTATTGTCATGGATAAATTGATGGGAATGGAGGGTGGATTTATTTTGGGTGAAGGAGGAGTGGAGACAAGAGGAGGAGGTGTTACAGCTATAGAAATGATGGAAATAGGTGGGGGATGTATCACAGAGATGAAATTTATGACTATTATTAAGATGGGGGTTGAATCTTTGGGTGCTTCAACTACAATTATATCCTTGAATGAAATGAATATTAGTTGGTCCACTGTTGCTCCATCTTTGACTGATTTCCCCTTATTGGCCTTTGATTTCTTCTTTATTTTATGGGAGATCACTAGCCTATCTAGTTGCTCTATTGTTATGACACTAGGACCCTCTATTGATGGTGGAACTCCTTGTTCCTTGAGATTCAGTAGTTTTTTTATGATACTTACTTTCTCTTTAGTCACTTAGACCCCTTTACTCCTGAGCTAGTTGAGTTTTTTAGTGATCACATGGGTAGTTTTATCTATCAATGAGAAAGACTTAGGAATAAACCACCTTACTAATGGAAGGGGTTACAAGTATATCTTATTATCATGGTAGACCTTATTTATCAAGGACTCATCATCTACTAAGTCCTTAGGGATAGGTGCTAAATCAAAATCTTTGACCTAATCCAAGGTCATTCTAGAATAGTCCCTCAATCTGACTTTCTCCTCCTCACCTAAATCTTCCCAATAATCTTCAAATTAGTGGAGATGGGAATATGTTGTGATTCCTAGTGTACTAGTGATGTGTCCATGAACCTCACCTCTAAAGCTCTCAGGGTCATCTATATCATTTTTAATTCTGCACACTTAGTTTTTTCTAAGGAGGGGCATGTATATCTACCTATATTGATTTAGAAATGAATTATTGACTTGTGTTTTTTGGATAATAGCTTGTTATTCTCAACAAGTTATCTCACTAGCTCCATCAAAGCTCATTTATCACTCACACATCTTAGAAGGGTGTAAGGGAAACCACTGAATCCATATACCTTGATGTAGGGGTAGGTGGGGAACTAGATGAAATAAGAACCCCACTAGGTGATCTTTGTAGTTTCTGCATCAAATAATCTCTTTCTCTCTAGTTCTTTATCAAACATTATTATGATGTAGTAGATGAATGCATCATTAACTCTCCTAAAGTGCTACTTGCTTGCCTCAAGAATGAGGTTAGGGTAATAGTTGAACACTTTATTGGCCTCACTAGCCACTGTGTTGAGCCCTGGGAAAGTTTTCCCTTTGTCTAATATATATACTAGGTAGGAGGTCATGTAGAACTTCTCTATGGTTTGCACCTCCATCAACTACTTGTGGAGGGAGTCACTGATGTGTTTTACCTAATGGATGTATGGTTTATTCTCATGGATGACCCATCTATATTGACACATCCAATCTTGGAAGCCCTTTTCATTAGGACAATTTTAATCCTATGCATTGATATAATTACATCACCTACCTCATCCTTGAAATTAATCCTTGATAATGTCTTAGGAAATTTGGTGGATGTAGCCTTAGGAATCCTTAGCCACTGCTTATTCATCACTCTCTAACATCCAATGTTTTTATCTTGGAATAATTTTTTGGATGATTCTAAAGTTATATCTAGATAACTCTAAAAAATTTGTATCATAAACATGGAGTCAATGAAATCTAGGTCTAGATTTAGAATCTTTTCCCCTTTATCATTCAGAACTTCTCTCTTGTTAGCATCATAATGTTGTGCTAGTGTAAGTACTAACTCAGTTATTTATACAATCAAGGGGAAAGTTCTTTATTGGGGTAGTCTACAATCATAGATGTTGTATATCTATTCATTATTGAATTCTACATTGATCCTATTCCATAAGTCACCTAGGTCAATGTGACCTAAGTCTATGTCTGTAATCTTAGTTGTGTTTGATTCTAGACTGAGAGTGACATCAGGTCCTTTAGATTTGAAATTCATCTCTTTATGAGACATGTATTCTAGAGATAATTCTAAGGGAAAACCAACTACAAAATTTGGTGGTATTTATAGGTGTTAGAAGTAGGTGGAAACTCCAGTGGAACTTGGAGTTGTTTTATGTAGGTGAAAAGTCCATAGGAAAGTAGATCTACAAAAGTAGGTTGAAATCTCTAGTAGAGATTGGAGATGTAAATTACAAGTGGAAACTTTAGAATAAATTAGAGTTATTTAAAGAAATGGAAAACTCTATGAAACTTGGAGTTGATTGAATCAATGGAAAACTTCATGAAACTTGGAGTTGCTCAAATCAATGGAAAACTCTATGAAACTTGGAGTTGTAGTTTGTATGTCAAAAGTTCATAGGGACTATGGAAGTAATTTTTAAAGGAATATTCACTAGTTTTGGAATCATGTAGGGGTGAAATGGTGTTATGGCATGGATCGAGTTCATTTCTTGGTTCATTGAAGGCAATTCCACATCATTGGTAGGTTTAAGCTTTGAAGCAAGAACTCTAAATCATGATTATCAACTTAACAATGACATTAACAAAAACTTATTTGATTTATATATACCCATGTAATTAATGATTTAATGGTGGTGGTTAGTGGAGATCTAGAGTTTATAAACACTTTTGAAATTTTACAATTTTGTAAATTACATGTTGACCTCTAGATTCTAAGGTATTGGCTTGGTTAACCCTTTATAAATGGGAAGGTAAAACTCAAGAGATAATTTTAAATTTTT
>JARHVA010002996.1:1882500-1925000 GCA_037957365.1 Torreya grandis | reverse complement strand
AAAGGAGTTGGTGCTCTTGTGGGTTGGTGATCATGAATTGTTATTGGGTTGGTGCTCGATAAAGGGGTTGGTGCTCTTGTGGGTTGGTTCTCACAAATTTTTGTTGGGTTGGTGCTTGGAAAAGGGGTTGGTGCTCCTATGGGTTGGTGCTCGGCAAAGGGGTTGGTGCTCTTGTAAGTTGGTGCTTATAAATATTTTTTGGGTTGGTGCTCATTCATATACTTGAGATTGTTCTCCATAGTTTTTCCCACATTGGGTTTCCACATTATATTTGGTATATCTCTCTATCTTGTGTGGTGTTTATTGTTTGAGTTTTATTGCATATCTTGAATGTTTGATTAAGTGGAATTTGGCTAAGGGAAAGTTTTATAAGATATATGATATACTGATTCACCCCCCCTCTCAGTATATCTTGTGCTTAATAATTGGTATCAGAGCAGGTTCCTTTTGAAAAGTGTTACAGCTTAAAGGTAGATCGGGAAAGCACGATGGCTAGGTCACAAGAAGGATTTTCTACAAATAAGGCACCTTTGTTTGATGGGATGAATTATGATTTTTGGAGCATGAGAATGAAGGTTTATTTGATGGCCCTTGGATTTGACATATGGAAAGCAGTGGTGGAGGAATATGAAGAGCACAGACTTCTACAATTACTCCAGTAGAAAAGAAGGCAAGTGAATGTAATGCTAAAGATTTAAATGCTATTTTATGTGGTTTATGTGAATATAAATTTGTTAAAGTTATGCAATGTAAATTTGCTCATGAAACTTGGGTCAAACTTGAGAATATTACAAAGGTGATGGAAAGGCTTAGCAAGCTAAGCTTCAGACTTTTAGAAGATAGTTTGAAAGTTTTAAGATGGAAGAAGAAGAAGATATAGCAAGTTATATTTTATGAGTTGATCAAATTTTAAATTAGATTAAAGGTCTTGGAGAAAGGTTGGATGAGTCAACAGTGGTGCAAAAGGTTTTGAGATCTCTACCAATGAGATATGATGCAAAGGTTTCAACAATTGAAGAGATGAAGAATTTAGCCAAGCTAAAGATGGATGAGCTTCATGGTATACTCATGACATATGAGATGTGAATAGAACAAGATAAACCCTCAAAGAGAGAAGCGGCTTTCAAGACATCAAAGAAAGAGAAAGCTAAGATTCAAGAATCAAGTGATAATTCTAGTGATGATGAAGATGACAATGGAGCACTTTTTATTTGCAAGCTGAAAAGAGGAATAGGTAAATATCAAGGAAAATTACCTTTTAAATGTTTTAATTGTGGAAATATTGGAAAATTTTCAACTAGATGCCCAAATAAGGGTAATGATGATGGATAAGAAAAGCCTACTTATAAGAATAATTTCAAAGGAAAATCTAAGAAGGGATTCGAGAAGAAGAGCCTATATTCTAAGGATCCTAGCTCAGTCGAAGATAGTGGAGTCAGCGATTCAGAAGAAGAGATTATATTCATGGCCATACATGAAGGTGATCAAGAATAAGAAGAAGAGGAATTTGAAGTGAATATGGAAGGAGAACTCATTTGTGCCCTAGAAGAGTTAGAAGTTGTTTAGAAGAAGAATCAAAGATTAAAGCACTAGATCGAGAAAAATGAAAAGGAGTCAAAGGAAATTATTGATGATCTAACAAAACACTTGGAAGAAGATCTCACAGCATAGTTGGAAATAGCAAGAAAATAATGTCAAAGGTATGTTATTGAAATTGCCTCTTTAAAAGAAGATATTGAGAAAGCAGTCAATGATAAAGTAGTTAGTGATTCAAAATTTGAGGATAGAACTAACATGTTGAATAAGATATTGGAAAGTCAAAAAGCAAATTTAGATAAGATAGGGATTAGTTTTGAAAAGAAAAAGAGCTATGTTGAAGCTCTTACAAAAGAGAAAACAAAAAGGGGAGAAGTGAAAAATACAGAGGACATTTCAAATAGAGAAAGCTGGAGTAAACAAAGCTACAAAAGACAATCAGGTCAGAGATATATAGATAGGTCTTATTTTTATGGCTATTTTTTTTATTGTAATGGATATGGTCACAAGAAATTAGAATGTAGAAAAAGAGCTAACAATTTTAGAAATAAGAAGGAAATTCAAGTAGAGTCAAGCAGAAGCCACAACTCTTTTGCTCCTCTATCAAGCTTTGATGAAGAGACCATAGTATGCTACAAGTGCAACAACTTCAGACACATAACTCAGTATTGTAGAAGTGTGTTCGAGTCAATCAAGAAGCATCAGAGTTTCAAAGCTCCATTCATCAAGAAGAAGGTTTAGACATGTTCATGGCAAAAGAAACAACTTGAAGATTCTATGATGGTTCAGACAGCTCTGCATGTAAGAGGTAAAGATCAGCCATGGTTAATTGATAGTGGATGTTTGAGGCATATGACAGGAGATAAAATTAAATTCATAACTCTAAATAAAATAAATGGTGGTACAGTGAGATTTAGAGATAAAACCACTGCCAGGATAGCCGAAAAAGGTACTTTGAGTTTGGATTATGGTAGAACTAAGACTAAAAATGTTTTATATGTAAAAGGTCTTAAGCATAATCTATTGATTATTATTCAAATATGTGATCAAGGATACACATTAAAGTTTCATGCTAAATATTGTGAGATTAGAAGAAAAGATTCAAATGAGTTGATTGCAGATGCTTAAAGGACCGGGAATAATGTTTATGTATTATCAGATATCTTCTCAAAGGCATGATCAAAGGACACATTTAAAGATCTACGAGAGGAGTTGGGAGTAATTTCTATTACTTCCTACCATTGATGTTCAGCATCAGTTGAGGGGGAGCTAAGTGTTAGCTCCAGGTAGGCCCTTTTCCATTGGTGTCAAAGGGGGAGAATAATAGGTATAGATACAGGTGTAGAAATAGGTACAGGGAATAGCTACAGGTTGCTACAGTAAGGGGGAGTTATTGTATGTTTTTATATGATAGTATGTGCAGGTGTCATGATGTGGAAATTTTAGGATTGAGGTTGCCATTAATGACAAAAGGGGGAGATTGTTGGAAATATTTTCATTGATGTCAAAGGTCTAGCATTATTGGTGATAAAGGCCCCACTACATTTAATGTTGTTTGTAATAAATATATCTTGGCTAATGTGAGTTAATATTTATCTAATATTAATGAATATATTTTTGGTTGCATATGAGACAAAAGAAGGGCCCATGAAGAAGTCAAAGAGCCACGGGGTAAAGACAAAAGAAGGATGGGATACATTTTCCCATGAAGAGTCATCTTGGGGAATTTCAAGAGTCACCAAGTGAAGACAAAAGAGTAAGGGCACAATTTCTCATGAAGGGACACTTTGAGGAATATGAAAAGTCACCAAGATAAGGACAAAAGTGGGAAGGATATTTTTGGTCATGAAGGGTCACCACATGACTCTTCAAAGGCAAGAATATGAAGGGTCATACAAGTTTGGCACCATTTTCCAAGAGGATTGAAGGGTCACAAAGGGGGAAGGCCAAAGGTCATTTGGAAAGCTATAAATAAAGGCTTGAGAAGCCATTTGTAATAAGGAAGATAGAGGTTGATTTGATATTGTAATATCTAGCTTAGAAGAGCAATTATGAAAGATGAATATGATTTGTATTTGTTATATCTAGCTCAGAAGAGCAAAGGTGAGAGAGAGGAAAGAGATGTTGTATTGAACTATCATTTGTTGAGATAGCAACATTGAGAGATAGGTGTGTGGTATACACAAAGGGGTTGGTGCTCCTGTGGATTGGTGCTCACAAATTTTTGATAGGTTGGTGCTCCTATGGATTGGTACTTATGAATTGTTGTTGGGTTGGTGCTCAACAAAGGGGTTGGTGCTCCTATGGGTTGGTGCTCACAAATTGTTGTTGGGTTGGTGCTCAGAAAAGGGGTTGGTGATCTTGTGGGTTGGTGCTCATGAATTTTTGTTGGGTTGGTGCTCGGCAAAAGGGTTGGTGCTCCTGTGGGTTGGTGCTCATGAATAGTTGTTGGGTTGGTGCTCAATAAAGGGGTTGGTGCTCCTGTAAGCTGGTGCTTGTGAATATTATTTGGGTTGATGCTCATTCATATACTTGAGATTGTTCTATGTGGTTTTTCCCACATTGGGTTTCCACGTTATATCTGGTGTCTCTCTCTATCTTGTGTGGTGTTTATTGTTTGAGTTTTATTGCATATCTTGAATGTTTGATTAAGTGGAATTTGGTTAAGGGAAAGTTTTATAAGATATATGATATACTAATTCACCCCCCCCTCTCAGTATATCCTATGCTTAACATAATAATTCTAACCTCTTCCTTTTTTGGGTCCTTTCTACATTGGTGTGATTCCATGTGCCTTAATTAATACTTATCACTATTCTCTATGGTCAACCTTCATGTGTATGTTTCCTAGAGAGTCACATATATTAAAATATGACCTAGGCCATTTTATATCAAGTAAAAATATCCTATTGATCAATTCCACATTTCCTTATTGAGATACACATTGACTATATCCATTTCACATTAATCAATGAGCTTGCACATTGAGCCTACATTGCATCATTATCATTTTAATTCTTATTCCATCACATCCTATACCAAGATAATCTCATAGTGAAGCATATAGTTGTATTTTATTATCTATAAAGAGGTGGTGAATTCATTTATCTCAATATTGGTTAGGAACATGGACAAGCACCATAAATATGGTGATCTATGATTTTAATGTGCAAGATATGTAGCTAAAATTACTAAGAGGGAGGAATAGGATAATAAAATTTTCACATTTATATATTCTTGTGAAATTATGAAAAATTAGGATTAAAACAAAGGAAAAATAATTTATAGAGTTATGCATGTCAATAAAATCAAGTGAAACTAGGATTATTCTCATCATCTTCCATTGAAGCAACATAGAAAGTTTCAAAGCCTAAAAATATATAGAGGTAAAAATCATAGCAACATTTCATAATCAATAGTCAATTCTATCCCAAGTCACAACTAAAGATCAAAAAAAAATTCCCTATTCCATAATTTAGTTACATTCCACAATTTTAGTTCAGTAAAATTCCAATCTCATTATTTAGTTATAGTGTCTAGGTGTGTTTATTTTAGTCACTTATCTCTCTCTCTTTATAAACATTACTATATTTAATTTATTTGACTTAATTTTCCTTGTGTCATAGTTTTGCATAGTGTAATATTCATTAGATGCCAAATTAGTAAAACATTTGGGTGAACCTAATACTCTTACACAATATTAGGGTTAGATTGTTGCTTTCCATTTCAATAAAGTTTATGATTTACACTTTTCAACTATAATTTTCATATTTTTGTGTGTTCCTCATTCCTTTATCATTATCCCTAACTTATTTCATGTTTATCTTGTTTACATCTTATTCCAATTAAGAGGGATATATCTATAATCCATAATAAGCAAAGTTATATATTCAGTAGTGATATTATTGATTTGATTAAACTTCATTTGTTTTGTATTTTTCCTTATTTGAATTAAAAAATGAAAATTATTAGTGAAATTCCTATTATGTCTATGGTTGAAATTCAAATGTGAAGTATGAAAATGTGAATGATCATACTACATATGATAAACATGATTATGAGGAAAATTATTTTGATGATAATCCAAATGATTTTGAAGATATGAATAATTTTTATAATGTAGATCCAAAAAGAGTCTAAAGACTTGCTTACTTTATAATCCTAATATATAAAACTCTTAAATGTTTAGATGGCATGTTACATACATTAAAATAATTACAAAAGAAAACTATGAATATGGAATCTACCAATGGGAATGTTAACAATAATCATTTGAATTATTTTAATCCCCTTATTAGAGTGTCTTATTTTACATTAGTTGGTGAGGCTAGTGTTCCTATTAAGACTATTCCTACACAACTTGTTACGTCTTTCATACCTCATACTATTATTGTTACATATTAACCTACTCTTAAAGATTTTGGTATTGGTATTATTAATAATACTATAACATTCACTCCTACCAATGTTAATCATGCTTTGACACATACGCATGCTACTACATCTAAGGTTGCATTTTATCAATAAGTTATTCAAGATATTCTTGTTCAAATTAAAAAACTTGTTTAAGGATATCAAATACCTATCCATATGGTCACTTAAAAAGATATATTACATTACACAATGGTTCATGTATTCCTCACTTACTCTTTTCCTACTAGTTTATAGTCCCTAAATTTCAATTATATAATGGAATTACCAATCCTTGGCATCACAATTGATTTTTATTTTCTTCATTATTTGGTTTGACATGCAATGATTTATGACTAATCTCTTTCCTATAAGTTTTAAGCGCTATTACTTGGATTATTTTTATGCCATACCCATGGGTACCATGTGTCATTTTAGTGATTTGGTTGATATATTTTTGGATCATTTTTCTATTAATATTAGCCAAAAGGTCAAATTTTCTCAATTTGATCAACTTAAAAAAGGACCTAATGAGATTTTTTATGAGTACATGCTTAGATTCAAAATAATGCTTCTAAAAATGTCTCACAAAATACTTGATAACAAGTTGAAAATTATTTTCTCCAAGTATTTACTTCAACCTGTCAAAGATAAAGTCATGTTTAACACTTAATAATATTTCAATGAGCTTTGTCATATGGTTTGTGACTATGAGATTAAAAATTTAGAGTCAAAATGCTTAAATATGTATCTAATGTCTCTATCTATATTAATTCTCAATATCAAGATAAATCAATATTAAAATCCAAGATTAATTATACTCCAAATTTTCAAGCTAAGGATAAGACAAAAATGTAGTCAACATGGTAGCTCAAACATCTGACAAGATAGTTATTCCTTATAGATCTCCTATGAAGTTTAAAATGTTATCCAAGTCTCCTTACTAATTATTAAATTTTTTTTTTACAACATGATATATTTACCTCCTAAATATTAATTGGAGACATCTTAACCTTTACCTAGAATATATGATGTAAATGCATATAATGAGTATCATATATCTATTTGAAATACTATTAATAAATGTTATACATTTAGAAATAAGATACAAGATCTAATTTATAGTAATGTTATTCAAGTGGAAATACATAATACTATGTTGAATGAATCAGTTACTATACTAAACCAATGACTAAACATATTTAAAAATCCACTTAAAAATCATGATGTTTCAAATCAATACAATGTTCACATGGCAATACCTACTCATCAACTAATAATTTATCACGAGCATATCATATATGGCATTACAAGTATGGTCATAGGTTTAATAAATCAAGTTCTATAAATCATATTATATAACCATGAGATTATAAATGATGACACTAATAATGATCCACAATTTATACATGATTTTATTAATTTTCATCTTGGGTGGGTGTAGGATAATGGAGGACAAATGGGGAGATTAAAGTGTCACTTTTTTCCTTCTAAAAATAACAATACTTGAACTTGGAGAGACTATTTAATAAAGAATTTTATGATGACGTGCGAAGATGAATTGTGGAATTTTGAATGTAGTTTTTAAATATATATAACTTTTTATAATACCCAAATAAGAAAAGTATGAAAAAATTAATGCATTTATGATAATGACATAGTAGTTTTTATGAAAAAATAATTAGATTGCATGTGTAAGAACACATTTTTTATGAAATTGCATATATGGATAGAGAAAATGTCGAATATTGTTAATAATTTTTATTTTATTTTATTTAATATATATATGGATACTTTTACAAGTTAAGAAAGCTAGAAAATTGAAATTAAAAGTGTACAAACACAACATTTTTTACCATAACTTCATTATATATATATATGTGTGTGTGTGTGTGTGTGTGTGTGTGTGTGTGTGTGTGTGTGTGTGTGTGTGTGTGTGTGTGTGTGTGTGTGTGTGTGTGTGTGTGTGTGTGTGTGTGTGTGTGTGTGTGTGTGTGTGTGTGTGTAGTGTGTGTGTGTGTGTGTGTGTGTGTGTGTGTGTGTGTGTGTGTGTGTGTGTGTGTGTGTGTGTGTGCGTGCGTGCACGCCCTTTAAAATTATAATATGCCCTTTTGTAAAGGTCATGAACCCTTTATAAATGATGTGTGTCATTTTTAAAGGGTTTACACTATTATATAAAGGGTGTCAACCCTTGCATATCTTATAAATCTCAATTTCATGAGTTTACCTCTAAAACTACCTTGGTTTTATGCTTGGAGGATTTGAATCTAGTCCAAAAACCTATTATAGATAGGTCAACAAGATTTTTGCTAAATTTTTATGTTTTTTCATCTTTGTGGACACATTTGAGTGTGTGTGTGTGTGTGTGTGTGTGTGTGTGTGTGTGTGTGTGTGTGTGTGTGTGTGTGTGTGTGTGTGTGTGTGTGTGTGTGTGTGTGTGTGTGTGTGTGTGTGTGTGTGTGTGTGTGTGTGTGTGTGTGTGTGTGTGCACGCGCGCGTGCGTGCGTGCATGCTCTATAAAATTATAATATGCCATTTTGTAAATGTCATGAACCCTTTATAAATTATGTGTGAAAATTTTAAATGGTTTACACTATTATATAAAGGGTGTAAACCCTTGGATATCTTATAACTTTAAATTTCATGAGTTTACCTCTAAAACTACCTTGGTTTTAGGTTTGGAGGATCTAAATCTAGTCCAAAACCCTATTATAAATAGGCCAACAAGATTATTTCTAAATTTTTATGGTATTTCATCTTCATGGACACATTTGAGTAGGTGTGGGAGGAGATAAGGATTAATCTTGGTTGAATCAACTCAAGACTAACTCCTTTTACAATCATTTATTCATTAAATCCTTAATTCTCCAAAAATTGCATAATGAGCTCTAAATCTTGGTGTTGAAAAGAAAGGTGGGCCCAAGTTTGATAAGATAAATATCTTTTCATAAAATGCTACACCATATTTCCAAAGAGAACTCCACTTAAGTTTCTTGCAAGTTGAGTTGTAACAAGAAAAGATTCCCCTTTACATGGAAATCAAGAAACAAGCTTTGACAAGTCAACCTTTACTAACTCCACTTACATGCTTCTCCTTCTTGGAGTGGGACCCATATTGATATCAAATTCTTTTTTTATTAAGTTAAAAAATTAATACAATATTTTTCAATAATCGTTTAATTTTCTTGTTTTTACAAGAAATCCATTTTGGTGTTGAAACAAGAAATGGTGGGACCCATTGACTTAGTCAAATTTATTTGCATGAAATAACATTTTTTTAAAAATATATGGATAATAATAATAATATCATACATTTCATGTGGGAGCTAATTTGGGGCTATTTGGCATATCAAATGACCTTTTTATGATTTGAAATTATAGACTTAGGATAAAATCACCCTTTTGAACATATTTAAATCTCCTTGAGACAATTTAATGACCTTTGAAACCATTTTTTATTCTTTTTAAACCCATATTTTGATATTTTTGACCAGCTTCAAAGGATAATTGACCATTTTGGGAAAGTTTCGGATGGTAGGGTAGTAATTTGGCCTTGATAGGCCAAAATTACTAACAGTAACAAATTAATAAGTTGAATTCAAGGGAGAAAAAATATAAGTAGATAGGAGAGCATCCATAATATATTATATACAAGGTGAACGCACTTCTTCCACACCAAGTAATATTTCAATTAAAAATAACATGCCCAATTGGAAAGATTTTAATTTAGATACATATTCAAGTGAGATAAGAGTTAATCAATCCTTGTTGAATGATGAAACTCAATAAGTATAACGTGTAACTAATGAATTGTTATTGAGTGATGAGACACATGGAAAAACAAAATATAATAAAAATCTATCCATAATGAATTTTTTGATCATGATGATAATGAACATCATGTAATGACATCATTTTATCTCTCTCCAAATGAATTTACTTCATGGGTAGAGTCTAATTTTAACATAGGCTTGAATATCCCTTATATGGTTGAAGTGCTAACACCATTAAATTTAATAAATAATGTAGCTTCTGTGCCCACACCTCAAAGGATAATCCAATGCACACCAAGGTATTTGATTGAAATAGATGAGAAGATATTATAACCTATACAAGGTAGAATGTCAAAATGTATAGTTAAATGCTACACTGAACTTGTATGGGACTATGCATTTGAGAAGAAAATCCATAAAAAATGATGACAATTATTTATTCAATTAATGTAAATGCAAAAAATGTGCATGTGATGCATAATTTAGGGTTATGAACAAACAACCCAGAGGGAATAAATAATGCAATAGTAAATTATCTAAGATATGTATTTAATGCATTAAGTGATAAAACTTGAAACAAATATAGTAATGTGGTAAGATGAATAATAATAAAGTATATAGTGAGTAAGACACCATATAGATTCCAATTTATTATTCAAACAATTATAACCCTAAACTTGAATAGGAAAACTCCAATTAAATCCATAGGAAGAAGAAAAAGACTTAATGACCCTTTGCTCACATATTTTTTGGAATTTAGTGGTATAATCCCATGAAAATACAAGGCATTCATTGAAGGAACAAGACACTTGATTTATTTATTTTAGCATGACAACACAAATGTCTCACTTAATATAAAATATGTTGTTAGAATAATAAAATATTCAAAAAACTATGAGCCATGTGTGAAACACTTCTTGGACATGACCCAAACAAAATTACATACTAAGTTTCTTGAAAATTTTAATGGACAATTAGTAATTAGCCAAAGTTAATTTGATATGTGTAAGTCTTTGTATGTTAGAATAAACCAAACATATGACACATGTTTTTGTATGATATATTTTGAATCTTATATGCATTTTGAGGTTTTTTGTCATATATATTTTACTTTACATACAAAAAATAGTATGCAAGAATGTATGGTGGATTCTCCACCTAAAACATCAAGAGAGTTAATCCTAAGTCATTTATGTCCAAGACCTGAGGGGAAATTTATCTTTCCAATGAACATTTTGATGGAATATGTACCACTTATGATGGTTTATCACATTTGACTAGCTCTATACACGAGGAAATTTCACATTAATTTGGAAAGAAACTAGTTTATTTTAAGAATTAAAAATCTATAAAGTATGCACTAAAAGATTGAAAAGATTCATCAAGATATGAGTTAGTTATGATCCAAATATCTATATATGATTTCATTATTTAATTCAAAGATAATATTATCTACTAATATGCAAGACACACACATAAATAAAAATGGTTAGATGATCAAATCAAGTTATGAAAGGACAACGTTTAACTCGGTACCATTTTTTCAATTATGGAATTTATTAAAAACTACACACTACAACCATAAAATGAGGTTCAATACCAAAACTATAATTCAAATCAAGTTGGAATTTTTCATGAATATTTCATTTGAACACGTACCTGATAACACAAAGGATAGTATCTTTTTTTTTTCTCCCCGCGGGGGAGCCGCACAGGGTCTCATGGAGGCCGCCGCGGGGAGAAGGTCTTCTGAATCCTACGGGGGGCCAAAAAGTGTTTTATGATGGTCGTCGTGGGGTGAAGGGTCAAGATCTCTGGCTGTTTTGTTACCTTTGTGGGCAGCGAGACTTAGCCGCAGCGCTTTACAAACCAACCCTAGCCTTGCTGCCACTGTAGCACAAAGTGAAGACTGGGGACTGAACGGCGGCACTGAAGGAGAAGATCATTTGCATGGCCGTGGAGGGAGGAGCGCTCACTAAAGAGGAGGCTCGTTATCACGCGGTATTGTAATGGGTTATCTTTATTAGCGTGGATCTTTATTTTTACCTCGTATTTCAGTATTATGGATGGAACCCAGGTTGGTTTTTTGGCCTGAGTTGGACTACCATTCCGATCTGGTCAGCGATGGTAATAGTGTTTGGATGGGGGAAACTATGTTTCCTCTGTGCTGGTGTGCCTTGTGTAGAAGGTGGTTCACTTTTGAACCATGTTTTTTAAAGGTTGCTTGGCCTTTGGAGACCAGATCTGGTTTTTAGCCATCGCTTTCTGTCGACTGGGATTGTGGCTCATGTTGATGTGCTTACTTTGACGATATCTTGATTGCCATGGCGGCGTATCCTCTGAGCTTAGCAGAGGGGAAGAATGGGCAGATGATTGGGTGGATGGATTGGGTGTTGCTGATGCTAGTTCTGGGGTTTGAGGTTTCTAATCCATGTGAAACCTAGATTTCAGCTCCTCTACCTCTGTTTTTCATCTGTTGGCTATTGTGCCGACCATTACTCAGATCTGAGTGGGTCACTGTTTCTTTTTGGAGATATCTAGATAGCCATGGTGGCATTTCCCTTAGGAGTGGGGGAGACCTTTGCAGATGCTTGGGTGTATGGGTCGGGCGGCGGTGGCAATGGGTCTGGAGGTAGGGTCTTTGCTGGTGATGCTATCTACTTTGGGTAGTACGTTGGTATGCGGATCTTAAGTTAGATCTATTTTTCTACGTGTTTTTTCTACTTTGCTTTGTTCTTCCAGTTTGAGTATGGAATTTGGGTGGGTTCTCTTACCCGAGTTGGATGGCCATCCTGTTCTAGTTTGCAAAGTTTTTGTGGTTGCTTGGGGGAAACTCTGTTTCCTCGAAGGTTGGTGTTTATGCCACGGCACCCTGCTTAGGGAAAATGGAGCATCTTAAGCCGTGGAAGAGTCCTGCTCATTATTTTGATGGGTTGCGGTTCTGCCTTCACTGTTTTAGCCCTTTTAGGTTGTATGCCTGGTTCTTTCTAGGTTTTAGGTCCTTGTAAAACTTGGGATGCTTTTATTGGTTTTTTTGGTTGGTTTCAGGTCCAAGTAAAACCTGGTTTAGTTACCATTTTTCGGTGTGCTTGCCTCTCTTGGCATTTTGTTTTGTTTATCTTTTTGTATCTGTACAGGGTTTCGGGGCCCCTTCAAAACCTGCTTTTACCTTAATCTAAAACACAAAGGATAGTATAAATATGTTGAGGGAGTACCAATTTTACATGAAATATGACATATTTCATCCTTAAAAGTTATCCAAAGTTATTTTTAAATATTTTATATAGATAAATAATGTTCAATATACACTACATTTTATTAGATAATTATGCAAGATAGTTTAGAAATTTTAAAATGATTTAATGGTTGAGAAGGATGCATAATAAGAGTGGGGTACAAAATTTATAGAGTTTATTTGAGGTTAGACATGGAAAGGGGAGCATGATGGTGTTGGTTCATGTGTAAAAGGATCCCTATAAAAAAAAGGAAGAAAGTACAAGAATAGTGTTGATTTGATTAATGTTAAACATATTGTGGCTTGGTGTAATGAAGTAATTTCTCATAGATCCGATAAATATTATCATGTGAGAAGATTATTCTAGTTTATCTATGAATAATATAAGGTAATTATGAATATTTTAGTATAGTACATAGATCGAGTGATTTCCACTCATTTTGAAACTTGAAGTCTAATTCATAGACTATTTATACCCAGGATGTATGGCATGATTTTGTTTAGGTTGTATGGAATTTAATTAGAATGAATATGAGTCAAAATAATGGGTTTAATAATGGTTTTGTATACCCCTAAGGCCTATGGATACTATTCATTCATTACAACCATTGAGGGATCATGAAATTCCATTAATAATTTATTTTGATCACATCTTAGATATTTTACAACCAGGTACAATTTATATATAATATAAATTTAGTCATAAAAACTAATGATATGTAATTAAATTACTTATATATTCACAAAATATAATATTATATCGCATAAATAAGATCAAAATATATAGATCCATAATAGTTATTGATAGAATAGTAAAATTCTTGATAAATATAACAAAGCCACTTTGAGGGGGAAACCTCCACAACAATATAATGAGAACATAATTTATAATATGATGATAAATACTAACCACTACCTCTTATATATATTCTAAATATCCATGGGTATTTCATAGGTTGATCTTACTAAGAACATAGATAAATATAATAAGATAACATAATAATTATGTAAGCCACAAGTCAACCATGCATATCCCTAGACATGCCATAGGTTAAGGACATAGCATGCCACTCCCCTTCAAAATAAAGTTGTCTTTAACATTGAATCAAACCCAAATGTTGTTTTAGGATCACAATGTAGATTCTTTCATTTGATCAAATAATCCTTAATCACTCTGGTCCATAGTTGCCTAGTATGCACGTGAAGGATCTCTTCGGACTCCAAAATAACCCTACCTTCCTCATCCAATTTAGGTAACTCAGTTTGAGTAGAAAGTCTATGTCTAATTAACTTCTTTAGGAAATATACATGGAATATCATATGTATGTGAGTGGACTAGGTGAATTCTATCTTCTAGGTCACACTACCATTTTTTTAAATATTTGATAAGGGCCATAATACTTGGGAGACAAATTGTTGTCATTTTTTATTACTTCAAATACATATGCTTATATGTTTTTAATTGCAAATACCCAATCACCTATGTCAAAATGTCACTCATTATGGTGTTGATTTGATTTCTTCTTTATTTTATTATATACTATAGATAAATTTTCTCACAAATTGATGAGTATCTCTTATTGATGGTGAAGGTGTCCCTCAATAGCTCAAACCCTGGGATGTACCTTCAAGGTTAAAGTGATGTATGGGGGGTAATATCCATACAAGTCTATAAAGGGATATATTTTGAATGAATTTTGAATATAAGTATTATACCATCATTTAAAAGATGGTAGCTAATGAACCCATTTATCTTATTTATTAAAAGCAAAATAATAGAGATACCCTTCTAGACATTTGTTGACAACCTCTATTTATCCATCAGATTGAGGATGATAAGATGAGCTATGAGCCAACTGGGTGCCCATAAATTCAAATAACTCATTCTAAATATTACTTGTAAATATGGGATCTCAATCACTTACAATGATCTTTGGAGTACCATGCAATTTTTGAATTGTATTGGGAAAATTAGAAGTTATATTGGTAACAAATGGCTATGATAATGAACAAAAATGAGAAACTTGGCAAGTCTATCCACAACTCCCATGATAACATTTTTAACTTTAGACTATGGTAATCCACTAATGAAATCCATATAAACCTCCTCCCAACATTATCTAGGGATGGATAAACAATGCAAAAGAATTAGGGTCTTAATGATTTCACCTTTGTCATGTTCACATAACATGCATTTAGCCAAATTTATGGACATCCCCCTTGAGTCCCTCCCATAATTAATCTTTCTTGATTATATGATATGTTTTCAAAAATCATGAATGGCATATTAGATATGCATGATGTTCCTAAAGGATTTTATGTGTAAGGATAAAATTCTTATAGAGGCATAATATATCTTTATACCATAATGCATTCCCCTTCTACGTAAAATTTTCAAATCCCTTAGAACCATGCTGAAAATTTTGAATAAAATTTTGGGGAGCACTATCAGTCTCCCATTTTGATCTTGCTTATGCTAGCCAATCTACCTACTAAATGATCATTGTGCATAACAATACCTCAACTAATTCATCCCTTTGAGATAGTGTATCTACCACCACATTATCTTGTTATTTCTTATAGAATATTTCAAAATCATAGCCTAGCCTTTTTGTCACCAATTTTTGTTGTTCTTTAAAATAAATTCATTATTCCAAAAAATATTTGATGTTATCATGATCAGTCTTTACCTAAACATGATGAGAAATTATATAAGGTCTCCATTACTTGACTCCATGAAAAATAACCACCATATCCTTCTCATATATTGTCTTGATCCTATTATTTCCATTTA
The DNA here is from genome assembly GCA_037957365.1 of Torreya grandis. Taxonomy (NCBI): domain Eukaryota; kingdom Viridiplantae; phylum Streptophyta; class Pinopsida; order Cupressales; family Taxaceae; genus Torreya; species Torreya grandis. Next base: position 1,909,252 of record JARHVA010002996.1, on the reverse strand, counting down.
ATTGGAGACTCTCAAATGAAATATATCTACCTTCTTTCATGACTTATCCCCCATACCATATCCTAATGCATCACATCCCACAACCTAAGTTTTAAAAACAACAGGAGTAGCCAAAACTAGAGTGGTTCATATAGCCATTTTCAACTATTAAAATTCCTTAGTAGTTGTATCAATAATTAGAATTAGTATTTATTCAACAAATATTTGAGTGGGGTTATGATGCTACCATATTTTTTGACAAGCCTATCATTGTAACCAATTATCCCTAGAAATCCTCAGAGGTTCTTGAGGGTCTTAGGAACATGCCACTCCATGATCACTTGGATATTTTTAGGATAAAATTTCACTCCATGTGAAATAATATGACACAAGTACTCCACCTCTCAGATTCCAAAAGCAGATTTGGAAGGTTTGCCATAAAGTTGATGTTTTTCCAAAATTGAGAGTACTTATTTCACATGCTTCAAATGGTCTTCCCAATTTTTTGTTGTATATGAATATGTCATCAAAAAAAACCAACACAAAATTTCTAAAAAAGGACCTAAAATAGTATTCATCAAACTATGAAATGTATATGGTGCATTTGTGAGGCCAAAATATATGACCATAAACTCATAATAAAGCTATTTTAGGTATGTCCTCTTTACGTATTTGAATCTAATGATATCCAAAGTGAAAATATAACTTGGTAAAATAAATAAAATAATGAAATTCATGTATTAAATAATCAATTACTGGGATATGAAAATATCTTTGATGGTGTAATTTTTGAGTTCTTTATAGTCTAGGCACATTTTCCAACTATCATCCTTCTTCTTCACCATGACCATTAGAGAAGAATATTAAATTTGGTTACGTTAGATGATTCTTGCCTCTAACTTCTCCTATACCATATTTTCAATTTCACTCTTCTAGGCAAATGGATACATGTAGGGTTTGATGTTGGGTGGTGTACTCACAAGAACTAGTCTAATGGCATGAGCATGCACTCATCTTGGTGGAATTCCTTTTGGTATGTCACAAAAAATAATATAATGGTCATCTAACACCATTTTTAAATTCATATGGGTAGACTCCTTGGTTTTTTGAACCTCTATGGAAAACAAGCAAGCACAAATCCTTCTTTACCTTTTTTTATAATATTCATCATCTGATTAAAAATAACAAGTTATGTATATTTAGACTTCAATACATGTAGTTTAAATGTCCTACCTTTTAAATTGAATCACATGAATAGTTCTTAAAAAATCATCTCAATAGTGCCAAAGTGGTGAGCCATTACACTCCTAGAACAATTTCAACCCTTCTCATTGGAATAACAAACATAGGTGAATCTAACAGGTAGTCTTCCAATGCAATCTTAATATTATGACATTTTTATGAATAGTTTATGGTACCACCATCTACAATCATGACCTAAAGTTCTAGCGTTAGATAAATGAAATAGTTTAAATGAGTATCTAGCTTACTATTGATGAAATTATGTGTACTATCAGAGTCATTAAACACAATCACCTTCTATTTCTTTAGGAAACCCACCCCCTTAAGAGTTTTAGGATTATTAATACTTGAAAGTGTATGAAAAGAGATATTATCTTGAGAATATTTAGATTCATCCTTGAATTCATCCAAACCTACCTCCTTTTTTAGCATAATGATGTCCTTTGCTCCATTTTTTATCACAACCAAAACATAAACCTTTTGCATTCTTTTCCTTAATTTTCTAAGGGGTCAATTTGGTAGGCTAAGGAAGTGATGGTACTAGTAAAGTGTGTTGAAGAACATTAGTGAAAGGTCTTTGTTTTATCAACTCTTTTTCCCTCTACCATGTGTACCCTTTGGATGGATTTAGATACTAAACTAGGACTAAACATATGAACCTCAAATTGGATGCCATATTTGAGGCCACCTAAAAATGGGTTAGTCAAATTTTCCTCAATGATGTCCAACACATGTAAAGAGAGATTTTAAAATTAATGAATATAATCCTTTAGTATGACTATTTTTATAGTTTGGATACTTGGATGAAGTATTTTTCTAAGACATTATTGTGATATTGGATTTGCACTCCTCAAAAAATATAGATTAGGAAACTGGGATACCCTTATTTTTATTGAGCACACAACCATCGATACCAAATTAATTGCTCATGTTCTAGCTATAGAGAGTCCATGATCACATTTTTTAAACATGGAATGTAATGTATATCAAATACATTTTCAATTTAAGTGATCTATGTGAGTGTATCATTACCATAAAACTTATCCAAGTCCATGTATGGCATCATCGACTTTGAACCTAGAATAGTAGTGTGATTTTTTAAAGGAAGAGAACCAAAATGGAGTGGTAGAGGGTTATTTTACAAAGATTGAGATATAAGTTGGATAATTTTCTAGTTATTTATTCTAATTGATCCCATAATCCATTCAAATCTCTTCATCCCCATGATCTTCCTTTTAACCACATCGAGATGATCTTTCCACCACATGCCATGTAACTCTAACTAAAGTTGTTGAACCACCTCTAACATAAATGGATCAAAAGTTTTGGAATCCATATCATCCTTGTGAGGAGTTTTAGGAGTTCATTTCCCTTTCTAACATCCATGAGTATTATTACCACCCATACACAAACCTTAGGAGGGTTTTATCCCCCCAAAAAGTGTATCAATAGATGAGACCATTGTGATCACCTCATCAAGATGAATATAATGACTTATAATTTGCACAAGGTTAAAAAAATTCTAGACTTTTTCTATACTATTTTTTTTCAAAAAATCTCTTCAAATAATACTACAATGATATAAAAATTAAATTCTTATTAGATTAAAAGTTATGTTTTTCAATCCTTCAGCTCGTAAGAGATGTGCAACACCAGATTCAAATAAAAAACCACCACAAAACATGCCCAAATCAAAAATCTAATATCACTTATAATGAAATTACTTATACATTTTTACAATATAATAGTATATCATAGAAATAATATAAAATATATAGATCCACAATAATAATTTATAGAAGAGCAGAATGTTTGATAAATATAACATAACCACTTTAAGGGGGAAACCTCCACAATAATGAAATGAGAGTAAAATTCACAATATAATAATCAAATACTAACCACTACCTCCTATATACCCTACTTCACCATGGTTATTCCATAGGCCAACCTTACTAAGAACATAGATAAATGTGACAAGATAATATAAGAGGTATTCGAGCCTCAATTTGGCCACACATATCCATATACACACCATGGTTAAAGGCCTAGCATGACATTTTACTTTTTTCCTACTTCCTTAAAATTTTATTACACTTTAAATGCAAGGTAATTTTCATAGTAATTGAACTTAAATAAAATGATAATAGAATAAACCAATCCTTATCTTGTTGTGTATAGGTAAAAATTAAATTAAACACTATCATTAATGGGTAAGACCTAGTTTATCCCACTGGATCTATGGTAGTTAAAGGAACCTAACTTTGAAGATATTTTCATAAAAAATAAATCAATGGTAATTTGAAGAATTTGAAGTGAATAGGGTGATACTTCAATACTTAAATTTTTTTATCACTATAAATATTAAATTATTCAAATTCCATTGAAAGGAACACAAAAAATGTTTGTTAAAAGTTTAATAATCCAATCATGAATCAATTCTTGAAACACTTACAAAGTTGATTCTGAAAGTACATTGGATTGAATTTGTAAGATTATTATTTAATGGAAGTTACATTTTGAATTATTAAGGTTAGTATCTAATTTAGTTTATTTTAATTTATAATATTTTATCATTAATAATTTATTTTTATTTGAAATCATTACTAACATATTTAATGTAGGTTAGCGGTTCTAGATGAGATTCCCCCTTCATACGGTTGGTTATGCAAGTAAAGAATATTATATTCTTGAAAAAAAAAGAATCATAAAACAAAATACATGTTATTTTTATTAAAATATTATGGTATATGTATATTACTCTCAATGTAATTATTTCTCAAATTTCACACTATTGTTTCCCTCATGATCTATGAGCAATGACTGTGCAAAGTTCTTATGATTTTTCCATTTAAAAATAAGAAATTTAACTTAAGTATGTGTATAATTAAGTGAAATTTTTGAGTGTGGGGAATTAAAAATGGTATAATAATGCATTTATATACCCATTTGGATGTGATCATAAAGATAATTTGTTAAATAGGTACATCATTCAAAATTTGTACATTATATGTCTAAAGTTTGCTCCCTAAATCAATCTTAATTATAAGATAAAATGTGTTTTAATTTATTACTCATCATTATTTTTATATAATACTCAAGGATATGCTTATATTAATCCCCCATTAAAATATCAGATATTATAGATTATCTCTAACCCTCACGGTTTTCATGTAATGACTGCACAAAGTTCATACCATTTTTTCTCTTGAGAATGAGAAGTTTATATTAATGGATGCCTATGATCACTTGAAATTTTTGATTTTGAGGATTTAAAATTTTTATATTAATATCATTCTTGTTTTTATATGCCAATCTAGATGTGAATGAGAAGCTGGTTCATTTATCAAGCATGCAATTCAAAAGTTGATAATTAATCTGACCAATTTTTGCTCCCTAAAGTGAGTTTTGGATGCAATAAAAAATGTGCCTCCATTTATTCATTATTTTTATTATAATATAATACTATATGGTATGATTATAATACTCCCTCATGAAACCATAGGATCTTATAATTCGTCTCTACCCCTCACAATTTCTCTACAACTATTGCACAAAAATTGTACAATTTTTCTCCTTAAGAACAAAAAGTTTCTCTTAAGGGATGCATCTGATACCTATAAGTTTCTAGTGCAAGGAAAAAAAGAGGGTGGAAAATTACATTATTTAATTTGTATCCCCATGTGGATGTGATCCTAAAGTTGGTTTATCTATTCGGTGTGCAGTTTAAAATTTAGGTATTATACTAACCATTTTTTGTTCAGTAAAACAAGTTTTGGCTATGAGAGAAAATGTGTCACTATTTATTAATTTTTATTAGTAAAATATAATTAATTTTTATATTCTTATAAATCTCCATCATGAAACTACAATATCTGATTATTTGTCTCTACCCCTCATGGTTTCCCTACAACTATTGTACAAAGTTTGTATTGTTTTCCTCTTAAGAATGATAATTTTATCTTAAGGGATGTGTCTAGCCACTTAAATTTTTTGTGAAAAAATTAAAATGTATGGAATATTAATGTTATTATTGAATTTATATTCAAATATATATGTTCCCATAAATATTATTTATGTATTTGGTGCATAGTTCAAAAGTTGAGCAGTATACTAACCAACTTTTGCTTCCTAAATGAAGTTTTAGTTGCAAAATAAATAATTTCATTATTTATTCCTAATTATGAGTGTAATATAATCATCCTATTTATTCTTATACCACTCCCATGTGAAAATATAATATCTTATAATTTATCTCTACCCCTCACAGTTTTCATGCAACTACTACAAAAATTTCATACATTTTTTGGGTTAAGAACAAGGATATTATCTTAAAATATGAGACTGGTGACTTGAAATGTTAAATTTTTGGGGTTTTAAAAGGGTATAAATATTCTATCCTTTAATTTATTCTCACATTTATATGATACCATGAATATGATTCATCATTTGGGCATGTAGTTCACAAGTTATGTGTTATATTAACCAATGTTTGATCCATTGAGTGAGTTTTGTTTTTGAGAAAAAATATGTATTAGTTTCTTCTTCATCATGAGTGGAAGATAAAATTATATGGGATGTTTATATTACTACAATATTAAATTTTAGGATATTATGGTTCATCAATGGCTACATAAAGTTTGTTCTATTTTTCCCCTTAAGAACAACAAGCTTATCTTAAGGGATGCATCTGACCAAATGAAAATTTAAGGTGTATGGTATTATTTATGGTGTTAATATTAATTTATTTTGTTTATATTCCCATATGGATGTCAATTTTAATCTATTTCATCGATTGGGCATGTGGTTCAAAAGTTGTGTTATACTGACCATAGTTTCTTTTGTACAACATGTTTTCTCTACAAGAGAAAATGCGCCTCCATTTATTCATTAATAAATAGTGTAAAATAATAATATTTGTAATTATTATATGAATAAACCATGTGAATTTGAAATATATTACATTTTTTCTCTATCCCTCATAGTTTCCTATAATGGCTACACAAAGTTCATACTATTTTTCCCTTAAGAAATGACAAGTTTCTCTTCAGGGATACATCTTAACTACCTATAATTTTTGAGTATGGAGGATGATTTAGGGTGGAAAAATACCATTTATTTTCTTATACACACATTCATATGTGACCATGAATTTATTTCATCTATTGGTTTCATGGTTCAAAACTTGAGTATTATACTAACCAACATTTTCTCCCTAAAGAAAGTTATAGTTGCGAGAGAAAACATTTCATTTATTTATTTTCATGATTAGAATATAATAATACTAGTAATTCCTATATGTATCCCCCATAAAAATAAAATATCTTACGTCTCATATCTAACCATCACGATTTACATCCAATGACTACACAAATTTCTTAAGGTTTTTCTCCTTAAGAACAAAAAAAATTCTCAAGGGATGTGTCCAACCACCTTCAATTTTAAAATGTGGGGGATGATAAAAGGCTAAAAACTCAATTATTTTATTTATATTCCCATATAAACATGAACATAAATAGGTTTATCGATTGAGCAAGTGATTCAAAAGTTAAGCATTATAATGACCAACTTTTTCTCTTTGAAGCAAATTTTAGATGTGAGAGAAAACATGTTACTATTGATTTATCATTGTTAATGGAAGATAATAATACTATATATTCTTATAATAATCCCTTATGTAATTTTAATATCTTATGATTTGTCTCTACCCTTCATGGTTTGTGTGCAATGGTTGTGTAAAGTTTGTACAATTTTTACCCTTAAAAACAAATTTCTCTTAAGGGATTCATTCATTCACCTGATAGTTTTGAGTATGGGGGTAAATGGAGAGAAAAAAAGTACCATTATTTCATGTATACACCCATCTATATGCAATTTTAAATCTGTTTCAGTGAATGGGTACTTGGTTCAAAAATTGTGCATTAAACTGGCCAAATTTTGCTCCCTAAATGAATTTTTGGCTATGAGAGAAAACATGTCATTATTTATTACTCATTATTATTATAATATAATACTATATTTTATGATTATATTACTCACCTATTAAATTTTTAAATATTACAATTCATTCTACCCCTGATGGTTTGCATGCAATAACTACACAAAGTCTATACAATTTTCCCCCTTAATAATGAAAAGTTTCTCTTAAGGGATATGTTTGGAAACCTACAAGTTATGAGTATAGGAGATAATTTATGGAATAATAATTCCATTATTTAATTTTTACACCCATTTTTATGTAATTGCAGAGTCATTTCATTGATTGGACATATAGTTTGAAAGTTGAGTGTTAAACTAACTAATGTTTTCTCCCTAAAGTAAGTTTTAACTACATGAGAAAACATGACAATATTTATTATTTTTCATTATTGTAATAAAATAATCCTATGTATTCTTATATTACTTACCCCATTTATATATATGATCTTATAGTTTGTCTCTACCCCTCATGGTTTACTTGTACTAGTTACACAAAGTTCATTTTATATTTCCCCTTAAGAACAATAAGTTTATCTTAAGGAATGCATCCAAATGAATAAAATTTTAAATTGGATGGGTTTATTTAGGTTTTAAAATATTATTATTTAATTTATATTCCCACCTAAATTTTAACATGAATTTGGTTCATTGATTAATAGTACAGTTCAAAATTTGCACGTTATATTGACCAATATTTTTTCCCTAGAAGTAGTTTTGGCTGGAATAAATAAATTTCCTCCATATATTCCTAATATTTATTGGAAAATAATACTCTTTTTTATGCTTATATTACTTCCCCATTAAACTTTAGGATTTTATAGTTTGTCTCTACCCCTCTTGGTTTCCCTACAATGGTTGTGTAAAGTTCATATGTTTTTTCCATTGAGAGTGAAAAGTTTATCATAAGTTATGTGTCTATCTTCCTAAAATTTTTTATTTAATGGTAAATTATATATATAATTAATTAAATTATTTAATTTATATATCCATATATACATGAGCATGAATCTGATTCATCGTTTGGGCACGTGGTTCAAATGTTGAGCGTTATACTGACCAAATTTTGCTCCATAATTTTTTTTTTGATGCAAGATAAAATGTTCCACCATTTATTCCTCATAATTATTTAAATTCAATACTCTAATTTATTCCTATACAAATCCCATATGTAATTTTAATGTCTTACAATTTGTCTCTACCCCTCATAATTTGTGTGCAATCACTATACAAATTTTGTACCAAATTTCCCCTTAAGAATGACAAGTTTCACTTAAGGGATGCATCTGATCATTTATAATTTTTGAGTGTGTGGATTATATAGTTAATAATAATTCCATTATTTTATTTTTACTCCCATATATGAATGACTTCAACTCTAGTTTGTCGATTGGGTATACGGTTTAAAAGTTGAGCGGTATACTAATAACCTTTTGCTCCCTAAATCATTTTTTGGATATGAGAGAAAATGTTACAAAATTGCATACTCATAATTATTGGAATAAAATAATATTAATTATACTTATATTACTCTCCCATATATTTTTATGTTCTTATAATTTTTGTCTATCCCTCATTATTTTCTTGTAATGGTTATGCAAAGTTCGTACTATTTTTCTCCTTAAGAATGACAAGTTTCTTTAAATGGATGCATCTATCCACATAAAAAATTTAATTTTGGAGTAAATATATGGAATTTTAAGAAAATTATAGAATTTATACACCCATTTTTATGTTACCACAAATCCATTTCATCAATTTGGCATGTGGTTCAAAAGTTCAACATTATACTAACCAACTTTTGCTCCCTAAAATAATTTTTGGTTGAGAGATAAAATTTGTAATTTTTTATTTATTGTAAAAGTTTAATTATAATCCTATAAATTATTTTTATATGAATCCTTTTTTTAAAAAATATATGAGCTTATGGTTTGTCTCTAACCCTCATAGTTTTCATGCAATGGTTGTGCAAAGTTCATATAGATTTTCCCATTAAGAATGATAAGTTTCTCTTATGGGATGTTTAAAACCACCTAAAGTTTTTTGATTATATGATATGAATAATTTTTTAAATATTAAATTATCTAAATTATACTCACAACTAGATGTGACTGTGAAGTCAGTTCCTCGGTTTGGTGCATGGTTTAAAAGTTGAGTGTTATACTAACCAATTTTTGCTCCTTAAATAAAGTTTTATCTATGATAAAAAAATCATAATATTTATTCCTAATAATTATTTAAATATAATAATAATTGGTATTATTATAGGTATCCAATATAAAACTAAAATATCTTATGTTTTGTCTCTACCCTTCATAGTTCATGTGCAATGATTTCGTAAAGTTTGTACAATTTCCCCCCTTAAGATATAGAAGTTTATCCTATGGGATGTGTTTGAATGTGTACAATTTTATAGTGTAGGATATAATGGATGGTGCATTAAGGAAATTATTATTTTTGTATTCCCATCTAGATGTGACCACAAAGCTAGTTCATTGATTGGGAACACAGTTCAAGAGTTAAGTGTTATATTGACCAACTTTTAATCCTTATATAAAGTTATGGATACAATAAAAATGTGTTTTCATTTATTCCTCATTGTTATTAGAATATAATCATCATGAGTATTCTTATATTACTCCCATATTAACTCATAGGATCTTATTATTTATCTCTACACGATGTAGGGGCATCCTAGGAGTGCTCAAGAAAGTGTTTTGGAGTCATGTTGGTGTCTGAAATTTGAATTGGAGTCCATTAGAAGTTTTCTTGCCTTTTTTCTAATTTGAATTTTCAAATCATGTAATGAGGGAATGAGAGTATGTATAGATGTTATAAGTTAATTATAATTTTATTTCATGTTTAATAAATTTTTAATAGACTTTAACAGTCTTATAAGATGTTTTTAAATCTTTTGTCATGTTGATAGTATGAGGTGGTAGTCATAGAGCCATCACCTTACGTGGGTATTGAGGAGTGTAGAAAGTTTCTTGATCAAGAAGTTTTTATGAGATTATTTTAAAGTCTTTTTCATAATATAAAGGTTATATAGTGTATGTGGTTCATAGAAGTTAAGAGGAGGATGAAAATAGGCAAACAAGATTGTGATGGAAAGAAGGTTTGCCAAGATGATTATAGGACTGTGTAAGTCCTATTTTGTAAAGAACTAAAGTTTCAAATGAATTAAAATGGTGTGTGGTTTAAAAATATGTTCCTTCCTTATATATTATTCATACATAGAGACTATAATATCATATTTTTTAATGTCTAATTCCTGTTTGTATTGAATTTTGCATGATGGAGCAGAGTATAAATTTGTGTTTGGAAAACTCAAAATGGTGAGTTGATTGATTGATTGCATGTATGTTGGTTTTGGTGAGTGAAATTTATTAATTTTTATTGGTTTTTTTATTAAAAAACTATATTATTTGTTTTTTGGAGTTAGGGAATCTTCACCTTTGTTTAGAATAGTCACTTTTGAATGTTTATAAAGCCTGCTAAGCTGGGAATGCAACATACAGTGTTGTTTGAACATAATTTATGTATTCAATATTGTATTTATTTGAAATTATATGAAGGCCTATAAATTAATGAGTGTGATTAATTTATATTATCTTATTTGGTATACATTTGAGCAAAATTAGTTATACCTAGATTGGTCATTGACTTCCTTCATTAAAACATGCAGTCCACAAAGACTTTGAATTCTATACGTTGTCAAAGTTGGTATTGAATCTTGTTTTGATTAAAAATTGAGAGAGAAGGATTTTTAAAATTAATTAAATGTTTTTAGGACCTTTCTTTAGGTGTTATAATATTTTGATGAGAAACAATATAGATACTTTACAGTAAACCCCTATTTCTGTAGCAGATAGTATTTGGTAGAACTATGTGTACTAAGGGTTCATAATGGAGAATGTGTATTTAAAATGATGGTAAAGTGTTTTATTAAATTAATGTTAGTTTTTATAACAATTTTTAATCTTATTTGACATTTTTATTGCTTTAGGTAACATTCTATTTCATTTATATAGAGTCTAAGCCTATAACAGTCATTAGGTTAACTCGATCAAACATACATTAAGGTGGAAATTAGTGTCAAAGGATTTGTAAATATAAAAAATTTATTGGAAACATATAAAAATGTTATTATAGACCTTATAAACCTAATTTGAAGCTTTGCAACTTCATATTGTGAAATATATGCAAATTTCTAGACTCTCGGCCTATACAGTGGCCTAGAAACCTCGAATCTAGGGTTTTGAGCATAGAATAAATTATAAGAATGAAAATTTCCAAAAAAAAATTATTATAACTATTTTAAGGGTGACCTAACTTATTAATAAGGTTTTAGAGGTGTATGAATTAGGTAGTATGGATTTCCATTGACTAAGGTGGAATTAAGCTTAGAAGAAGGGCTAGTTGAATAGGTCTAAGAGAGAAAGTAAACCTAATGAGAGAGCTAAGGAAAAATAATTTGGTGTAGGTGTATTTTGATATATTCAACAATAATTAAGTTTTTTATGCCTAAAAGTGAGTGTAATTTTCCATAATTTACATTTAATGCTTATAGAAGGGCTACAAGGAGTGTGCAAGGAATAGGTAGAGTTATGTTGAGTTATATTAAAGAATTGTGGATGGTGTATAATGAGTAAATGTTGATAAATGATTTTTAATAATAATTATTTAATAGTCTTATACTATCAATATACTCAAATAAATTGTGAATGCATGTTGTCAACAAAAAAATATTAGTGAAACAAGACATCAAGAGATCTTGTCTATGAAGAATGATAAAGGAGGGTTAACATGGTTAAAATTTGATGTGTGAATGTTTTTATATGTATGTTTTAAATATTTAATTTATTTTAGTCCATTTGGATAAGATAGACTGAGTGTTGATTAAAGAAGATTTGCAAGATTGCAAGCTAAGAGAAGGAGATTTGTAGGTTGATCATTTGAGCTCTACATCATTTGGTATTAGAGACATCTCGATGATCTAATAATACGTTGGTAAAAGAATTAATATGGTAGTTATTTCATGTTTCATGTTGATCAAGATATTGTAGGTAAGCAAGCAAGAGGACAGTTTGGAAGGAGTCATTAGAAGGACAAAAATGAGATAGTAGTTCAAGAAGGTATGAAGTATTTTGTGATTGATTTATTGAATTAATGCATTGTTGATGATGAGTGACAGGTGAAATAAATAAAATAGTGAATGCTGAAGTGGAAGCCCTAAAGTAAAGAAGAGATATTAACAAGCTCAAGGAAGAGATCTTGAGAAGAAAAGAGAAGATAGTCCAACTGTGAAGGACAAGTGGAGAAAAGGCCCAAGTGAGATATGAGGTAGATAGAAGGTTCTAGGTTTGAACCAAATAAGAGGTCCAAGTGAGACCAAAATAGAGAAGAGAGATAATGCACCCAAGTGAGGTACTCAAAATGAAGATGAAGGGAGAAGTAGAGAGAAATGTGAGAGACAAGGTTGAATTTGAAAGCCACAAAGAAAGAATGATGGAAAAAGAGATAAAGGTGATGAAAGAGGCATTGGCCAAGATGGAAAAAGAGAGTTAATATAGATGTGGAATGTATGAAAATTATAGTGTGGAATCAAGATAAGGAAAAGATTTAAGTGCAACTTCATAGAAAGGATGCAAGAGAGAAAAAACCAATAGGTGATAGAATATTTGGAGGGGTAGCTAAAGGAGATGGCAACATAACTTTACAAGAAAGAGGAGAGAGATTAAATAGATCCTCAAAATATTTATTCTAACAATAATGTGTCATGGTTGAATGCAGGTAAGGAAAAATAAAGTGAGGAGTATGATTGGCATGAAGGAGATCAATGGACATCAGTCCATCAAGAAGAAAAAGATGATTCATGGAAAGGTGCAGGTACAGATGAAGATGAAGGGTTTTGTTACCCTCAAGATGGTGATTTCCTTGGTGAAAAAGAGTGGAGAGATGAAGAGAAGTAAATATCATATGATAAGGAAGATAAAGGCATAATAGGTAATGAAGTGCATGTGATTTTTGATGAATATTTTGAAGAGGAAGATGATATCTTGTATAAAGACACAATAGAATTTTTTGAAGAGTTCATAGGATCAACTAAGAATAAAAAACACTTTAAGTTCTTGAGGAAATAGAATAATAGGTAAGAGAATATGAGATTGAAGAAATGGTCCATGAAAAGAAGGTGCAAGGTAAAGAAATGACTGATTTTATAGTCAAGCAAGAAGGAGAAGTTATGATGAAGGACAATGTGATAGAGGATGTGGATGATAATCTTATGAACAAGCAAGAGATCTTTGAATGGTCAAAAGTGGAAAAGATTTTGATGTGGATCAGGTATGAAGATGAAGAGGAATAAATATCAATGCTAGAGGAAGAAATAGAAGGAGAATGGTAATTCATGATCAATGCCATGAAGATTGAAAATCATGAGAGGAAGCAAAGAAAAAAGAGTGATTATATGTACAAGCATCAATATGAGCATCAGAAAGAGAGAGAGAACAAAGGACCACATGGACAAAGAAGCAAAGGTATAGGTGTGGCAACAAGGAGCACACACATTTATATGAGAACCTAAATGAAGAAGAACATTGGAGTCAATTTATTTTATCCCCTTGGGAGTATGATGTAGGGACATCTTAGGAGTGCTCAAGAAAGTGTTTTAGAGTCATGTTGGTGTCTAAAATTTGAATTGGAGTCCATTAGAAGTTTTCCCACCTTTTTTAATTTGAATTTTCAAAGCATGTAATGAGGAAATGAGAGTGTGTATAGATGATCTAAGTGATTTTTAATGTTATTTCATGTTAAATAAAGTTGTAATAAACCTTAAATTTCTCTTGAAAGGTATTATATGATGTTTTTGAATATTATGTCATGTTGATAATATGAGGTGGCAGCCATAGAGCCATCACCCTACGTGGGTCTTGATTAGTGTAAATATTTTATTGATCAAGAAATGGTTATGATCTTGTTTGAGATTATTTTTCATAATATAAATGTTATATAGTGTATGTGGTTCATAGAAGTTAAGAGGAGGATGAAAACAGGAAGACAAGATTGTGATGGAAAGAAGGTCTATCAAGATGATTACAGACTATGTAAGTCCTTCTATTTTGTAAAGAACTAAAGCTTAAAATGAATGAAAATGGTGTGTAGTTTTAACATATGTTCCTTCCTGATCTATTATTCATACATAGAGACTAGACTATCATAGTTTGTAATTTCCATTTCCTATTTGTATTGAATTTTGCATGATGGAGCAGAGTATGGAGTTGTATTTGGAAAACATAGAATGGTGAGTTGATTGATTGAATGTATGTTGGTTTTGGTGAGTGAAATTGATTTATTTTTATTGGTGTTGATATTAAAAATATATATTCTTTGTTTTAAGGGAACATTCACCTTTTTTGAAAATAGTCACTTTTGAAAGTCTATCAAGACTACTAAACTGGGAATGCAACATACAGTCTTGTTTGAACATAATCTATTTATTCAATCTTATCTTTATTTGAAATTATGTGAAGGAATATAAAGAAATGGGTTTTAGGAATGGAGAGTGTCTTATTTGGTATACATTTGAGAAAAATTAGTTATGCCTAGATTGGCCATTGACTTCCTTCATTAAAACATGTAGTCCACAAAGACTTCAAATTTTATACACTGTCAAAGTTGGTACTGAATCTTATTTTGAATCAAAAGTGAGAGAGAATAATTTTTAATATTCATTAAATGTGTTTAGGACCTTTTTGTATGTGTTATAATATTTTTGTGAGGAACAATACAAATACTATGTAGTAAACCCCTATTTCTGTAGCCCACAGTATTTGGTAGATATGTGTGTATTGAGGGTTCATGATGGAGAATGGATATTTGAAATAATGTTAACATGTTTGAGTAAATTAAGGTGATTTTTTGGAACAATTTTTAATCTTTTGTGACATTTTTATTTATTTGGAGAACATTATATTTCATTTATATAGAGTCCAGGCCTATAGCAGTCACTAGGTTAACTTAGTAAAACATACATTGAGGTGGAAAATGGTGTGAGAGGATTTGTAAATAGAATACATTGACTGTAAAAGTATAAAAGGTTAATTACAGACCTAATAAACCTAATTTTAATATTATAAACCTCATATTGTGAAATATATGTAAATTTCTAGACTCTCGGCCTATACAATGGCTTAGAAACCCTGAATCTAGGGTTTAGAGCATAAAATAAATTATAACCATGAAAAATTCTTAAAAACTTATAGTCTAACTATTTTAAGGGTGACATAAATATTTTAAAAAAATTTATATGTGTATGGATTATTTATTACATATTTTCATGGACTAAGGTGGAATTAGGCCTAGAAGAACGGTTAGTTGAAGAGGTCTAAGAGAGAAAGTAGATCTAATAAGAGAGTTAAGGCACCAAATTTGACATGTAGGTGTATTTTCACAAAGTAAAAAATAATTAAGTTTTTTGTACCCAAAATTGAGTTTAATTTTCTTTACTTTGTGTTTAATGCTTATAGAAGGGCTACAAGGATTATGCAAGGAATAGGCAGAGTTGTGGAGAGTTGTCTTAAGGCATTGTGGATGGTAAAGAATGAGTACAGATTGTTAAATGAGTTGTAATAAACATGATTTAAGAGTCTCATAATATCAATATACTCAAATAAATTATTAATTAATGTTGTCAACAAAAAAATATTAGTGAAACAAGACATTAAGAGATCTTGTCTATGAAAAATGATAAAGGAGGGTTAACATGGTTGAAATGCGATGTGTGAAAGTTTTTTTATGCATGTTTGAAATATTTTTAAAAAATGGAATTGAGTTTATTAAATTTGGATAAGATAGATTGATTGTTTATTAAATAATATTTTCAAGTTTTCAAGCTAAGAGAAAGAGAATTGCAGGCTGATGGTTTGAGCTCTGCATCACTGCCCCTCATGATTTGCCTACAATGGCTATGCAAACTTCATATAATGTTCCCCTTAAGAATGAAAATTTTATCTTAAGGGATGAGTCAAACTAATTAAATGTTTCAAATTTGCAGTAAAATTATGGGTATCTAAAGGATATATTTTTTTTTATATGCCCATCTAAACATGATCATGAATTTGGTTCATCAATTGGTCTTGATTTTCAAAAGTTGTATGTTGTACTAACCACATTTTGCAACATAAATCAGATTTTGGCTAAGAGAGAAAACATTAGGTATTTTATTCCTAATAGTGACTGAAAGATAATATTATATTGGATTTTTATAGGAGTCCCATGTGCAACTAAAAGAGATTACAATTTATCCCTACCCCACATGGTTTTCTTACAATAGTTGTGAAATTGTTGTATTATCTTTCTCCCTAAGAAATAAAAGTTTATCTTAAGGGATTCATTCAACCATGTGAAAGTTTCAAGTTAGAGGTCTAATGTATGGTTTAAAAAATTAATTATTATGTTTATATGATCATCTAAATGTGAATGTGAATCAAGTTCATCGATTGGGTGTGTAGTTCAAAATGTGAACATTATACTAACCAATTTTTACTCCCTAAAGCAATTTTTGGATACAAGAGAAAACATTTTATATTTTATTCTTCATAATGAGTGTAATATATCATCATATATATTATTATATTACTCCCCCATATAATTTCAAGAGCTTATAGTTTTCCTATAATGGTTGTGCAAAGTTAATATTATTTTTCCCCTTAAGAAACAAAGATTTTACTTAAGGGATGTATCTAGAAGCCTAAAATTTTCAATTGAATCAAAAAATAGAGGGTGAATTAATTCCATTTTTTTTACATTCCCATATTTGTATATCCATTAAGTTGGTTAATTAACTTGGTGTGAAATTTAAAAGTTAAACATTATATTGACTAATGTTTTCTAAAGTAAGTTTTAGTTAAGAGAGAAAATGTTATACCATTTATTATTCATCATAATTAGAATATAATACTCTTGGTGATTATTACAGGACTCCCATATGCAACTGTATGAGTTTACTATTTTTCTCTATCCCTCATGGTTTGCTATAATAGCTACCCAAATTTCATATTATTTCTTCCCTTAAGAATGACAAGTTTATCTTAAGGCAAGCATTTGTCTACTTGAATTTTTTTAGTTTAGGGGTTGAAAAATTTAATAAAAATTCAATTATTTCATTTATATTCCATCTATATGTGATTATGAACTAATTTTTTGATTAGGTGTGTGGTTCAAACTTTGAGCATTATACTAACCAACTTTTTCTCTGTAAATAAAGTTTTGGTTATGAAAAAAAACATGTATTCATTTATTCCTTGACAATAGTGGAATATAATACTCTTATGTATGCTTATAGGACTCCCCCATGAAATTTCAAGAGCTTAAATTTTTTCTCTACCCCTCACAATTTGCATGCGATGGTTGTGCAAAGTTCATATGGTTTTTCTCTTCAAGAATGAAATTTTATCTTAAGAGTGCATCCAAATACATACAAGTTTTGAGTGGAATCCAAAAAATTACATAATAAATCCATTTTTGTGTTTATATTCTAACCTATATGTGATTAAAAATATAGTTCATTATTTAGGCACATGTTTCAAAATTTGATTGTTATACTAACCAAATTTTTCACCCTAAAGAAAATATTGGTTGCAAGATAAAATGTGTTTCCATTTGTTCTTATTTTTTAATGGAAGATAATCCTCTAGTTTATTCTTAGATTACTTCCCTATACAACTATAAGATCTTATGGTTTGTCTCTACCCTTCAATGTTTGCATGCAATAGTTGTTTAAAGTTTATACGATTTTCCCTTTAAGAGTAATATGTTTCTATTAAGGGATGCATATAGTTGCCTATAATTTTTGAGTTTGAGGTATGAAAAATGGTGGATGAATTAAATTATTATGTTTATACACCCATTTTTATGTGACCATGAATCCAATTTTTTTATTGGGAACATGGTTCAAAAAACTTGTGGTATACTAACCAACTTTTGATCCCTAAATGAAGTTTTGGTGAGAAAGAAAATGTATAATTATTTTTTCCTCATAATTAGTGGAATATAATACTCAAATATATTATTATAGGACTCCCCCATGAAATTTTAGGATCTTATCATTTGTCTCTATCCATCATGGTTTGTGTTCAATGGTTGCACAAAGTTTGTATTTTTTTCCCCTTAAGAAAGATAAGTTTCTTTTAATGGATAGATCATGTTGCCTAAAAGTTTTAAGTGTGGGGGATGATAAAGGGTGGTATAAGGAAATTATTAAAATTATATTCCCATTTCAAATATGACTATAAATATAGTTTGTCTATTGGGTACATGGTTCAAATGTTGATCATTATACTGACCAAATTTTACTCCTTAAAGGTAATTTTAGATACGATATAAAATGTTAAACCATTTATTTCAAATATTTAATAGAAAATAATATTATAGGGTATTATTATTATAATCCCATATGTAAATTTATGAGCTTACATTCGTCTATATGACTCATAGTTTACGTGAAATGACTGCACAAAGTTAATACTATTTTTCCCTCAAGAATGAAAAAACTATCTTAAGGGATGCATCCAGATGCCTACAAGTTTTAAGTGTGGGGGATGAAAGAGGTTAGATGAAGGTAATTTTTTCATTTATACACCCATATAGATGTGATTAGGAAGTCAATTTTTTGATTGGGTGCACATTTTAAAATTTTTGCTTTATATTGACTAACTTTTCCTCCCTAAAGCAAATTTTGGTTGTGAGAGAAAATATGCCTTTATTTTTTACTATTCATGAGTGGAATAGGTCCTCCACATGATGATTATAGGATTAATATATGAAAATTTAGCATCTTATAAATTATATTTACCCCTCATGGTTTCCCATCAATGGTTGTGAAAAGTTCATATAATTTTCCCCCTTAAAAATGATAAGTTTCTCTTAAGGGATATGTTTAAACACTTACATGTTTTGAGTGTACGGGATGATAGAGAATTACTAAGGAAATTATTGAATTTAAACATCCATTTTATGTGACCACAAATTTAATTTTTTGATTAGGTGTAGGGTTTAAAAAAATTCAATTAAATTTAACTAACTTTTGCTCCCTAAAGGAAGTTTTGGCTATACGAGAAATGTTGTGTGTGAATTTAATATTCATGGTCATGTGGCATGTGATATGTAGATTATGTGTCATGCTGATGATGTGGCATGGCCCATGGAATAAGTCTTATGTGGTAAAGGTTGATGTTAGAGGAGTGGGGCATAACACTCCACCAAGGCACATGGTTTTATCATTGATAAGTGACATGTATTTGTCTTATGGAATTATTGACAAGGTTTTGGTGTGGGGTGAATTTATAAGGAGGATAAATGATTCACATGTGTGGTTAAATTCAAAATTTGATTACAACACCTTTTATATTATCGTGTTCACATGGGAATATGAAGATAAGAATGCACTATTGCTAATTAGCCTCACATGTGGAGTGGGGTGAAATATTTTGAGTCACATGGAAGTGGCTTGAATATTGCCTAAAGAAATGGATATACTTTGGGCACCCTTTCAAAAGAGACAAACAAAGTAATATGTATCAATAGTGCTCCCACATAGAGTATGGTGAATTTTATCCCTTCCTCATTGATTCTCTATCCCTCTTCTCTCTCTCATGTACATGATATTAAATCATAACTCTCTCATTGTATTTTTCAATGAAATAAAATGAATGAATTATTGAATTCATTCTAAACTCATTGTAATCCTTTAAAATCCTTGAAGACTTATGAAGTCTTGTATGCAATCTTGGTGTAAGCTTGTGGTAAGCTTGGTTGTTAGCTTATGAAGGTGCAAGGTGTGAATTGTCTGTGTGTAAGCTTGGTAGAGATCTTGTGTCAAGCTTGGGTGTAAGCTTGGTTTTTAGATTATGAAAGTGCAAGGAGTGGTGAATACTTGTTAAGTATTTTTTGTATGCTTGGTAGAGATTTTGTGTCAAGCTTGGTTGTAAGATTGGGTGTAAGATTGGTTGTTAGCTTATAAAGTTACAAGGAGTGGTGAATAATAGTTAAGTATTTAATTGCAAGATTGGTTGTAAGCTTGCATTCAATATTCATCGCAAACTTGTAAAATCTTGGTTTTAAGCTTTGGTTTTAAGCTTGGTTATAGCTTACAAAAGTGCATATAAGAAAGGAGATGATAGAAATGAGATAAAGGTGTGACAGGATGTTGTCATATGTGATTCTCCCTATTTTTGATGGTAATAAAATGCTGAACAAATTTATCTGGTGGATGTAGCCCATTGGACATACCACATTATATTGGTGTCTCCTTATTGTACATGTTTTGATTTATTATGTAACCTATTTATTTCTATTTTACATAACTTTTCTTATTTGTAATTTATGAGGATATTTACACATTATATATCCTAACAATTGGTGTCAGAGCCATGGTGCCTTTGAAAAAATATTGTGTGAGTGTTCTCTATTACAAGGTAGTTTTGTGCAAGTGTGAGTTATATGTGGAGAGACCAAGATTTGAAAAACAATTATGGTAGGTATTTATCTCTAGGGAAGATGTAGATTAAGGTGGTTAAATAGGTGAAGCTAAAGTTTGGTTCAACTTCATTGGGTCTTCATGGATGAAGACAGGAGTCAGGAATTTATTCAAAGGAGTTAGTATCATAAAATGAAAGATGCATATCAGATATTATGTGCCAGTAGATAATAAGTTAGAATAAGTGAAACCTAAGGTTCCATGGAAGGATAAGGTCATATGTTTAGACATGTCGTAGATCAAGATGCATTTTGATTATGGGCTCAAAAATGTAATAGGCACATTTATGCACTGAGTAGCTTAGTGACTTCTGAACAACTATTGATAGGTGAACTTATACCATGTTGAGTATGGTGATTGAAGTAGGTAGAAGTAATATAATTTTTTATATATTGAGTTTAAGTGGGAGATTAATCTACCTAATATCATCAAAAAACCAACTCATGTGCCTCTAATGTTACTCCATGCATCAGTATACTTGGCTACTTACTTCAGCTACATCGTAGCCTTCTTGGTTGCTTGCTTCTATTACACTAAACTATTATGGACAACACTCAATCAAAACTAAATTATATGGTAGACACAAACCTCATCCTTCTAGGAACACCAAGTCTCACTTGTTCTTCATCATCTTCCTAAACTAATTCAAATAGGTACAATTTTAGGTTTCTTTTATACCTCCTACTTTCCATGGATTTTTTTTTAACATCTTGGATAACAACATGTGGTTAATAGGATACAAAAACCTATACCCATTCATAGTAGAGAAACACAAGGTGAATGCCTTTTAATAATCCTCCATCTACACACCAATGGAAACCATCTTGATTCATCCACAAGCTATATAGTTTCCTCCTTAGGAACATTATGTTGATTACTGATCTATCTAGTGAAACTTGCTTAGCTTCTAAGAAAAAATGCCTTTGTTTATTCCTTTTCATGAGTGAAATATAATCCTATAGGGGGTGTTTATAGTACTTCCATAGAAAACTTTAGGATTTTATGATTCATATATATGGTTTTAAATCACATTCCAAAGTTCACTTCAAATTTTGGATAGTGTTGGTTTTCAAGATACATGTCACAAAAAACTTCTCAAGTTAATATAAGAATGCAATAATTATACTCTTTATACACATTTTTAATACAAAAAACATGAAATCTAGACATTAGTTATCCATTCATTGGCACAACCATACTATGAAAACTTCTTTATTTAATAATAATTCCAAGAATCATAATGTAAAACAACAACAACAACAACAATATATATATATATATATATATATATATATATATATATATATAAGGTAAATTTGTATACATAAATTATAACAATGTATGATTCATATAAATATGTCAAATAGCATGTATGTGCATAAAAATTATTTCATAATGACATACAAAATGGGCCATATCAACAAATAATCAATACCATATAGGCATACAAAATGGGTAATATATGCATACAAAGTGAGCCATATAGGCATATAAAGTGCTCCATATAGGCATATAAAGTGCTCCATATAGGCATACAAAATTGGTCATATTGACATACAAGTAAATTGTGCCTACAACTATCCCTATCACTAAAACTCTCTTATTGCTTAGTTCCTCCAAATAAATTGTGCCTCATCAACATAGATATAGAACCATGGGTGCTAGATGTATCATTATAGGGAGATGCTTTCCTTTCATCTTGTGAAGGATAAAATGTATGTGAAACAAATTTATAAAATGGTTGTGGATGCACAACATAAAATTTAGAAAATAATTCATTAAAATGAAGTATATAAAATTATAGAGTTTCCAAGAACATAATTTACAACATGGTGATTGTGGACTCACATAATGCCACCCACCTAAAGAGTTGCCTAGGGTTATGTGAACTCAAATATATTAGTGATGGTGAATCCTATAGAGAAGAGATATATAGTTATATATGTGCATACAAATATAAATATGATGTAAATTATCATTACTTGAAGTTAAAAAAATGAAATTTTACTATGTTCTCACAAGGGTTTGGCTTGGAATCAAGTGGTGCTTTGGAAATACTAGATATTAGGACCCAACTACAACATAAATCATAGGTTGGTGTGATATAAGTGGTGTATCCATAGTATTTATCATCATTTTTACAAGAAAAAAATGAAATGGGGCATTTATCAATCAATTAAAAGTAAACCCATTTTAAGATAAATTTAAACTACTATATAAATAGAGATAGATAAAAACATGGAACTATAATGCTAATTATATCATTATAACTAGATTGTTGTAGTTTAGATAGGGTAAAAATAATGTCAATCATCATTTATACAAATAAAAAATGAAAGAGAAAAAATATGTAACCTATTTAAGATAAATTAAAATTATTCCTTCTACATAGAGAGAGAGAGAGAGAGAGAGAGAGAGAGAGAGAGAGAAGAGAGAGAGAGAGAGAGATGAGAGAGAGAGAGAGAGAGAGAGAGAGAGAGAAGAGAGAGAGAGAGAGAGAGAGAGAGAGATGTCAGGATCTTGCTCCACCAAAAGAGCATAATATGATTACCGAACCAAGCAACTTAATATGCGGAAATTAACTAGATTCACCAAGTAACTAGAATTCAGAATAAACACATGATATGAGAGACAATACACAACTTGTATTAATACTTTACAGAAAAGAATACAATAAAGAAGATGCCACTTCTTCTCCACCACCTCTTCAGAGGCTCACCACACCTCAAGTGAACAGTAATTCTCTCCTCAAAGCTCTCCCTCTCAGGTCCCAACACCCAACTCAAATACAGAGTTGGTGTTCACCTCCTGTGCTCCACGCACACCACAAGTGCTCCACGCACTCCACAAGTACTCCACATACTCCACAAGTACTCAAGGTACTTCAAGTAGATCTCCCATGAACCTGCAATAACTTGCACCTCAACAGACCATACTTATGGAAGGAACTCCCATGCCTTCCTCTTGGCTCTATTCGAGTACACACCTGTACTCCAAGTAGATCCTGCCTGATACTGCTCCCTATTGTATTGTTGTCTTATCTGATCTTGCACACCCTGCAAATCAACCTGGTTCTGCACACCTGTGAACCTTGACCTTGCACACACATACACCTACAGATCAACGATCTTACTTACCATGTAGATCTCCTATAAAGGCCATACACCTGTGACCAAGATCCTACACACCTGAAGAATCCTGCTGACTCTCCAAAACTAGCACCCACCTAGGTACTACTGTGGAACTAGGAGGAACACCCTTGCTCACCTCACACACAGAATGAATAAACTTTGCTCAACTCAAACTAGAACACTTTCCAATACAACCATGAGTCTATTATATAGATCTCATCCAAACAATGATTAGACATCTAATTACAATAATTAGATCCACAGCTCTCAGTCTAAAAATAGATCTAATCATGCAAACACTTGGTTCGTTAGCTAACTGCCCATAATAAGCTCACAGTCGAACCACACAGGTGACCGACGTCGGTCCCTGTCTGCCTAGGGGTCGCCGACGCTGGCCGATCCATGACCGACATCGGTTTCTTCCTGTCTTATCCTGCCGACGTCGGTTGGCCAGACCAACGCTAGTTTATTCTGACACTCAGCAACTCATCCTGAAACCTCCTCCATGTTTGCATCAGTGAAGCTTTTAGCTCCACAACCTAACAATCTCCCACTTGGAGATAAAAAGCTGCACTTACCTGTACCTGTACCCCATCTAACCTATTTCCTGGTTTGTATCCCTCTTCAAGATCAATCCTGAAGACAACCCACCACACATCCCGTGGTGTACCTCATGTCATCTGAGTAGCCTACCACATTCGAACCTACAAACACGTGTAGTGAAGTACTAACCCTGCATAGCATGAATCCCTGCTACTGGTCCCTCTCAAATACCTGAGAATCCACTTCCCTGAATTGGCTCCTAACTCTCTGACAGCTCCCACTGCATGGGAATACTCAGGTTTATACCAGACCTCATGTGATTTCAGACACTATACCTATCTAGCCCTTAGTGTGCTCTGGCTCTGCATCCTAAACCTCACCAACACCTGATTCACATCAGCTCCCACTCGAGACAAAATCAACCTGTGATCTCCATGTCTCCCATGTCAAAGAATTTTGCTGCTCCAAACTCCTCCTGACATGCCACTGAACTAATCTTACCCTTAGCTCAGCAAAACCCTGTATGTACAAACCCTACTAGCAAAACAAACCATCCACATACAGCAACAGAATGATGTCGTGACTCATCATCCACCTGGTAAGACAAACCACAGTAGTTACCCTGACATTGACTAAAGCCATGCTTCATCCTCCACCTATCAAAACTTGTACCAATGTCCTGCAGCTCCTCAAGACCATACCTTGGTCTTTTGTCTCACGTATCCGTTCACTCTATTCTTCAACTAAGGAATCCATTCGTCTCTGTGCTTTCATACCTACTGGCAACCCTACCAAAAAACACCTGTTTGGTTCTCTTCCAAGGAATCACATCCTCATCCATGCCAAGCTCACACCTGTTTCCTAGATCCTTCCTGCTCTACAATCAACAATGAGTATAAAGAAGAGGAACAACGAATTTGAGGGCCTACTTACACCTTCAGTCCTCTGTATGGGTGTTTGAGACTCCTTGACAGTGTGTTGTCCACCCAAAATCTGTTACAGTGACTGACCTCAGTCACTCCACAGTCTGCATCTGACTGACGTTGGTTCCCACGCGTCTGTCCCTGACTACCGACCCTGTGGTGTCCCTGCTGCCGACATTGGTCCTCTGACCGACATCAGTCTTACCTACTACTGACATCGGTCCTCCTGGCCGACGTCGGTCTTACCCTACCCGACATCACCAGCTTCGGTCTGCACATGACTGACATCGACACCTGTCTGTTTGATGTCAATTCTTCCTGATCGACATCAGTATCTGTGTTCGCCTGTGAGTGATGACTTTTTACCCGCGAGCTTCTTTGAATCAAAACCCATGTCCAAATTGCTCTGCTCAGAAGTATCCAGCACCATCCACTGGGTTCTGTCTGCCATCTCCTCCAAGTACACCAAGGCTTTCCGGTTCTTAAGCCTGTCAAATATATCTGTCTTCCGCTTAAGAACATGCATCTCCTTCCTACTCATGTGACCAAGCCTATGAAGCCACATCTCTGCAACAAAAGAAGAATCAGTAATATAAATAAGTAGATAAAGAATACCTATTTTCTTACCACCAGCTAATTCAAGTGCATCCACTGTGAGAGTTCTTGTGCATCTCTCATCACCCAATCTTTTTGAAGAAATTAGCCATATCTCCAAACCTGGGACCTGCATGACCTTCATCAACACCTGTGTGTTGGCTGCCTGCAATTTCAGCTTCACTTCCCCTTTGCCAATTCTTTGGCAAGGCTCACCAGCTCCTCTACCTGGGGCTGCATGGAAAGAGGCAACTGAATCTTTTATCCAAGATTCAACTTTATCCAAGAAACCTCCCAGAGCATCATGTGCAACAACACCTACTACATCTACTTCTACAGTTCCTTCATGCTGATCTGCTACCAACCAACAATATTCTTTTACCTGCTCTTTCTTTCCATAGGACCGTGAGTGACCATCTGTGCTTTTCAACTCCTCCATTCTTAGCTTACTTTGATCTGTTGTTGCTCTACTCCCACTCGATCAGAAACCCCTGAGAGTGCCCTGTAACCAAACACAAAACCTGCTTCCTGCAACCTTAGCTCTGATACCACGTGTCAGGATCTTGCTCCACCAAAAGAGCACAATATGATTACCGAACCAAGCAACTTAATATGCGGAAATTAACCAGATTCACCAAGTAACTAGAATTTAGAATAACACATGATATGAGAGATAATACACAACTTGTATTAATACTTTACAGAAAAGAATACAATAAAGAAGATTCCACTTCTTCTCCACCACCTCTTCAGAGGCTCGCCACACCTCAAGTGAACAGTAATTCTCTCCTCAAAGCTCTCCCTCTCAGGTCCCAACATCCAAC